>CM035421.1:80656395-81058895 GCA_020310875.1 Ceratopteris richardii | reverse complement strand
TTAAGAACATTTATAATTATCAAGTTTCATATTTTATTATGGATGATTATATATATATATATATATATATATATATATATATATATATATATATATATATATATATATATATATATATATATATATATATATAGAGAGAGAGAGAGAGAGAGAGAGAGAGAGAGAGAGAGAGTGGATAAAAATTAGATATATATATATATAAATTATCTAAATAAAAGTATATATAAGATAAATTATAATATTTAAATGAAATAATTATTTAATGCAGTTAATATATTTTATTGATATAAAAACGTACGTGTGTATTTTAGTTATCTATGCTTATGTGTTAGTTAAAAACAGATATGTATAAGTTAGTTTATTAGTATGCATGATAAACAATTAAGTTAACTAATTGTAAGTTCTAGTTAACTAATTCTAATGCATGCTCACGTATAATCTACAAGTTCCTATTTATACGAGTTCTAAATACAATTTTGGCTTAATGATTCTCGTGCAGGTACGGTTCCAGGGGAGAGAGAGAGAGAGAGAGAGAGAGAGAGAGAGAGAGAGAGAGAGAGAGAGAGAGAGAGAGAGAGAGAGAGAGAGACAGAGAGAGAGAGAGAGAGAGAGAGAGAGAGAGATTAAATCTCTATTTCTGACAGTAGCAAATCATATCTCGCTTAGTTCGCTTAAGATGATCCATAATTGTCATCGTGAAGCTAAAATGATGTCTTGCTTGAGATCTGATCTCACGTATGAGTTTGTCATTGGGAAGAGAGAGAGAGATCATGCTATGTCTCTTCTCTCTGATCCCTCTCCCTTCGATAATTTTTCTCTACCATAGAATCCTGAGATTGATGGGCTATATCAGGCATCTGTAGCAAATTCATCACCTTCCTCGCAACTGCAACTACAAATGATAGAGGATCCTTCTTTGGTCTGATGGGTGCCTACGCATGCAAGGATCTCACATGCAAGAGAGAGAGACGCTGACACGCAGGCATGCTGTAGGGAAAGAGAGAAAGCTAGGGCCTATCTTGCTGCACATTGATGACGTGAAGAGCAGAAGAGGGAGCTGGAGACATGTCCTCACTCCTCGCTTGCTACTGCCCATTGTGCATCACAGAGTCTGAGTGAGAGGAGGCTACGGTGGCACGCTCGAATGAGGAGAGAGTGAAAGGTCGATGTAGACACCTATTGGTGGTGCCAAACGAGTGGCAGATGCTGCAATAGATCAGAGACACAGAGAGACTTTAGTATAAGTACCTGTAGACATGCTTTGCGCAGAGCTCACTTAGAGAGAGAAAGCATTCCCCTCCTCCAATAGCACCGCGTGCACATTCTGCCAGAGCCGAGAGAGAGAGAGAGAGAGAGAGAGAGAGAGAGAGAGAGAGAGAGAGAGAGAGAGAGAGAGAGAGAGAGAGAGAGAGAGAGAGAGAGAGAGAGAGAGAGAGAGAGAGAGAGAGAGAGAGAGAGAGAGAGAGGGAGGGAGGGAGGGAGGGAGGGAGGGAGGGAGGGAGGGAGGGAGGGAGGGAGGGAGGGAGGGAGAGAGAGAGAGAGAGAGAGAGAGAGAGAGAGAGAGAGAGAGAGAGAGAGAGAGAGAGAGAGAGAGAGAGAGATTGAGAGACAGAGAGACACAGAAAGCATTTCCCTCCTCCAGCAGCGCCACACATAGATTTCACCAGAGCAGAGAGAGAGAGAGAGAGAGAGAGAGAGAGAGAGAGAGAGAGAGAGAGAGAGAGAGAGAGAGAGAGAGAGAGAGAGAGAGAGAGAGAGAGAGAGAGAGAGAGAGAGAGAGAGAGAGAGAGAGAGAGAGAGAGAGAGAGAGAGAGAGAGGGGAGGGAGGGAGGGAGGGAGGGAGGGAGGGAGAGAGAGAGAGAGAGAGAGAGAGAGAGAGAGAGAGAGAGAGAGAGAGAGAGAGAGAGAGAGAGAGAGAGAGAGAGAGAGAGAGAGAGAGATTGAGAGACAGAGAGACAGAGAAAGCATTCCCCTCCTCCAGCAGTGCCACACATAGATTTCACGAGAGCAAAGAGAGAGAGAGAGAGAGAGAGAGAGAGAGAGAGAGAGAGAGAGAGAGAGAGAGAGAGAGAGAGAGAGAGAGAGAGAGAGAGAGAGAGAGAGAGAGAGAGAGAGAGAGAGAGAGAGAGAGAGAGAGAGAGAGAGAGAGCATTCCCCTCCTCCAGTAACACCGCACACAAATTCCGCTAGAATCGAGAGAGAGAGAGAGAGAGAGAGAGAGAGAGAGAGAGAGAGAGAGAGAGAGAGAGAGAGAGAGAGAGAGAGAGAGAGAGAGAGAGAGAGAGAGAGAGCATTCCCCTCCTCCAGCAACGCCGCGCTGTCGGAAAGTTTTCAACTTTCTAGTTGATGACTAGAGAAAATGAAAATAACTTTATTGGTGAACTCTAACCTTTTATATCACTATTGATTAGTTGTTCTGGATTGAATTGACTACTTTTGAAAGTGTTTACAGGTACAAATGATGATGAAGATTCCATGTTCATATTAGGGTTTACCCTAATTACTCATTTAATGAGTTGTTTTATTCATACATTCAAGAATCATGGGTATTTAACCCTAGGATTTCATAAGTTGATATGATTTTATGTTAGTTGGGTTAATCTGAAGGGTCTCAAAAGATTCTAATGGATTAATGTTAGGGTTTATGTCAATGTCAATGGACTAATGATAGGGATCAGAAAGATTTTAATGAGTTTCAAGGGTTTCCAAAGGGTTTCTTGTAGGTTTTCAAGGGTTTTATTGAATGTTAAGGGTTAAAATAATCGGTATTTAATTAAATTAATCTTTAAAATGAACATTTATGTATTAAAAATTAAAATATGATTTATTTAATTAATTTAATCATGTGTGTGAATTTAAATATTAAGGTTCTACTTAATTAAATTCTTATTCTAAGCTTAAATTAAAAGAATTATTTAATTATCAAAATTAAAGTTAATCAATTAAAATGAAAAAGAAGTGGATAATTAATGAATGGTGTATGTGAGTAGTGTTTAAAGAGTGGTGTGAAATAAGTGTGTAACTAAAGTGGTTAAAGTGAGTAGATAAAAGTGTGGTAGTTATTTGTGTAAGTTAAAAGGATGGTTTAGATAATTTATGCAATTAAAGTGGGAAAAAGTGAATGGTAGAAAGAATGGTGTGTGAGTGGAGGTATTAAAAGAGAGGTTGAGTGAGAAAAGTTAAATAAAGAGTGATAGAGATGTGTGGGATAAAGTGTGGATGAGAACTTAAAGTACAAAACCAAAAGTGTGGTAAACAGCAATTCTCTTTGTGTATAAATATGTGGGTTTTGCTCCATATTGGGCCCCGAATGTTTTTTGGCAGGCCACTTCATGTGTTTTTTTTCGGCAGCAATAATCTGTGAGGATGGAATCGGGCAGCTGAAGAAGGTCGCTGCATCGTACGAGAGGTACTGTTGATCAGAAGATTGGAAGGCATCGCTACAGAGGTCGAGCAGAGAGGCAGGGGCAATCAAGAGTGACGGGGAGAGGCATAGGCGTGAAGCAAGGAGCGCGCAGGCACGAACAAAGAAGCCGATATACATTTTTGATCTGGCAATATTAGGAGCAATGGATATCGACAAGCGATGACAATCTCTGAGGACTCGTGATCCATGGCTGCAAGGGCGGATAGTTTTGAAGAAAAGGGGAACAGTATCTCCTTGATGTACATTGGATCAATCCATCTGAGAGAATTCTGGGATTAGTGCGGCAATGCTCTAAACGATTCAGGGGGTTGCAATATTAAACCTTTTTCTATAGCTCCGATTGCAACGTCTGAGACTCTCATTCTCAGGGTTCCGTCGCGCATGCGTGTGTTTATACAATCTACAATGGTCATGTAGAACAACTAAGGATGATTTACAGAAAGCCTATGATTGAGCGTGATTTACAAAGGATATAAATCTGCTACATAGAAAGTTATCGACTACCGAGAGAAGGAAGAAAACTCCTTGTGCGTCAAGGGCATGCAATTTTGTATCTCAGCAGAAGGCTCGGAAAACTCTGAGTATAAACTTGACAACAATTCTCTGAAGCTACACTAAACTTTATTCAACAACCTGAAGGGGAAAATCCAATGGAAACAGAAGGATTGCAGTTGACATGAAGTGCTCTGATGTTCTGAAGCTTCCCATAGAATCGAGAAAGTATCATTGCTTGGGGAGAAGATCACCATCTATGATCTGACTAAGTAAGTTCGAACGCTCTGTTGGCACATGTCTCCAGAGGAGTTTAATGTTTATAATCAGCGAAGCGGACAATTTGAAGTAGAGCAGGTAAATAAATGTTTTTACGCAAAACTAATTCCAGACGATCTGTTTTCTTTCCTTGCAAAGTCGTTCAATAATGATCCCAAAAATTTTGTAGATTCTAAAACTTTTATAGTTAACTCTGCCTACTGCGATTTCAAGCATTTATATGATTTTAAGTTCATCTAAAGATATAGGCTACATATGTTACATTCCGTTATTTTGATTACTGCAACTTATCATCGTTAAATGATGTGCTGTATTGATTCAACCAGACTCGACGTTCTCATGTCTGACTCTGATATACTTTCATGTCTGCTGACTAAACCATTTGATTCAGTTTAATCAGTTCAAAAGTACTATTATTGTCTGGATCAGACTTCACCATAAATCTGTTGAAAACTTGTGTGAAAGATGTTGCCTACTCACTCCTAGACTTCACTCATAGTCATCATGTTAGCATTCATCATCTACGTTTTTTTTTCTTTTGTTCGAGAGAACTCTCAAGTCGAGCATGATCAAGGACATATGATTAGAACTTGTGTTTAATCTGTAGCTATTGGCCTAACTTCAACGGCGATTTGTTGACTGTTGATTTTTCATATACATATTTCGATCAAATCATATAAAATTCTTATATTAATTGAGTGAATTGGTTATTAAGAGAACTATTTATTTTGATTGCTTGATTGAAATGCAAGAACGTGATACTCCATGATGAACTACTTGTGATTAATATTGATTCTATTATTATCTCTTGGGTCGTTTAGGATTGATTGAAATCTTAGATGAGGATGACTAGCTCTTATTCAAGCAAGTCATGAAAAGCATTTCGTTATGTTTTAGTGAAAAGTATGTGTCTATTCAAGTCTTGAGATGCTACGCGAGAAAGAAAATGAATCCTTTATTTTATACGAAAATCTTATGATATATCTTCCTACATTTGTTTTTCTAATAAAAAACTTCACTCCTATCCGTTCTTATGTTTGGCATACAATTTATGATTACTTGAGTTGATTAGATACATCTTCTTTGAGTTGCCACTCCACCTGAGCTCGCTCCAAGCACCCTGCGTGTGCCGAGGGATTTAGTGGCTCACTGATCCACCAGCCTTATGTCCGCAACTTCCCGACAACGCGTAGATTCCGCTAGAGCCAGGGAGAGAGAGAGAGAGAGAGAGAGAGAGAGAGAGAGAGAGAGAGAGAGAGAGAGAGAGAGAGAGAGAGAGAGAGAGAGAGAGAGAGAGAGAGAGAGAGAGAGAGAGAGAGAGAGAGAGAGAGAGAGAGAGAGAGAGAGAGAGAGAGAGAGAGAGAGAGAGAGAGAGAGAGAGAGAGAGAGAGAGAGAGAGAGCCTTCCCCTCCTCCAGCAACACCGTGCGCAGATTCCGCTAGAGCAGAGAGAGAGAGAGAGAGAGAGAGAGAGAGAGAGAGAGAGAGAGAGAGAGAGAGAGAGAGAGAGAGAGAGAGAGAGAGAGAGAGAGAGAGAGAGAGAGAGAGAGAGAGAGAGAGAGAGAGAGAGAGAGAGAGAGAGAGAATGTTAAGTTAGATATATAGGTATGATCATATAAATGCTAATGAGTATGTGAGTGCATGTAAGTACATGTGTATGTATGCAAAAAGAATATGTGCATATGTAGTCTTAGTACGCATGTAAGAATGTAAGATGCATGTATATGCAAAAATGCATGTGCATATGTATGATGAGTGTATGCATGGTTGTATGCATGTATGTTAGTATGCATGTAGGCATGAGTGTATGCATGTTAATATGAGGATGAATGTATGCATGTATGCTAGTATGCATGTATGCATGAGTGTATGCATGTTAGTATGAGGATGAATGTATGCATGATTGTATGCATGTATGCTAGTATGCATGTATGCATGAGTGTATGCATGTTAGTATGAGGATGAATGTATGCATGATTGTATGCATGTATGCTAGTATGCATGTATGCATGAGTGTATGCATGTTAGTATGAGGATGAATGTTTACATGATTGAATGCATGCTAATTAGTATAATGTATGACATGAGTGTATGCATGTTAGCATGCATGCATGCATGTTAGTATGAGGATGAATGTTTACATGATTGAATGCATATTAGTTAGTATGAATGTATGGCATTAGTGTATGCATGTTAGTATGCATGTATGCATGTGTGTTAGAGATATTTGCATGCATGGTTAATAATGCAAGTATGCATGAGTAACTTTTGTATGTATGCGAGTTTATGTATACATCTATGTGACGTATGTATGCATATGCATATGCAATGTATGCATGCATATATGTATAAATGCATGAGAATAAGTGCATACAAATTAGATGTTAGTGCATGTTTATGAATGCATGTTAGTATGCATGCTTATGTATGCTAGTAAGTGCATGTTTTTGAATGCATGTTAGTATGCATGTATGCATGTGCATATAATAGATGCATGTGAATGCATATGTACATGAGTGAAATATATATGTATGCATGTAAAAAAAAATGCATGTATAGTTAAAGTATGCATATAAAGTGATGCATTTATGTATATGTATTATGCATGTTTATGCATGTGAAATATAAAGTATATATACATAAGAGCATTTGCATAGACATATGAAAAAGCATGTGCATATTAAAGTTAATGCATATGCATATGAATATGAAGATTAGTGTATGCATAAGTGTATGTATCCATGTGCATATCTATTTAAGTATGATGTGCACAAATGTGTATGCATGTAAGTTAGGAAGTTAGGAGTGCATATGTGCATGTGCATGTATGATAGTGATAGAAAAATGTGCATGTGTGCAAAAATGGAGTTTACATATGTATGAATGTCAAGAAGTTAAAAGTCTATGTATACTTGTGTTAGTATAGGTTTAAGTTATGTATTGAATGTTAGATTAACAAATGAGTGTTTTATGTTAATTAAAATCATACTTATTGTTTGTGAATAATTCTCCTGCAGATCATTGTGACGAAGATTACGAGATGACAAGATTACGAGATTGAAGCTGCATATGATATTTAGAAATATAAATTCTTATAGGAATATTTTCTGGGAATTGTATTAGAACTTATATTTGTATCGGCCTAAATTTGATCTTAAAGTTTTTCATACTTTCACTTTACGATTAAATTAAAATTTATATATTCCAGTTTCATATGTCTAAGCATTTAGAAATGACAAGCAAATCTGTTACTCAAACAAAAGAGCTAGAAACATACTTTCACATGAATCTTAGTTCTTAAATTAAACTTAAACAGATTAAAAACATCTAGCTTTTATCGCCCATAAATTGAAAACTCAATCCAAAGCCCGAAGCATACTAAGAAACACCCTGCGTGTAGTCACATGGTTAGGTTAGCATGAATCTGTTGGATGATCGTCTGCCTTCCTTCACACCCCTCTACGACAACCTTGGTGAACCCGATGTGAAGCGTGACGATAGTGTGCTTAGGGTTTACGTTGTATTTTCAGTTTTAGTTTACATAATTAACTTTATCTTCTTCTTGTGTGGAGGAAAGTGAAGAAAGAAGCTACAACAAAACGAGAAGATTTTGCTGCTTACTTTTTCCCTAGGTGTTGAGGGCTGGTCTTATGACGTGAGCGCCTCCACGGGAAAAAGGATATCTAACCAGAGGAGCTTTGTCACTTCACTGCCCCCCCCCCCACCCCCATCAACATACAAGAAGATCAAGACTTTTTTCACATTCACTTTTAGTTCTGTATTTAGGATTTACTTTAAAAGGTTGTAAAAAAATATATCATGTGCACTTTAGAACCTCTACATCAAAAAAACTTCAAGTAAGGTGTTTTTCAAGTTCTTTTATTTTTAGTACCATTACACCACTAAAAAAGAAAGGTTGTTTTCATTTGCACTAGGAATTAGGCACTTTTATACTTGCATTGAAAGAGCATTGAAACATTTCATTTCATTTAGGAAACATAGTTTTGTTTAAATCATTTAAACATCCTCATATTAGATCTTAGGAAAGTTTTATTAAAAGCTATTTTTACACCACTGAAAAGAAAGATTTTATTTTGAAACAGAAAGATTGTTTGTTTTCTTCATATTTATTTCATTGCACAAAAAGAATTTTAATAGGAAAAAAAGGGATTTTAGGTTTGAAGTTGTTGCTTTTATTTGTTCCGTGTTTTATCCAAAATCAAAGAAAATATTATTAAGAAAATTAATAGTAATTTTTGTTAAAAAACAAAAAAGATTTACATCAAGGAAATATATTTTAGAGAAACCTTTAGAATTAAATATTCAAAGGTTTAAAAATTAAGTTCTTAAAAATTAAAAAAGTATAAAGTAAAAGAGAAATCTTCTTATAAATTCAACAAGATCAAGTAAAAAAGATAAGTATAAATTTAGGATTAAGAAAACAAAAGTATTTAAGGAATGAAGTTAGTAATAGTAAAGCCTAGGATTAGGTAAAGCCAACATCCCTGGCTTTATCAACTAGCGATAGGTTTAGGCAATTTAGAGAACAATTAGAACCTGCTATTAGGGATCTTCTACTCCATTCAAAGCATTATCAAGAACGCAAAATCGAGGAGATGTTCAAAAATATGATGATTGAGAAGAAAGGAACACGCACAGTCCAAGCCATTTTAAGAGTAAAAGGAAAATTCATTGGCTTAAACATTACAGAATACTTGGATGCATTTGAGGAGCAAGTGCAGATCCAAGGTTTACCTAATGATGTTTTAGTCAAATATTTTGGCCGTGTTGTTTCTAGTTCAATCCTAGAAAGTATACAAGAGAACGCCAATAAACCTTGGGAAGAATTTAGAAAAGAATTACTTAGATGTTCTATCTTGAGGACTTTAGCCAACATAGTCGGGAAGGATTTTTGCGTTGCATAAACTCTGTAAAGAGCAATGAGTCCTTAACTCATCTTCATGGTGAGTTTATGAGACGTTTAGCTTAACTCCCTAAAGATGATAGAAATGCAATAAATCCAGATGTAATTATATATTTCCTTAAGATACTAAGTCCTGAGGATAGGGCTGAGGTTGAGAGACGTATAGAGGAGCCAAGGAAAAGATATGACCTGACTGATGAATGGGAAAAAGTAAAAAGAGAAATAGAGGCTGTTGCTCAAATGAAGCAAAGGCAAATGGTTTTATATGCTAAACCTGATGCTTCTCATCCTAGAGAGATACCTACTGCAAGGCAAACTGACATGCCAATGCCTACGACTACGGCTACGGCTAACAATTTAGTTGCCACTAAAGCTCCGATAGAATTTGAACTAGATATTCTATGTAAGCAGATGGAGAATGTCATGAACGTGCAGGCATCTCTTTCAAAAGAGGTTGCCCAATTGAATAACAAAGTATACTCCATGAGCTTTAATGATCCTGGGGCTAGCAGTAGTGGTGTAGGCCAATCCCTGCCCATACAACTAGTTATGCCTCAATAAATTCCTCCTCAACCAGTCTTCCAGCCAGCTCCACAGTTTGCTCCTCAATCGCCCTTTCAAAGAAATAATGAAAAAAGAGGGACTGGCGGAAAGCGATGTGTATGGTGTGATAGTCAAGAGCATGCAACTTTTGCATGTGATGAATTAAAAAGCGCGAAGGAAAATCAAGTAGTTGTAGAAATTGATAGAAGATTGCGTGAATTTAGGTCACATCTTCCTTTTATCCATCAATTGGGGCAAAGGAGGAATGAAAATGTTATATGGAAACTTAACAGACTCTAATGCAACTGCCAGTACCTCGGCTGCTAGATTAGAGCCAGCCGATGATAGGCCTCTTCCTATGCATAGCCAAAATCCATATTCAATTGAGGCACTGGTAAGGGCTAGAGATGAGATAATGTATAAAATTGCATGGAAATCTCCTGTAGATCAAGCCTCTGTTTATTCTCACATTGCTAATGTTGAGGAAAAACGGAGATGTGATGATATGAAGGATGATGTAGAAAAAGGTGATAGGAGGGTGACTAGGAGACAGACAAGAGAAGATGAGAAGAAAACTCATAACAAAGTTTAGGTTGAGGATTCAAATTTATCTCAAGAAGAGAAAAGAAAAGGAAGGTAAAAAGCCAACAGATGATCATATTCAATCATAAGAGGAACAGAAGAAATCTGAAAAAGAAAACTCTAAAATTGAACATAAAGATGACCAAAAACAAAGTGAAGAAAAAGGGAAAAAGAAGGGTAGAAGAGCTCCACGTGCTATAATGATTTCGGAGCTTGAAAAGAAGAATGATGCTAGGGAAATTTTAAATGATATTCTTCTAAAAAGTCAAGTAACAATGTCTCTTGAACAAGTGTTTTCAATTGCAAAATCGGAGTTCAAGGATAGTTTTATTTGTCTGATTAGAAGGAGACGTTTTCCATTTCCACAAGACGAAGATATGCAAGATGTGGCAGAGGAAACTCTAGCTATGAATGATGATGTCACATTAAGTAAGAGTGATTATGAAGATGATGAAGAATTTACAACTAGAAGCGTACACAAAAATTTTTTAGGACCCATACAGCCTGATGATGAGACGTTAAAAAGTGAAAGTAAATTCAATTCTACCTTTTGGGCACGAGGCACACCAGAAGTGAAAATTAGAATTGGAGATGAGAAGGATTCCTGTTTAGCTCTGGCTCTCATTGACTCGGGATCAGAGATAAATGTTATTTCAAAGAACTTTTTTGACAAATTTAGATGGCCAATTGAGAAAGAGCATGGTTGGAGGATGAGAACAGCTGACAATGGCTTGGGCATCTTATTAAGTGCATGTGCGAATGTGCCTATAATGATAGGTGGCATTCGAGAAGACTTTCACTTCTTCGTTCAAGATAATTGTTTGTATGAAGTAATTCTCGGACAGCCATTTATAGCTGAGATGAGAATGGAAACAAAAGCAATAAATGACCGGTCAGCGTATACAAGAATTCGATCCAAATCAGGGATGGATTCTTTGCAGCTTATGACAGTATGCTCAAATCACACTAGAAATAGAAAGAACTTAAGAAGAAGTCCCATTGACCTGATCGGTCATGTATGTGATGATCCACTCGCTGTAAGAGAATATGGGGCATATTATGATCAAAATTTTTGCTAGATTCCACTATTGAGCGGGACAATAGTGGACATTGTTTTGATGTCTCACCTATCAATGAACATAATTTCGAAGATTACTTAATTTGTACTCCTACGACTAGCTTACATTATATTACTAACAAAAATCTTACAAAAATATTTAGAAAACAAAACGAAAAATATTTTAGAAAATCAAGATTAATTTCAAGTGATGAGAAAATTGAGTGTATAATTGAACTCTCAAAAATTTCTACTTTATTAGAAGAGCTAGAAAGTGTTTTTCAAGAAAATTTAATTACGGGAATTCGATGGTTCTGTGTTAAGAAATTTGATTGCAGGAAAAAGAATAAAGCTGTTTAAAAGAAGATCTAGGAGTAAGTTTGAGTTAGACGAAGACTTTTTGGAGGACGAAGAAGAAGCCGAAGAATAACCAGGTGACTTAATTCTAATTATTCTTATTATTTTTTTTTTCATGCATTTCATAAATAGTGTTTTTATTTGTTTCTGATATAAAGAGGAACTTTATTAAAATTACTTAAATAATGAATGCAAAATTAAAGTAGGAATATGTATGTAGGTTGAAAGTCTGAATTTAGAGGACTTATAATGCGTTGTGAAGATAGGAGAGTGGAACACTCTACGACCCCTAGTAAAAGAGAATTTTACTTTATACTAATAGAGTTCTTTACTTTCTGAAACCGTTTAGCAAATGAGATCCTAATTCTCATTGTAGCTAATTTGTAGATCCTCTACTCTCATTAGGGTTTAAGCCTTTCCCCTTAAACAGAAAAGTTGCGAAGAAAGAATTAAGAAAAGAGAAAAATGAGATCATCAAGCAGTATATTAATGGCTATTGAAAGATGGAAAAAAAAAAGAATACAAAAGAACAGAAAAAGAAAAATATGATTCAGTCGTGGTCTCGAAACCACTTTTGAAATACTATGCAGGCTATATGAGGCGGAGGTTTGTTGCAGATGAATTAGTTAGATGCATCTTATAGTGGACGTCTAAGAAATAAAAGAAAGCATACTTATATAAATTAAATTTTACTTAAGAACAGGGTTAATGTAATGGTAAGTACCTCAATTATCTAAATAACCTTTATAGGATTTTCTAAATTTGTATTTTTGACTATATGCATTGACCGAAACAATTTCTAATTCATATTTATGTAATTTTAGAAATTTTCTTTATTATCAAAAACATGATTAAAAATTAAAAGCATTTTTACAACATTGTTTAGAGTTAAATTTTAGATTTTATCAAAGAATTTGATCCTGCTCTCCATTGAACTGCAGGTTGTCCCATCGGGGACGATGTGCAGGTTTGGTGGGGGTAGATGTCAGAAGGCTTTTCTTACTTGAGTTATCATATGGAAAAATAAAAAAGCTTTGATTTAAATTTGCTTAATTGATATCTCTCTCACATAAATTTTAATGTATTGGTTTAAAATGACTAACCTTTTCTCTTGGATACCTGTAGGAAAAAGAAGAAAATAAATGCAGAATGAAGGGATAATTGATCCTTACCTTTACTCTTCATTTTATGTCTACTATATGTTTATGAGATCATGTATATGAGCATTCATAAATTTAAGTATGGTTAAATATATGTGCCTATGTTTATAGGGTTATATATGTATATATATGCGAATGCACTTAAGTATGCATGTGTTCATGTACCTATGAATGTGAATGTGAATGAGGGTTTATGTTATAAGTATGCGTTTGCATATATATGCTTAATGTATATATATGTGTGCACCTATGTCTCTGTGTTTAAGAGTTTCTGCCTACCTAAGCATGGATATATTTATGGAGTTCTGATTAATTCTATAAATTGGCTAGTGTTACTTAAATGAGCATGTAAGTACATATGTGTTAATATGTATTATGTATGCCTATGAGTTTAAGTCAATAAGGTTTAATATATGCATAACAAAGAGTTGTTCAAAGTAACTAGATCAATATTAAATGTGCATTTTGATTTATAAGTACATATGTCCTAATCCTAAGTGTCTAAATTGTTTTTAAGAACATTTATAATTATCAAGTTTCATATTTTATGATGGATGATTTTTGATATATATATATATATATATATATATATATATATATATATATATATATATATATATATATATATATATATATATATATATATATATATATATATATATATATATATATATATATATATATATATATGTGTGTGTGTGTGTGTGTATGTGTGTATGTATGTATATATATATAGTGGATGAAAATTATATATATATAGATATATATATAAGTTATCTAAATAAGTGTATATATAAGATAGATTATAATATTTAAATGAAATAATTATTTAATGCAGTTAATATATTTTATTGTTATAAAAACCTATGTGTGTATTTTAGTTATCTATGCTTATGTGTTAGTTAAAAACAAATATGTATAAGTTAGTTTATTAGTATGCATGATAAACAACTAAGTTAACTAATTGTAAGTTCTATTAACTAATTATAATGCATGCTCACGTATAATCTACAAGTTCCTATTTATACAAGTTCTAAATACAATTTTGGCTTAATGATTCTCTTGCAGGTACGGTTCCAAGAGAGAGAGAGAGAGAGAGAGAGAGAGAGAGAGAGAGAGAGAGAGAGAGAGAGAGAGAGAGAGAGAGAGAGAGAGAGAGAGAGAGAGAGAGAGAGAGAGAGAGAGAGAGAGAGAGAGAGATTAAATCTCTATTTCTGACAAGTGCAAATCATATCTTGCGTAGTTGGCTCAAGATGATCCATGTTTGTCATCGTGAAGCTAAAATGATGTCTTGCTTGAGATCTGATCTCAGGTCTGAGTTTTTCATTGGGAAGAGAGAGAGATGATGCTATGTCTCTTCTCTCTGATCCCTCTCTCTTCGATAATTTTTCTCTACCATAGAATCCTCAGATTAATGGGCTATATCAGGCATATATAGCAAATTCATCACCTTCCTCGCAATTATAACTACAAATGACAGAGGATCCTTCTTTGCTGTGATGCGTGCCTACGCATGCCAGGATCACACATGCGAGAGAGAGACACTGACATGCAGGCATGCTGTAGGGAAAGAGAAAAAGCTACGGCCTGTCTGTCTGGATGTTGATGATGTGAAGAGCGAAATAGACAGATGGAGACAGGTCCTGACTCCTCGCTTGCTGCTGTGCATTGCGCATCACAGAGGTTGAGAGAGAGGAGGCTATGGCGGTGAGCTTGAATCAGGAGAGAGTGAAAGGTCGATGTAGACACATATTGGCGGCGCCAGACGAGTGGCAGATGCTGCAATAGATCAGAGACAAAGAGAGCGTTTAGCATAAGTACCTTTAAACATGCTTCACGCGGAGCTCACTTAGAGCCGAGAGAGAGAGAGAGAGAGAGAGAGAGAGAGAGAGAGAGAGAGAGAGAGAGAGAGAGAGAGAGAGAGAGAGAGAGAGAGAGAGAGAGAGAGAGAGAGAGAGAGAGAGAGAGAGAGAGAGAGAGAGAGAGAGAGAGAGAGAGAGAGAGAGAGAGAGAGAGAGAGAGAGAGAGAGAGAGAGAGAGAGAGAGAGAGAGAGAGAGAGAGAGAGAGAGAGAGAGAGAGAGAGAGAGAGAGAGAGAGAGAGAGAGAGAGAGAGAGAGAGGAGAGAGAGAGAGAGAGAGAGAGAGATGGAGGGAGGGAGGGAGGGAGGGAGGGAGGGAGGGAGGGAGGGAGGGAGGGAGGGAGGGAGAGAGGGAGAGAGAGAGAGAGAGAGAGAGAGAGAGAGAGAGAGAGAGAGAGAGAGAGAGAGAGAGAGAGAGAGAGAGAGAGAGAGAGAGAGAGAGAGAGAGAGAGAGAGAGAGAGAGAGAGAGAGAGAGAGAGAGAGAGAGAGAGAGAGAGAGAGAGAGAGAGAGAGAGAGAGAGAGAGAGAGAGAGAGAGAGAGAGAGAGAGAGAGAGAGAGAGAGAGAGAGAGAGAGAGAGAGAGAGAGAGAGAGAGAGAGAGAGAGAGAGAGAGAGAGAGAGAGAGAGAGAGAGAGAGAGAGAGAGAGGAGGGAGGGAGGGAGGGAGGGAGGGAGGGAGGGAGGGAGGGAGGGAGGGAGGGAGGGAGGAACGGAGGGAGGGAGGAAATAAAAGAATGGAAAACCATTTACCTTTGCCCTTCTAACTAGCTAAGAAAGCTTGATCTACAACACTCATAATAGACTTGTTCTACCTAGACTGATCTTTGTGCAATAAAACAGAGACTATCTCCTCAAATGTTAAGGAAACACCCATAATGGACCTGTTCTTCCTAGACTGATCTTCCTAGAATAAAAAAAGACTAACTCCTCAAATGTTAGGGCAATTATATTGCCTTTTGATCATCAACCAAAGAGTAGACGCAAAGATCGGATATAAATTAGTAAGACCATTAAGAATAGTTTGCACAAGTGAACTATTTTGCAAGACTTCATCTATAGAAATCAAATGCTCTTTCAAATCTTTGATCTTTGTCAAAAAATTGAACATAGAATCCACTTCATTCACATGCTCACTCTCCAACTATTTTTAGAGATAAGAAACACTAGCCTCATTTCTTGCCTAGTATAAAGTGGTAAGTGTACCCCAAGCATCTTTTGTTTTTGCATGAGGGAATGAGGGATAATGGCATATTTCATAGACAAAGATATCAAGGCATGTTCCTAAGCACCTTTTCTATCCCATCAAAGTTTCTCTATAGTAGGTGCAACAGGAACCATGGCACAAACATGAATTTGAATACTTCAATGCCATCTGCGTCATGTTCAATAATTGTATTTGCACGTGTAGTAGGTCATTTTTCAATGACATGCATAATATTCCATAGGCGTTTTGCCACCAATACATGTTGCATCATATATGTGCATAATGGGTAATTAGTGTCATCCAACATGTCCTAAATAGCCAACATGTGGAATACATCATTGCTTTCAACCATGGCCACTCATTAAAATCGCCTGATGCAAAAAAATGAGTGTATCTCAAGAAGTTGAATAGAACTACCCTGTTGAGCTCTACTAAACCTATAGTACACTTTGAGATGCTTGTACTAGAAAACTGGAATATATATATATATATATATATATATATATATATATATATATATATATATATATATATATATATATATATATATATATATATATATATATATATATATATATATATATATATATCTGTGTGTGTGTGTGTTTGGAACGAAAGGATTAAATTACCTGCATAGGCACTATAATAGTGTGTTTGAAGGTCGAAATGAGCTCAGATCAAAATTCGTCATCATAGAGTGACACCGTTTTGAACTCCTAAGCACCTTGATCATGCTCACAAATTTTCATGTGATTCTAAGACTATGACTGAAGGGGTGTCGATGAGGTCCTACATGAGGCACTGACCTACTCTGATACCAATTGTTGGAGTTTGAGATCTACAACATCACACAAACAACATAAGGAAGAAGAAGATGCTTCAAACACAACACACAATACTGAATGTATTACCAAGTCAATGTACAAAGATAAGTGATCAATTAGGGTTATAATCATATATACAATCTGAGGGAAAAGAACCTCTTAAAGAGTGAAAAAAGTATCCTCGAGGTCCTAGAGTTGTTAGGCAATGGCCGATCCAAATTTTTCGAAGCTCCCCTATGTAATACTATATTTTGCACCTTTTAGAGTTCTCGAAACCACTCGAAGTTAGGAAATGTATTTATCTTGCAACTGCATAGAAGTTATAAAGGTATGTTCTGAGAGAGAGAAGAGAGAGACTAGCAAGAAATCCTAGAGTAGTCTAGTAGTCAAGGAACCTTGCACATAGTTCTGTTACACTTATGTGTTCCTCGAGTAGCTCTGATGTGAACCTTTTTCCTATGAGGAGCTTAGATGGGATGGAAAAGATGCTCAAGCTCATGCTTTGATTGTGCTTTCTATGAAGCGTCATATATTTTCACACATTCGGTCATGTTCTACATCACAGAAAACATGGGATACTCTTGTTTCTTTGTATAGCGTGCATAATGAAGCATGTGTTGCATACTTGGGGAAGCATCTTGAGGATGTATGTATGCCTAAAAATGAGTGGGTGGATGTGTATGTGACACAGATCAAGGACTTGAAAGAGCAATTGGCAAACATAGATGAGATTATTCTAGATGCATCACTCATTTCTACATTGTTGAAATGATTACCATAATCTTTTCAAAGCTTTGCTACTACACTTCGTTTGGCTACAAAAAGGAATCCTAATATGTGTGCATTTGATGAGGTTGTGTCTCTTCTTTTGCAAGAAGAGCAATCTAGAGTGAATAGGAGTGGTTTGATTGAGGTAACACAAGCACTTGCTATCTCAGAAAAGGGGAAAAGCAAGTATGTTTCAACTTTGGGTTCATCAAAACCAAAGCCTCAACCTTCCTCTTCCACTCATTCCTCTAATGATGGTGATTTGCGAAAGAAGAAGAGATGCAAATATTGTCAAAAGGCTGGTCATACTATTAATGACTGTAGAAAGCTTGCTAAACACAATGAAAAGAAGAAGGAATCCCACATGTCTATTGCTAAAAATTCAGCAAATGTAAAGAATGATGAAGCTAACATGGCTCAAGATTCTTGGGCATGTGTTGTTACATGTCATTATGATGCTTCTTTGCATTCTAAATGTATGAGTGCACCTTTACTTGGTACAACAAGATCAAGCTCTCACTATACGTCAAGTTATTTCTCTTCTTGCAACAACATGTAATTAAGATCCGCTTTCTTTTGAAGATGCATGTGACGATCCACAATGGATAAGTGTTGTGCAATCGGAAATGGATTCCATATATAAGAATGGTACTTGAGAGTTATGTGAATTGCCAAAAGGAAAGAGTGCCATTGGTACAAAGTGGGTTTACAAGATTAAAAGAAAGTTTGATGGTAGCATTGATCGCTACAAACCTAGATTGGTTGCCAAAGGATATGCACAAGAATATGGCATTGACTATGAAGAAAGGTTTGCACCTACATCACACATGAATACCATTCATACTGTGGTTGCATTTAATGCCCATCAAGGTTGGAAAGTGCATGAGTTGGACATAAAAACAACCTTCTTGAATGGTGATTTGCAAGAAGAGGTCTACATGAAGAAACCTCTTAGATTCGCTATGAAATTGAAAGAGTATATGGTTTATTGCTTGCATAAAGCCTTGTATGGTCTCAAGCAAGCCGCACGTGCATGGTATGATAAAATACATAAGCACTTGGTTTCTCTTGGCTTCACATGTTGTTCAATTGAAAGCACACTCTATGTACACAAAGATGGGGCTGATCTTATAGTGCTTGTTCTTTATGTCGATGACATACTCTTGACTGGGTCATGTGATGCAAAACTTGACATTCTTATGGCTGATTTGCAGCATACTTTTGATGTCATTTATCTTTGTCTTTTGAGCTACTATCTTGGCATCCAATTTGTATGTGTTGAGGGGGGAGTTGTTATGCATCAAGCAAATTATGTTGAAAAACTACTTTAGCATTTTGACTTTGAGGATTGCAAGCCAGTTTCCACACCAGTTGAGATAGGATTTAGATTCTTAGTTGAAGATTCTAGTGATGCATTTGACACTTCTCTTTATCAGCAAGATTTGGGATGTCTTATATATGGATGCAAAAAAAGGTTGGATATACAATATGCAGTTTCCCAGTTGAGTCAATTCATGCATAGCCCTGGCACTAAGCATTGGCAAGTGATAAAACATGTGTTTAGATATCTCAGAGGCACTTTGAGCTTAGGTCTCTTTTATGGCAGAGATATTCAGCCATGCTTGCATGCTTTTACATATAATACTTGGGTTAGTTGTTATGATACTTGCATGTCCACTAGTGGTAATTGCTTTTTCCTTGGAAACTCATGCATATCTTGGTTGAGTAAGAAGAAACCTATAGTGCCGACATTGAGTTGTGAAGCTAAGTACATGGCAGTTTTCACAGCTACAGTGGAGTGTATATGGCTGAGATTCCTATTGATGGATCTTTGCATGGAGATCGATGCTGCTACACATATTCTCACGGATAGTAATAGTGCTTTGGCTGTTGCACAAAACCGAGTGTTTCATGCATGTACCAAACATATTGAGGTGCATTATCACTATCTAAGAGAGCGCCTTCATGGAGGAGATATTGATTTGGTATATGTGCCTACACAAGATAATGTGGCAGGCATATTCACCAAAGCTCTTCCACGAGAAAAGTTTGAAGCTTTTCGCAAAGCTTTAGGCTTATTACCCTGTGCGGGCTGATCTGTCACTCCTTTTATGTGTTCAAATCATTCGCTCTAGGGGTTTTGTTACACTTATGTGTTCCTCAAATGGATTTGATATGAACCTTTTCCCTATACATGGGCACTTTTTACTCTAGTACTAGCTAGAGGTTTTTTCCCCATGTTACCACATACATGATTCACTCATATGTGGTTGGTACTTTGTAATTAAGAGTATTATTCAGCTCTTAGTTCACTTCAGTTTATTGTCAATAGAGAGAGGTATTCTAGCCATTGTCTTCTCCGTGTATCTTGTTGCGTTTGTGCTCCTTGTGTGTGCTTCTCATGTGTCTCTCACACTTCTACACACACCCAACAAGTTCCAGGTAGAGACTGTGTCTTCAGATTGTAATGCTCTAATATCATTGTATTTCTACACTAAATTGGAATGATCATCTTTTTGTAATATCTTGTCTCTATTATCTTCGGTCATTGATTTCGAGAATTCCTTTCTATATAGTCTATGTACTCTGCATAGTTAGGGAATAAAACACATTGGATGTTATTCCGGTAACCCCAGTTCCTGAACCTCAAGTTGCTACGAATGCTACGAATGGCAATAATGGAAAACATTTGGCGATCACTTAGGGACAAGCGTAAGGTCATTAACGCTCGCTCAAGTAACGATCGCCATAATAAGGAGACGGTGTCGTAGAGATTTACATCTCTACATATCTAGCGTTTGAACAATCCAACTCCAAACTTCTAGGAAAGACTTCCAAATCAAAAGATAAAAAAAGCATTGTTGGTAAAAAATTGGTCCAAGATAATAAAAAATATTATTAAACCATTGGAAAGTACTCATCAAGAGCTTTTCAATGATATATAGCACTGTACTATTTGGTTGAAAAATGATGCTCAATAAGCCCAACACTTCTCAATATATATTATTATATTTTTTATTTCAAATAATCTTCTAAGAAAAAGTGCACGGTGACCTGAGTAAAGCAAGTTCCTCCCAACACGGTGTCAGAAGGATTTCCTCACTTGAATTGTCATATGGAAAAATAAAAATATTTTGCTTTAGAGTCAGTTAAATGATACCTCTCTCTCATATTTTTTTTTAATATACTGACTTAAAATGATTAATGTTTTTTCTCTTGAGTACCTGTAGATAACAAAAACAAGAAGAGTTGAATTAAGTAAAGACCCGAGAAGCATATTTGTGTATGTATGTAAATACATGAAGAATAGGTAAGAATATATGATAATGTTAGGTAATCCTAATACTTATGGTTATGCTTGCAGACTTTCATGTAAATGAGAAGATATTAGTCTTTGATTTGTTTCATAAGTTGAACACAATTATATGTTTATATACCTTAAAAAATGTTTAAAACCTAAAGTAAATATGGGTTAAACCCTATGTGTTTATCTATTTGTAAATTTTAGAATCCCTTAATGTGTTAAATAGTAAATTTTACTTTAAGTACTTGATTTTATATAAATATAGGAGCTTTCAATGTAAGTGAATGATTCCTTAGGGCTATATGATATCCATTTTATTTTAGGTAAATATTTATTTGTGTTTTAACGTTACAAATAAATAAGCGAATGAAGATTTTCTTTATCTCTAAATTAATAATGGATTATTATATTGACATTATGAAATAAGATATATGATTTAATTAATATTTATTACTTTAAAGATAACTTATTTAAACATTGAAAGTATTTATTATTCTATATGTTTATATGGTTATCTGTTTAATTCAGATTAACAATTAAATAACAAAGGAAATCAGATACATAAGTTCAAATGTAGGTTAGTTCTAGAAAACTTTACATATGCAAAAAGATGAGTCGGTCATTTGTTAGTATGCATGATGAATGATTAGTTAAGTGAATGCAAGTATTAGTAATCTGATTGTGAATGCATGCTCACACACAATTTTATGCAGGTATATATATGTGTTTTCTATGTGCTTTTAGGGGGGGATGTTCTATTCTGGCGTAGGTACTGTATTCTCTTGGCGGTACATTGAGCACAAACGATCGGAGGGGTGCTGCCAGAGATTCCGATTCGTCACGTTAATGATCGAAGCTCGTGGTCATTAAATACATTGAGTGAGAGGCTGCTTCTCAGATCATTAGCGGAGAAGTCGCTACACTGAGGAGGAAGGAGGACGAAAGGCTAGAGAGGTCGCTATAGAAGAGGAGTCGGAGGAGAAAGCATGCAAGAAAGGGCCAATACATGAAAGAAGGAGGCTGGAGTGTGCGCAGCTGAAGGAGGGCAACTTTGAGTGGGAGCGCTGCTGAGAGAAGTTAGTTTTTATGAACTGTTTTCACAGTTACCGAAGGAGGGGAGGTACGATTGAGTCAGAGGAGGAAGCATGAACTAATTGTGCTGCTAGCCAATGTTATGAATGGAAAGAGGCACTAGAGAAGTCAACGTTGGGCTGAACAGAATCCAAAAGCGAAGATGAGTTTGTACTAAGAAGATTCTTCCTGTGTTTAATTTGATAAGTGTTTGATTTTGTTGAGCCTTTGTCTCACGCAGCTATTAACTGTTATTCGATGTCGCCTCTAAAGTTATGATCCACACTCACGCACTTAATGTAGAGATGCTGAATCAATTTGAATATTATGAACTTTTGTATGCATGAGTCTTTTTCATGTGCTTGCGCTCGATATACGAATCAGATGGTAGCATAAATATAACTATTAATCAATGATTAGCACCCATTGAACCATTAGTCATTGCAGACATAAACAAGGAATGCACGAGTGCTAATTGATCACTTGTATTTATTACTACATAAATAGCATCACTCTAGTTCTGAATATTTTCTCTGTTGTTATCTATGAGTCAGATGAATTTAGCTAATTTTGTTTTTGCCACATTTTAACGTTTTAAGAAAGAAGTTCTAGTGAAGAATATCTTCATGTTTGAGGGTGTTTGTTCAAGAAAATCGTTGTCTATTGAAGAGACAAGAAATTCAGATCAAAGAAGGGGGCTAATGCGGGAAGGGACATATGATCGAAGAAGAAATAATCAGAGAGGCACTTAAGTTTGTGTAGATCATATCGGTTTTCTAATGCCCCTGGATTTAGTTCGTGGTAATGTATTGTTAATTGGCAGATTGAAATATGAGCTTTATAGTTGTTATGTGGTAAAATATAGTGAACAACATAAGATATTGATGCTCTAATCTCTGCGCTCGCTACCTTGCACAGAATGGTCTGTGAATACTTTGAAGTCATATCTGCTTCGAATGTTAATAACAGCTCCCAATGCATCGCGCTTGTCCAAAAATGTGTGACATTATGCATTTACTTCTTATTTGACAAATAAAAACCAGAAACTATTTGTTGCTTTATCTTCTGCTCATGCTTAACCCTCGTTATTGTGTGATATGTTAACTTAATCTTATCTCATTTTTCCTTTTAAATTTTGTTGATACCTGCAACTCACCCAAGATTTTAAGGATCTTCGCACGGGAAAGTATAGGCGCTGATGTCATTCGATAAAAAGGGGAGGAAAATGAGGATTTGGGTTTCTGTACTGGTTTGATTAGAAGGAGACCGACGCTCGTCAGCTAAGCCTTTGGCTTCATAGATCTCAAGAGAGGGAAGGAGATATTTCCAGAAAAGCAACAACTATGGAATCCGTCAAAGATTTTTGAGACAGCATAGCTTGAGAGATTGTTGTGAATCAGAGTTTCTTTGTATCTTTCTATCAAAGAAATTAAATAACTATGAATTGTATGTCGAAGGTAGCAATTTTTTGGAGTGTTTACAATTGACAAATCAAATAGCGCACATCTGTAGAAGGAATACAAAACAATTTTCTTTCGTTATGTTTTTTTTTTGCAAAGAAGTGAGTAGGATAAAAACAGAATGATAATTCATCTGCTTTGAGGGATATGTATTCTTATAAGAAAACATTCTTGCATTTTGAACAGAAACATCTGATTGTTTCTGTTGTCTCTACATGACATCATGTATCACTGCTTGCATGTTCTATCAACGCCGAAAGAGCTGTAAGAGTTGCCGTTTTGATGTAGCTAGTGAAGAGGAACTCATAGTGTGAGCTGTTTAATTTCTCGGAGTGCACGTTCTTTTCAAAGGGGAAAACATTGCAACAGTGATCTTTCCTATAATCCGAAGCATAAATTATATCCAGAACTGTTACGTTGATTTGTTTTTTTTGACGCATTGGGGAATGTGCATCTTAAGGTTGTCTTGATGTTGTTTATTTTAATACCGTACATCCATATATCTCTAATAATCACATACATCTTCAGTTCTATTGCATTAATTTTGAAATAGATGCAAGAAGTTATGAGTGGTTGATTAGTGTAAAGAAGGAATTATGGCTCAATTGATTAAATGATGCAAAGCACTATAGTTTATGGAGGATTAAAGAATAGAGCACCTAATCATGCACACAATATAATGTTAATAGAATATGACATCCAATATCTCGATGTCTCAATGAAGATTTCTAAATGAATGAAAACTAAATATAATAATATTTTTATTTGTTTGATACACTTGCTATAGCACTTGAATACGTGTTGTTAGTTACATTGATGATAGATGCATAAATAAGAATTGAACAATATTGAAACGAAATAAATTGTCACTTGGAGTTATGAAATAAATTGTGTGATCTTGCATTATTCTCAAACATCTTGATGAGACTATAATAGTTTGTTTACTAGTTATGAGCTAATCTCGTTCTGAGCTCCTATCCTCTTTGAGTCTTCAAAGCTCCTGAGATTGCTACAAGCACCCGGCATGTGCCTTAATTCCAGCAGTTGGTTTGATCCACCGACCGTCGCTTTCACGCCGACAACTTGGTGAACCCGACGTGAACAAACGGCGTTGCAACTCAGGTATAAAATTTTAAATTTTGCTTGCATGTGCATACATTATATCGACAGGTTAAAGTGCAGAAGCTTCTTCATCCGTGGAAGCAGTGGCTTTGTCTTTGAAACCTTGCACTCTTCTAGGTGTCGAGCATTGTTCCCTAGGAAACTGAGCGCCTCCACGAAGAGTGGCAAGTAGCTATCCTCATCTCGCCACCCCTCTCATCAATATTAGAAGCAGGAACGTTTGCACATTCATCCATTAGCAATTGATGTATTAGATTTTGATCCTATTAAAAATTGTATAAATTTACACACAATCACTCTTTGAGCCTCTTCTTCAATTCAGATTGCAGGTATTGATCTATCCTCTAATACTTCTTTTTTCTCAAATATCAATGGGTAAAAAGAAAGCAGTTAATTTAAACACACATGAAAAGAAGTCTACTATGGAGGGTTTAATTAAGAATGCAAATTTGGGACTTGAAGCGCAAGTCAAAGATTTAGAGGATAAGCTAAACTCATCAAATCGAGCAAAATTTAAAGAAGTGTTTCTGTTAATTGACAAGTTAAGTGAATTTTCTAATTCAAATAGTGTGATGTGTGGAATTTTACAAGAAATTGTTAAAAATTTAAAGAGCCAAATAGATGATTTAACCAAACAAGTCAATGAACTTCCTAAATGTAAGTGCAAACATGAACATGAAATGCAAAGTTTATCTCCAAAGTTGCCTAATGAAACCCATATGAATGAGTATAGGAGATTCACCTTTAGGGCTATGAATAGGAAAGTATATCCCTTAAGATGCTTTTGGTGTGACCAACTAGGTCATATGTATGAGAATTGTGTTGCTTATAATGATGCATGTCAAATACATTTAGTCATTACAAATAACCATAAGATTTGTGATTATCAAACACAACTACCTTTGAGATTAAACTTAGGTAGAGGAGGGATGAGAAAGTACTTTGACCGAACAAAATTTAGTCCTAAAACCCAACTTCAAATACAATGGAAACCTAAGAGTCATGATGAGAAAAGCAATGTATGTCAATTACATTCTATGAACACCAAGATTGTGACTAAAAGTTAATGCTTGGACAATGATCAAAACCTTCTTAAACCTAAATCTATGAGTAAAATTGATAATCAAACTACATCTAAGGATCAAGATACATTGAAAAAGATTAAGAAAGAAGAAGATGTCAAGATAAAAGATGATGAAAATGAACAATCAATTGATGGAAATAAAGACATACATGCGGTCAAAACAGAACCTAAAGTCATAGAAAATGACAATAAATGTGACCAAAAAAAAATGATGAAAGAATAGTACAAGTATCTGAAGATGAAAATCTTCAAATTCAATTAGAACATGACAAGAATATGGAAAAATGGGTACATGAAGCCATATGCAAGATTGAAAATAATACCAAAAACTCATCTAAAGTTAAGAAAAAGGAGAAGAATTTAAGAGAATAGTTTTATGTGATGGAATTGATTATTGAAGATAAAACTTTTCAAATTTTGATATTGCTTGCTGCATATATGCCTATTTTCCTAAAGAAGATGAACATATACCTAAATTGTTTTGTTTTATGAAGTTTTTATGCTTGGAAAAGCTAGTTAAAAGCTTATGATAAAGTTTTGCATTATGACTTGCTTAACCAAAAGAATACTAAAATATGAAACACAAAGTTTGTTGGTTTCAAATTAAACTAAACATGTTTGAACTTATATGTACAATATGCTTGCAAATAAGTTTGATCAATATGCTTGTCATTTCCTAAACTTATGATGAACTTATGATTTTCTTTCTTTCACAAATAGGAAGAAATCTATTATGATGAACAATTATGAAGAACATTATTATAATGAAATGATGAATATTTTGAACAAAATGATTTTGTTTACAACAAATATGATGGTTATATTATACTATGAACATTCTGATTTTTTTCTGAAATTTATGAACTTTATTACAAAGGTTGAAAAAGCTAATGTGAGACTTATGAATTTTGTTTCATAGGTTGAAAAACCTATTGTAAAAATTAAGAATGCATTATTTATGACAATTATAACCACTATGAATTTCTTATGATGAAATTTATGTCATGATGAAGATGAATCTAATAGAATATATGAATTTATATTTGCAAAATAAATGATAATGAAGATTACTTGTTTTGTATCTTCTGCTTTATGATTACTTACAGGAATTGACGATGTGTTATGAAATTGATGGTTTGTCAATACTAAGAAGAATTTGAAGAGCAGTTGAAGAAGAATTCTATGTCGATCAGGTGAAACAGTTCTAAACCTGATTAATGTTTTAAGATTTGTTTTTCTTTGCATTTCATGATAAGAGATGTACATTCTTCAGGTAGGTTAAGAAACTTCTTAAAATTATGAAAAGTAGAACTTACACTGAAGTAGGAACGTGCTTGAAGAGAAGATAGGGATTAGAGACCTATGGCTGTCATATGAATAGTTGAAGGAACCCTTAACTTGCAACTCCTAGTAAAAGTAAACTTGTTTTATATAGGTAAGCTTCCTTAAATCTAACCCATTTTACTAAAGAGATCCTAGTTCCACTTTAGCTTACCTTAGATCCTTTGCTCTGATTACGGGCTAAGCCTTTCCCCTTCATCAAAAAAGTTGCAAAGAAAAATTGAAAGCAGTACATTAATGGTTGCTGCATACAAAAAGAGGAAAAATGACAAAAAGAAAAATTATGATGAAAAAAGAGATAAAAGAAAAATCAAATGATTTCAATGAATCAGTTGTGGTCTTGAAATCACTTTTGAATTGAAAAGCGGGCTATATAAGGCGGATGTATGCTAGAGGGGAATTGATTTTTTGTATCTTAATGGAAAGTGGCTAGGAGATGAGGATAGAAGGCTTTTATAAAATATTCTTTACTTCTGAACAGAGTTAATAGAAGAGTTAGTACGAACACTATTTGAATGACTTCTATAGTTTCTTTCTAAAACCTGTTCTCCAACTCATGCATTGAACGAAAAGGTTGAAATTCAAGTTTACATAATTTTATAAGTTTTCTTGACTATCAGAAAATGTACTTACCTTTAAGAGCATATTTCATATAAGTTTAAAAAATAGTTTAAGAAATATTTTTTTAAAAGAATTTGATACTGCTTTCCTATTGAACTGTAGGTTGGCCCATCGAGGGCGATGTGCAGGTTTGGTGGGGGCAGATGTCGGAAGGATTTCCTCACTTGAATTGTCATATGGAGAAATAAAAATATTTTGCTTTAGAGTCAGTTAAATAATACCTCTCTCTCATATTTTTTTTTTAATATACTGATTTAAAATGATTAATGTTTTTTCTCTTGAGTACCTGTAGATAACAAAAACAAGAAGAGTTGAATTAAGTAAAGACCTGAGAAGCATATTTGTGTATGTATGTAAATACATGAAGAATAGGTAAGAATATATGATAATGTAGGTAATCCTAATACTTATGGTTATGCTTGCAGACTTTCATGTAAATGAGAAGACATTAGTCTTTGATTTGTTTCATAAGTTGAACACAATTATATGTTTATATACCTTAAAAAATGTTTAAAACCTAAAGTAAATATGGGTTAAACCCTATGTGTTTATCTATTTGTAAATTTTAGAATCCCTTAATGTGTTAAATAGTAAATTTTACTTTAAGTACTTGATTTTATATAAATATAGGAGCTTTCAATGTAAGTGAATGATTCCTTAAGGCTATATGATATCCATTTTATTTTAGATAAATATTTATTTGTGTTTTAACCTTATAAATAAATAAGCGAATGAAGATTTTCTTTATCTCTAAATTAATAATGGATTATTATATTGACATTATAAAATAAGATATATGATTTAATTAATATTTATTACTTTAAAGATAACTTATTTAAACATTGAAAGTATTTATTATTCTATATGTTTATATGGTTATTTGTTTAATTCATATTAACAATTAAATAACAAACGAAATCAGATACGTAAGTTTAAATGTAGGTTAGTTCTAGAAAACTTTACATATGCAAAAAGATGAGTCGGTCATTTGTTAGTATGCATGATGAATGATTAGTTAAGTGAATGCAAGTATTAGTAATCTGATTGTGAATGCATGCTCACGTGCAATTTTATGCAGGTATATATATGTGTGTTCTATGTGCTTTTAGGGGGGGATGTTCTATTCTGGCACGGGTAATGTATTCTCTTGGCGGTACATTGAGGACAAACGATCGGAGGGGTGCTGCCAGAGATTCTGATTCGTCACGTTAATGATCGAAGCTCGTCATCATTAAATACATTGAGTGAGAGGTTGCTGCTCAGATCCTTAGCGGAGAAGTCGCTACACTGAGGAGGAAGGAGCACGAAAGGCCAGAGAGGTCGCTGTAGAAGAGGAGTCAGAGGAGAAAGCATGCAAGAAAGGGCCAACACATGAAAGAAGGAGGTTGGAGTGTGCGCAGCTGAAGGAGGGCAACTCTGAGTGGGAGTGCTGCTGAGAGAAGTTAGTTTTTATGATCTGTTTTCGCAGTTACCGAAGGAGGGGAGGTACGATTGAGTCAGAGGAGGAAGCATGAACTAATTGTGCTACTAGCCAATGTTATGAATGGAAAGAGGCACTACAGAAGTCAACGTTGGGCTGAACAGAATCCGAAAGCGAAGATGAGTTTGTACTAAGAAGATTCTTCCTGTGTTTAATTTGATAAGTGTTTGATTTTGTTGAGCTTTTGTCTCACGCAGCTATTAACTGTTATTCGATGTCGCC
Organism: Ceratopteris richardii; assembly: GCA_020310875.1. Classification (NCBI taxonomy): domain Eukaryota; kingdom Viridiplantae; phylum Streptophyta; class Polypodiopsida; order Polypodiales; family Pteridaceae; genus Ceratopteris; species Ceratopteris richardii. Next base: position 81,029,715 of record CM035421.1, on the reverse strand, counting down.
TCTAAAGTTATGATGCACACTCACGCACTTAATGTAGAGATGCTGAATCAATTTGAATATTATGAACTTTTGTATGCATGGTCTTTTTCATGTGCTTACGCTCGATATACGAATCATATGGTAGCATAAATATAACTATTAATCAATGATTAGCACCCATTGAACCATCAGTCATTGCAGACATAAACAAGGAATGCACGAGTGCTAATTGATCACTTGTATTTATTACTACATAAATAGCATCACTCTAGATCTGAATATTTTCTCTGTTGTTATCTATGAGTCAGATGAATTTAGATAATTTTGTTTCTGCCACGTTTTAACGTTTTAAGAAAGAAGTTCTAGTGAAGAATATCTTCATGTTTGAGGGCGTTTGTCAGAGAAAATCGTTGTCTATTGAAGAGACAAGAAATTCAGATCAAAGAAGGGGGCACTCAGAGTCAAAGTATGGAGATCATTCGTTCGTGAACAATCGAAGATATTTGACGTTGTGGATGATCATAATTTAATGCGGAAAGGGACATATGATCGAAGAAGAAATAATCAGAGAGGCACTTAAGTTTGTGCAGATCATATCGGTTTTCTAATGCCCCTTGATTCAGTTTGTGGTAATGTACTGTTAATTGGCAGATTGAAATATGAGCTTTATAGTTGTTATGTGGTAAAATATAGTGAACAACATAAGATATTGATGCTCTAATCTCTGCGCTCGCTACCTTGCACTGAATGGTCTGTGAATACTTTGAAGTCATATCTTTTTTGAATGTTAATAACAGCTGCCAATGCATCTCACTTGTCCAAAAATGTGTGACATTATGCATTTACTTCTTATTTGACAAATACGACCCAGAAACTATTTGTTGCTTTATCTTCTGCTCATGCTTAACCCTTGTTATTGTGTGATCTGCTAACTTAATCTTCTCTCATTTTTCCTTTTAAATTTTGTTGATACCTGCAACTCACCCAAGATTTTAAGGATCTTCGCACAGGAAACTATAGGCGCTGATGTCATTCGATAAAAAGGGGAGGAAAATGAGGATTTGGGTTTCTATACTGGTTTGATTAGAAGGAGACCGATGCTCGTCTGCTAAGCCTTTGGCTTCATAGATCTCAAGAGAGGGAAGGAGATATTTCCAGAAAAGCAGCAATTATGGAAGCTGTCAAAGATTTTTGAGACAGCATAGCTTGAGAGATTGTTGTGAATAAGAGTTTCTTTGTATCTTTCTATCAAAGAAATTAAATAACTATGACTTGTATGTCGAAGGTAGCAATTTTTTGGAGTGTTTACAATTGACAAATCAAATAGCGCACATCTGTAGAAGGAATACAAAACAATTTTCTTTCGTTATGTTTTTTTTTTTGCAAAGAAGTGAGTAGGATAAAAACAGAATGATAATTCATCTGCTTTGAGGGATATGTATTCTTATAAGAAAACATTCTTGCATTTTGAAGAGAAACATCTGATTGTTTCTGTTGTCTCTACATGACATCATGTATCACTGCTTGCATGTTCTATCAATGCTGAAAGAGCTGTAAGAGTTGCCGTTTTGATGCAGCTACTGAAGAGGAACTCATAGTGTGAGGTGTTTAATTTCTCGGAGTGCACGTTCTTTTCAAAGGGGAAAACACTACAACAGTGATCTTTCCTATAATCCGAAGCATAAATTATATCCAAAACTGTTCCGTTGATTTTTTTTTTTTAACGCATTGGGGAATGTGCATCTTAAGGTTGTCTTGATGTTGTTTATTTTAATACCGTACATCTACAGATCTCTAATATAATCACATACATCTTCAGTTCTGTTGCATTAATTTTGAAATAGATGCAAGAAGTTTTGAGTGGTTGATTAGTGTAAAGAAGCAATTATGGCTAAATTGATTAAATGATGCAAAGCACTATAGTTTATGGAGGATTAAAGAATAGAGCACCTAATCATGCACACAATATAATGTTAATAGAATATGACATCCGATATCTCGATGTCTCAATGAAGATTTGTAAATGAATGAAAACTAAATATAATAATATTTTATTTGTTTGATACACTTGCTATAGCACTTGAATACATGTTGTTAGTTACATTGATGATAGATGCATAAATAAGAATTGAACAATATTGAAACGAAATAAATTGTCACTTGGAGTTATGAAATAAATTGTGTGATCTTGCATTATTCTCAAACATCTTGATGAGACTATAATAGTTTGTTTACTAGTTATGAGCTAATCTCGTTCTGAGCTCCTATCCTCTTTGAGTCGTCAAAGATCCTGAGATTGCTACAAGCACCCCGCGTGTGCCTTAATTCCAGCGGTTGGCTTGATCCACCGACCGTCGCTTTCGCGCCGACAACGGCAACCAGAGATCGAATCCTACCACTGGCAATGAGGATGATTTTTTTGAAAAGCTTGATGTTTGAGATCGTTGCACGGAGATGTTTAGCGGAGATTATTTTTTGTAGCTTTTACGATGTCGATTATAGCTTTTCGGTGTAGCTTTTCAAGGGAGAAAATCCTATATAAGAAGGGCTTTGTTCATTGTTATATCATCACTTGAAGAATCACTCTTATCCAACGTTGAAGGAGAAGGAAGGCTTGCATTTGAAGAGTCTATGAAGATGAAGGAAGGTCATGGAGGTTCAACTTTATGAAGAGGAGGCTATCTCTACATCTTGGTGGTGACTCTTCTCAGATGCTTAGAGGAGGCTCTACACACATGCTTAGAGGAAGTTCTACACACATGATTGATGATTATCTTGAAGATTGATGAACTTTATGGAGCAACATTATGATCTATGATGATTTGGTAACTTCTATCTTTTCCATTATTATAGTTATATTTGTATGAACACATTATGATGAATTAATTGTATAAACACTTATTATAATGAATTTCCAGTGTTCCCTTATTTCTTTCTCTCCAATTTTCACACATCTCTCTTATTTTCAATCTCCCATATGATGAATTTCACACGTCTCATTTATCTTTTCTATTCTCTCTTATGATGTTAATGAATTGTACAAGTGACTTAATTTATGATCTCATCCGATTATCTGTGAGTATCTATATTTGAACTCTACGTCTTAAGTTGCCCGAAGCACCTTGCATGTACCGTCTATTTTGAACACTAGCAGTTGGTCTGATCCACCCAACTAAGCCCTTCACGACAAGTGAACCCAACGTGAAGAAACGTCACAGCATCTGAGGTACATAAATTTACATTTTATTGCATTATGGAGTTGCAGTAGCTTTTACTTCCTTGGGAGTGGTAGCTTTAACAAGAGTTTGTGAGTTCCTCCATGGGAACTTTCAAGTATCTTATCCTCTTTGCTTCACCCTTCTCATCGATTGAAGCTGCTATAAATTTATATTTTCACATTTTCACACACTTGAAACCTCTTCTTCATGCCAATTCCAAGTACTCATATTTTACTTTTACATTGCTTATATAAGTGAACAATGGGCAAAAATGGTGTTGCAAAACACACCACACAAGACATAGATTCTAGTGTGGAAGCGTTGATTTAAAAGAAGTTTCTAGAATATGATGAACAATTTAAAGATATGGAGTCATGAATAATTGCATCCATGGATGAAAAACTTTACTCAAAGATCCATCCATTAACTTCATGTATCTCAATGATGACTTCGATACTAGGAGAAGCTACTGAAGTTATTAAATCATTAAATACACAATTTAATCAAGAATTTGGGAATTTAGAAGGAGTTGTTCACTATGAACTTTCAAATTTAATAGGGAGTATGGAAAATCTATCTAATCATGTGAGAGAACTTGCAACATCAAAAAGTATTAGCTATGAAATTTCGAGTTTGAAAGAAAATATTGAAATTCTAACTAATCAAGTAAAAGAAATCACCACATGTAAGTTTAAATATGATCATCAAGTACAAAGTTTGTCTACTCAAATTCTTGATAAAAAATATTCATCTGACCATAGAAGGTCTACCCCTAAGGCCACAGATAGAAGATTAAATTGACCTATAAGATGCTTATGGTGTGATCAATTTGGCCATATGTTTTGGAATTGTAATGCATATGAGAATGCTTGTAGACTTAAATTGGTCACTGAAGTTGATAGGAAAATTTGTAAATATCATGATCACTCAACTTTGCACCTGAACTTAGGAAGAGGTGGAATTAAAGAATATTTTGATGAAACAAAATCAAAGCCAAGATCATTTTAAAAACTTTAAAAACAATGGAAACCAAAGAGATATGATGATAAGAAATCTTTTGAAAAAGAGATTAAGACACAAATTGATAATCAAGTTAAATGTTTTGAAGAAAAGAAAAGTGAACAAATCATGTTGGATAAACAAAAATTTGAACAAATTTTTCAAGAAAGATTGGAAGAGGATGAGCAAGAATTTGAAAAATCAATACAATTGAAAAAGAAACACGATGAATACTATGTAATATGTGATCCAAAGTTTCAAGAAAATGACAGATTATTTGATGAAGAAAAGGTTAAGAATTTGAAAGTTCAATTGAGCCATGATATTAACAATGAAGAAAATAATCAAAGTGAACATGAGGATATCAAAGAAATTGATGAGGATGAGAGTACAAACAATGCTCAAAATATTGAAGAAAAGGAAAAATAATGGATTGAAGATGCTATCAAACAAATTGAAGAAAATATAAAAAATTCATCAAAATCTTCTAAACCTTTATCTGTGCAGAAGAGAACAGGTTGAAGATGATCCATGATGAAGAGGTACTGATGATTGAAGAAAATTGATAAGGATGAGAGTACAACCAATGCTCAAAATATTAAAGAAAAGGAAAAATAATGGATTCAAGATGCTATCAACAAATTGAAGAAAATATAAAAAATTCATCGAAATCTTCTAAACCTTTATCTTTGCAAAAAAGAACAGGTTGAATATGATCAATGATAAAGAGATGCTTATGATTGAAGATGAACCATGAAGAGATCCATAGATAGAATATCATGAGAGAAATTATAATGAGGATGAATTGTAAAGCATGTTTTTTGATACTAACTTTGATGTTTTTTATGAGACAAGAACACATTTCTTCAAAATTATCTTTGATAATGATTGTGGAGATTATTGAGAGTGTTTGAGTGATTTGAGAGCTTTGTTTAATTGAGGAGTGAGAATTGAGTGTTGAGTTTAATGCATGTTAGTCTTCTTTTCCTACTCTCCATTACTTGCACCACATTGATTCTATTTTGCACTTAGGGTATGCATAAACCAATCTATATACACATGTTTATTTCTTTAGCCTGTACAATCTAATTGCACTTGTTAAAACAAGAAATCAATTCAAAAATAGACATAGAAAATTATGAAGTACTTCATCATTGAAATCCTCTTACCCCTTTTGCACAATGACTATTTGAAAAATGCACTTAAAGTATGCATGATAGGGTCTCACTTCATGACCTTGCATCAACGCACATTTTGAGCTTTTCCTAAGCACTTTGAGTGATAGAAAGGATTGATGTATATGGTCATTGATATGTATGTGAGTGAGTGCACAAGCTTCATCATGAAATGCCTTTTACCCTAATATTTGCACCATATTTGGTTACCTATGCACTTAAAGTATGCATGATAGGGTCTCACTTTACGACCTTGCATCAAGGCACATTTTGAGCTTTACCCATGCAATTTGAGTGATGGAAATCATTTATGTATTAAAACATGAAATGTATGAAAGTGAGCGCACATGCATCGTCAACAAATGCCAAATACCTTATCTTTTGCACCATATCTTTTACCATGCATTTCCAAAGTATGCAATTGATAGGGCTATATTATATGGCCTTGCATAGGCACATTTCTTATTTTTCCATGCACTTGACAAATGATTTCAAGATTCAATGTTCCCATGAAATGTCAGTTTATCTTTGAAGTAGAAAGAAGACTTGAAGATTGGCCCATCAAGGATGATGTGCATGTTTAGTAGGGGTGAATGTCGTAGAGATTTACATCTCCACATATTTAGAGTTTGAACCATCCAACTCCAAACTTCAAAGAAAGACTTCCAACTCAAATGATAAAAAAAAATATTGTTGGTCAAAAATTGGTCCAAGATAATGAAAAATATTATTATACCATTGAAAAGTACTCATCAAGAGCTTTTCAATCATATATAACACTATATTATTTGGTTGAAAAATGATGCTCAATAAGCCCAACACTTCTCAATATATATCATTATATTATTTATTTCAAATATTCTTCTAATAAAAAGCACACGACGACCTGGGTAAAGCAAATTCCTCCCAACATGGTAAGTAGAGATCAAATCCTGCCATTGGCAATGCGGAGGATTTTTTTGAAAAGCTTGATGTTTGAGAGCGCTGCACGAAGATTTTTTTGCTAAGTTTAGCAGAGATTATTTTTCGTAGCTTTTGATGTCCATTATAGCTTTTCAGTGTAGGTTTTCAAGGGAGACAATCCTATTTAAGATGAGCTTTGTTCATTGTTATATCATCACTTGAAGAATCACTCTTATCCAACATTGAAGGACAAGGAAGGCTTGCGTTTGAAGAGTCTATGAAGATGAAGGACTTGAAGTAAGGTCATGGAGGTTCAACTTTATGAAGAGGAGGTTATCTCTACATCTTAATGGTGACTCTTCTCATATGCTTAGAGGATGATCTTGAAGATTGATGAACTTTATGGAGCAACATTATGATCTATGATGATTTGGTAACTTGTGTCTTTTCCATTATTTTCAATATATTTGTATGCACATTATTATGAATTATTTGTATAAACACTTATTATTAGGAATTTCCAATGTTCCCTTATTTCTTTCTCTCCAATTTTCACACATCTCTCTTATTTCCAATCTCTCATATGATGAATTTCACACATCTCACTTATCTTTTCTATTCTCACTTATGATGTTAATGAATTGTACAAGTGATTTAATTTATGATCTAATCCGATTATTTATGAGCATCTATATTTGGACTCTACCTCTTAAGTTGCCCGAAGCACCCTACGTGTATCGTTTATTTGGAACACTAGCACTTGATCTGATCCACTGAATTGAGCCCTTCATGACAATGGTATCCAGGAGTGTGAATGGAGACTGACCGCTAGATGAGAAGTGAATTCCCTATGGCCTCAGTGTGTGACTACACACAGGGTGTTTTGTAGCATACTTTAGGATGTAAGATGGGATTCAATGCTGTCGGAAGTGTTTATGTATGGTCTAATGGCCTAAGCTATAGAATATGTAAGGTCAACTTATTTAACTATTGACCATATGGTTGTGCATCTTGATACATAGATAGAACATACTCGTAATATTGCAAGATTAAGGTTTCACTAGTAATGCGATCTTTGATGAACTCCTCTTCTTCAAATTCTATATTAGCTACATTTTGCTTGGATTGAGTGGTATTATTTATCATTGGAGGCAACAAATACTCAAAACTAAAAGATGTAGAAATGGTATGTTCATTTGTAGATTCATTACTCACAGACGCATTCGTATAATGACTAGTCATAGACATTAGAAACAAATATCGAACAATATCAATTGCCAATTGATCAATGATTAATTCTAAAACTATTCTCTTGATAATGCTAATGAATGGAAATTACTTCAATACCCTGATACAACTATAAGTATGAATGCTAGGATAAATCACCAAAATCCTAATACAAGATTAGCTCCAAGGATGTATATGAAACTTTTTTGCCTCTTTTTAGAGGTGGATAGTCAAGTATTGGTCGAAATGAGGCAATTTCGTAGCCTTGACAAGTTTCACATGATGATGCAGATCATTCCATTTCTGATGCAGATTTACATTATGCATGTATGGATGAAAGGGCTGATGTAGAGGAGGCAAAAAGTATGCCTAAGTGGCTGGTGCAAACTTTGCAAGATAGCAAATTAGATGCACCTCTATCATATCATACTTGTTCAAGTTCTCATAGTGCTTATTTTGCATCCGATTTCTATGCAATGGCTGCCTCTACTCTTTGTGATGAGAATGAGCCTATCTCTTTTGATGAAGAAACAAATTCAAAAAATTGGATGGCTACTATGCAATGAGAATATGATGCTATTATGAATAATGGTGCTTGTTCGTTATGTGATTTTCCTCGAGGAAAAAGGGCCAGTGGCCCTAAATGGGTATACAAGCTAAAGCATAAGCATGATGGAATAATTGACATATATAAGGCTAGGCTTATTGCAAAATGTTATGCTTAAGAGAGATAGGGATTGCTTTTGATGAGACCTTTGCTCCAACATTCCAAATGACCATGTTTCATAGCATTTGTGCACTTGCAACTCATCATGGTTGGAATGTATATCAATTGGAAAATAAAATAAATTTCTAAATGGTGAATTACATGAAAAAGTGTATATATTTCAGCCTCGTGGTTTTGTTTAGAAAGGGCATGAAAACAAAGTGTGCAAATTGAAATGGCATTATATGGTTTGAAGAAAGCACCATGTGCTTGGTATGAAAAAAATACATGCCTAATTGATTGCACATGGTTTTGAGAACAATCCAACTCAGAGCACCTTATATGTAAAGCATGAAAATGTACTTGTGATCATTGTTGTCTATGTTGATGGCATGGTGCTCACTAGTCCTAATCAATTAACTACTAATTTTAAGGTTGATTTTCATGCCTCTATTGAGATGTTAGATTTGGGGCATTTGCATCATTATTTGGGCATTCCTTTTATGAAAGTGATGGTTGAATAGCTCTATGTCGAAAAAAATGTATTGAAACATTATTGTCGCATTTTTTCCTTGAAGATTACAAACCTATTGTCACCCCTATGGAAAAAGGTTTATGGTTGAGTCTTCATGATGCTAGAGATGCGTTTGATCTTGTTCTGTATCAGCAAGCTGTTGGATGCTTGATTTAGTAATGCATAACTTGGCTTGATATTTAGTTTGTTGTCTCTCAGATAAGCAAGTTTATGCATTGCCAAAGTGTCAAGAATCGGTAGGTGGTTAAGTCCATCTTTAGCTGCTTGAGTGGTACCCAACTCCTTGGATTTTGTTTCCCAAGTGGGGACCACTACTACTAGATTTATATGCATTTTCTAACTCTAACTATGCTATTTGCTATGAAAGTCATGTGTCCACTAGTGGTTTTGGCTTCATTCTTGGTAGCTCATGCATGTTTTTGTTTAGCAAGAAGTAGCCTACTATGGCCACTTCTAATTGGGAGGTTGAGTACATGGAAATTTTCACATCGACTCTTGAGTATGTGTGGCTTGAATGCATTTTGGCTAAGTTGGGTGTTGGTCCATCTTCTACCACCACCATCTTCACTGAAAGTTAGAGTGCATTGGAAGTTTCAAGGAACCCTATGTTCCATGCTCCCACAAAGCACATTGATGTATATTATCATTATCCCAAGGAGAGGTTCTCTTTTGGGGAGACTAGTTTTGCATATGTGTCCACACAGAATTAGATTATAGATCTTTTCACAAAGGCTCTACCTTGCAAGAAGCTTGAAGCTTTCCACAAAGCCTTGGACTTGTTTCCTTTTGTCAATTGATCTCTTTCCACATAGCTTGGCACTTCCTTATACATGAGTGCCAGCTCATTGTTCACCACATCACGGCTAGAGGGGATTTGTTCATATAATTTGGTACTCACGATGTGTCTGAACACACTAGGATCATTTGGGAACTTTTTTCCCTCTTTAGGAGGTTTTTCCCTAGCTTGTATATATGCCTATAACCCAAACATGTCATTTATCTTTGTACATTTACTTGGTAATACATTCAATATTGTGTGTTGTGCTCCAAGCCTCTTCTTCTTCTTCTTCTTCTTCCATGCATTGTTTGTGTGCTTCTTGAGACCTCAAATTCCAACAAAATCTCTTCCTCATCTCATAAGCTTTTGAGGCTTTAATCCAAACCTTACCTTTTAGGCAAGACTTACAATAATTCAAGAACAGAGACATTGTTGAGCCCAACAAAGTCATATTGTTCAATATCAATGTGGTCAAAGTCAACATGGCTAAGGTCAAAATCAACATGGTCAAAGTCAAAGCATTCAGTTGTCAAGGTGCACAAGTAGTGCACAATCAATTGTTCACAAAGGTTATGTTTTGCAAAAAGTTGGATGCATGTTGCATATTGTGTTTCTATGATTTCTCTAAGGTTCAAAGGGTTTTTAAAGTGTTTGGAAGGTTCATGTGAACCCCCCCCCCTTATTTGGGAATTGAAGGGCAAAAAGTGAAGGTATGTGAAGTGGAAGCATTACATAAAAGTATGGCCCTCCATTTCAAATTTTGTTAGTGTTCTAAAGTCACTACACAACAAAACATGGATTCATTGGCTGCAGCCATTTGGAGACAATCTTGTGACATCAAAGTGAGCACCAAGGTACTATATTAGTTAGGAGTGTACGTATATGAACCGACACTCAACTCAAAGCATGCATTATTCTTGGTTAGACTAAGCCAGGTGGGCATAGTTTACACTAAGAGAGAGAAGAGCAAGAGACATTGAGGCAGTGTGCAGCACACAGAAACAGGTGCAAGGTGTGCAACAAGTGTAACTTAGGTGTGTGCAGAGGAGTGCTAACAAAAGGCAATCAAGGGTCACAAGGTCCCATTGAAGCTATGTGTTTCTCGATAGAATGTGTCCATACCTCCTCCCCTATTGGAAGCATGAGTGCAAGGTGTGCACAAGTGAAATCTCTTGGAGAAGGTGGAGGTCCGGTGTAGAGAAGGTCCCCAATAGAAAGAACCTTGGGTATTTTGTAACCTTGTCAAATGTGTAATCTTTGGGATTTTGCAGAGAGAGCATTTGGATTTGTGCTATACATCATCATTGTACTTTTCTCTTTATAATCAATCTACAAAAGCTTCCGGTGTGTGTATTTCTCTTCTTATCCTTCATCCTTCTCCTACAAACACTCAAGGAGGAGCCCAACCACTAGCTAATGTGATGGTGGCTACACCTAGTCAAGGTAACTCTTACAATCCTTGACCTAGGGATCACTTTGGAAATGGGACAAGGAGGCCAATTATCTCTTTCAGATGTGGAGAATGTGGCCATTACCAAAGCAGGTGCACTCTACCAAAAAATGCCCCTCCTTGTAGAAATTGCCAAGAGGCTAGAGACCATTATACCAATTGTTGCCCTAAGAACCAAGCATCTCCATCTGGACTTGTAGCTTAGTGATGAGTAACACCTCCTTTAATGTCAATCTGGGAAGACGTGAGGATGGTATGAAGACCTCGAACAAGTGATGGCACAAGTGCGTGAGTGAGAAGCACACTAACATGCACACACATACACACACATACACACACACGTGCACACATGGCAAGACAAAGAGAAAGACAATGGAGTTCTTTAGATTACTTCAAAAGTGCTCTTACACGTTCAATTCTACAACAAGCTAACCTCAAAAATTAGCTCTCTAGCTCTATTTATAGTTTTTGACTAGCTTTTGGCCCTATCCAGACCTAGTGTCTGGCCTAGTTAAAAATTAGGTTCTATGGCCTATTTGAGGGCTCAAACAGAGTCTAAAAATCATGAAAATTGGTACGATGATACTTCTAATACTCCTCAAGCTCCAGGACTCCTTGTCTTGCACAAAATGGAGTTACAAAAAGGTGAAATGGTATTTACAATGATTTTTAGTGATGAGAATCACTGTTATGAAGATGTTGTTTTTGGAAAAATTTTGTGTGGCCTACTTGCCAGATCTTCGTTGACTACTTTGTCTACGTGTGCCTTCTGTCCGCTCCGTCTCCCTTCTTTGGCTTCCTTTTCTTGTGAATCCTTGGGTGCTTTGACTGCTGCCAACACCCCCCCCTCTCTCACGTCTGTCGTCTCTGACAGACCCTTGTCGAGCTGAGCGTTGGACATAGTATTGAACCACATTTGAAGCAGGGTGGTGTTCTTCTAGTCGCAGCCCCTATGCTAGGTCTATTAAATGCATCCCAATCCACTAGACCTAGAACGTCGGGATGTGGCACCTGTAATTGAGTGAGTGGATGGTTCTCTCCACAGCGAATAGTTGGAGGAGATGTGAGGGCTTGGGTACGAATATATCTGAGTGATATTCCCAGAACCCTGTGACGAACATCTCCTCGAAGGTCTGCTTGAAGCAAGCTGGGAATTATTTTATTCTTGCGTGCCAGGCATATATTACCTTTATTGAGGGGGTGGTGCTCATGTCATATACGAGGTCTAGGTTGCCTGTAGTGAAGCCAACTCCTGAGAAATGGGGGATCTTTGATGTTCTTGAATGTTCTGAATGTGATCAACATTAATTCAAAGATCTTCATGCACATATGTGCCATCACATCAGGGGTGTTCTGTAGTCGAAGGCTCCAGTGACGGATTGTAGAAATCATGTAAGCAATGGTGGGAGGTCCTTGTGGAGGTGCTAGATAGACATAATTTAACCACTTCGCATAGCCTTTGACGTCCTTGACAGCAATGGTAAACTCGGGCCAGGTGCGTCTTCGAAAGATTGGAACATAACAGGGGTTGTATTCGATAAATAGCGGCATGTTATTCCAGGTACGAACCATTTCAAGGTAAGTTTTTAAGAGTCATATCCGCCAGGTAGGTTGATGAATGGATCCTTTTTTAGCACTTCAGGGATATCATCAGGGCCGAATTCTATGGCGAAAGTAGGGGCTTTGCCACATTGTCGTTGAATCTCCGCATTGTAGTCAGCCAGGAGAACAGAGTATGGCACGTATTGATCATCATTAGTGCCTATCCAGCGGTGGTGTGACATGTTCCGAAAGTATTCTGAGTTTATGATGGTGTCCTCCAGTTTAGCCATTGATTGGATTTGGACTGCCACTCGATCTTCATGGGTTTTAGCTATCTTTTCAAGTTCCTGAAGCCATTCAGGTGCTTCGACTTCTAGGGTGTCCATTCCTTCTGAGGTTTGCTAACCTTCTGGCATCGGCATAGGAACATATGGTTCCTCATACGACTCATCCACCTCAATGGGCACCAATTCATCTAGCTCTGGTTCTATAATTGGAGAGGGTTGTCTTTCATGCTCAAGTAGCTTCTTTTGCAATTCTTCCACCTGCTCCTTTAATGCCTTTACTTCCTCTGAAGTCGATGTTGTCTCTATGACCTTGGGTTGTTCCTCCTGTTCCTTGAGTTGGTGGCGTAGTGCATTTCGTTCCTTTTCCAAATCATCATGTGCTTCTAATAGATCGGCATAGCTTTCCAGGATTGTCTTCATTGTATCTGAGGGAGCTGCTTTAAACTATTCTGGGTTGATCTCGTATGGGGAGCCTTCCATTGCAGCTTCTAGGTTTTCTTCATTTTGCTTTTGCAGGCGCTTGTTCTCTTCAAGGGCTTTAGCCATGTGTTTTCTGAGTAGGGTCAAATTACACCGGACTCTTAGATTATCTGTTTGGTAGAATTCAAGTAAAGCTTCGAGTTGTTTGATGCCTGGCAACAGTGATGGTTGGGGTGTCTCTTGGAGGGTTTGATGGGCCTCTTCGAGTGTGGTGTAGCGTTGATTGAGGTCAGCATTTTCGTCTTCTATAGTTGTAAGCCGCCTCTATAGTTGTTGGTGATTCGTAGTTAGTTGACGATGACGGTCTTTGAGAGCCTGATACTCACTCTGTAGTTGGTACACACATTGATGTAACATCAAAAACACATTATTTACATTAATGAATGCAGGGAAAGGAGAAGATGCAAGGGGAATGGGGAAGGGAAAGGGACTCGTGAATGATGTGGACTCAAGTGGTGATGTGGGTGGAGGGGGTATGGGAGATTGAGGCTGCGTGGGGGGAGGGAGTGGTGCTGTGGCTGGTGATGTTTCCATGGTGTCAAACGTGTGTGTGACTGTGTAGATGAGGATAGTGGGTGGGGTGGATGTGATGTTTGTGAATAGTGTTGTGAAAGTGGGCATGGTGATCCCTCCAAATTGTGTGCTTGGTGAAATAGGAATCCCCATAACATATGTGGTGAGTGTGGAAGTTGGGGTGGTAGTGTCGTGTGGTGAAGTGGTGTGTAGTGAGAGGTGGTGAGGGTGGTGATGTTGGTGCCTCGTGATATTCCTCTGTCTGTGTAGTGTCTCCTAGTGCCGATACATTCATGTGAATCTGCTTGCCGGAGCGCATGGGACCGATAGGCACTCATTTCTCAAAGCGATGAATATAATCCATAGCTGAATGAATGGCTTCATCTAAGCCTATTGCGTCTGCGTGCAGGTTCATGGATTCAATAAACATGTCATCCACGCCTTCCTCTGCTAACATTTGGCTAATGAGCACCTTTCCTGTCTCGAGCGACAGTTTGTGCTATTCCTGGACTCGCTTCATGGTTTCATACAATATTTTTATTTGTGCCGAATAGGCTGGGGCACTTGCTAGTTCTGAAAGTTCTTCATATTCTTGATCATGTTCCTCGTTTGCTTCTTCTTCTTCTGTCTCTTCTTCATCCTCTTCTACTTCTACTACTTCTGGTTGGGTTGGGGCTGAAGTTGTTGTAGTGGGTTGTGGTCCTTGGGTCTTCTCTGCTTCCGTCTCGAGGTTAGATTCATTGATCAGCTTAGCAATTTCTTCATCAGTGAGATCATCTAGGGTGTAGCCCTGTGGAAACTCTAGGTCAGAAGGGATTGGAGGGAAAACTAGATTAGGTCCTTCTGTACTCTGTTTGGGCAAGTGAATTGTAAATGGACGGACACGTCGTGTTTGTGGGGGGGTCACTTCTGGTGTGGTGGTGGCTCCCCTTGCTTGGGCATACGGTAATTGGACTGTACCTCTCATTTTCTTTGATGGAGGACCCGTTGTGGATAGTCGTCTCTGGAACTCATGAGCTCTGGACCACACTAGTGCTCTTTGAATGGGCATGTCATAAGCTAAGCATCTATAAATTATTTTTGTTAGTGCACAGCACCCATGAAGCACGTTCTTTTGTTTCTTATTCCATCGTTGATGGGCTACGTGGATTTGATCTATGATCCAATGTGGCAGATTGATTGTAAGATCCTCTGTCTCTGCCAAGTACAAGTTGAACCAGATTTTTTTTGGTGGCATCGTGAAGTGTTCTTGGGCGGGGAAAGCGAAGTGTTGCATGATCGTTCGTAGGTGGAGAGCGATGGTTGGTGTCATTGCTACCATGTCCTTCAATTTGTTGAGATCCTTGTGCTTCATCCTGCCTGGAATCATTGTTTCTTTCTCAGTGGGAATATGCATACCTTGCATGTTCAATGCTTCTCGTACTATATTGAGGGTCAGTTTGAATCTTTTGAGCTCATGGCCTGGTGTCAGTGAGGATAACACGAAACTACTATCGCCTCCTTTGGGTCTGCTAGGGGTGATGGTACTGATAAGGTAGGAGCAGCTTAGGAAATCTTGCTTAGGTAAATGTGCCCGGAAATAGCTATCCAAGCCCGCTTTGGTCCATAACGATCGCATTACTTCTGCATTCTGATACTGCTCAAGTTCATGGGTGAAGAAATGGTATCGTCCCCATTTTCCATTAAACTCAATTTCTGCCTCCCAAAAGTAGGTTCTGTCTCCCAAGGGTCCTGCGGCATCACTGAACAAATGCATGTGTTTCCCCACTTGAGAAGTGTGTCCCTGAGGAGGGTCCTGAATAGGAAGCACATGCACAGCTCTAAGTTCTTGAGGCCTCTTGGTGAGTTGTGGTTCAAGAAGGAGGGTTTCAATGTCCACAATCTCAGCGCTAGACCCTGCCTGGGAACTGGTTCCTGCAGCCTCGGCCATATTGAAGAAACTGGTCGCCGGTTCTGTGAGAATTTACAAATGAAGGTTAACATATGGACACAAAGTGGTCATGTGTCCCCGTTACAACATTAACATGATGAACTGAGAGTTAGTTAGTTAGTTAGTTAGTTCGTGCTCGTATGATTATGAGTGTGAAATGTGGTTAGCAGATGCAGGGTTCCTATGTGCTAATTAGGATGGTGCGGTGCAGTGTGGACACAGTTAATAAGCGGAGGTGGCTTTACAATGGGATCAGGTGGTTTATTACAAAGTTTGGGCTTCCAAACACAATGGGTGGCTTTCTTTGTTGATTTCATGTAGACTCTAGTGGGCGTCATAAGAATGTCTGCTTGTTAATGAGGCTTTTTAGGGACCCATTTACAAGTGATTCTACTCGTGCTCTGGGACAAATATGTGTTTCGGTGTGTCGAATACGTGTGGGACTGAGCTGTTTGTATGAGTGAACCATGTTGTGTATGGTGTGGTCTGTATGTGGCTATTTGAGCCCACAAGCAGGCTTTAGGCACCCAAATTTTCCTTGATTGTGGGTCAACCTTCATCGACTTCTTGGGTACCCAGATAGACTTTGCTTTTGTAGAAGAAATTTGAAAAGACTTCCTATTAGTGTCTTGTCGTTGATCACTAATAGGAAGTTGAGCCAATGGTTGTGGCTTGACCGCAATATGTTGCTCACCTTTCCGCATCCACACTCTTCTTGGTGGCTGAGACACCTTTCTTCGTACTTTCTTTTGGCTTCGAGCATAGGTAGTCTGCTTCTTCTGCATTTTATTTGCCTCTGGTTGCTGCATCCCGATGGCCTTTGGAAAAGAAGGGAGTTCCATCGTATCCTTGACTTCTTTGTTGAGATAGTCATCCCTTTGCATCATATAGTTTTGGACAAGAATAGCATGGTCATCTTCATGTGTACTCCTGGAAGGACCAGGAGTGTGTGCCTTTCCTAGTTCCGTGAGTGCTCCATTGTCTAACTCAACTATAATTTGACTCTGATTTACCCATACCTAAAGAAGTCCACTTTTTAGGTTTAGGTTGACTGCATGATCATAGATCCAGTCTTGACCCAAGACAAGAGGCTCAATTAGGTCCTCGTCTTGACACACTAGCACTTTAACTGTCAGTAAAACATCTTGAATGTAGAGGGGAAGTTCCACCTCGCCCATGCAAGGGGTCTCCACGCCTCCCAATCCTATGAGATAGGCTTCTATAGGATTGACACTTAAGTTCAACTCTTGACAGTAAGAAAGTTTAACCACACTAGTGGCTGCACCTGAGTCAATCAAGGCCCATACAATCCTTGCACTCTTTCCTTGTCCTATCTCTAAGGCTACAAAAGGACATCGGTCAATTATTCTATGAGAGCTAATACCTGAAACTTCACACATTGCCATATGATACCCTTGATCTGCAGACGCCTCTATCCTAGGCTGATCTCTACCTTGTCTTCTCAACTTCATCCTTCGGATGCGTTCCAAGGCTTCTGCCTATGCTTCTTCTCGAATTCATTTTTCCTTTTCTTTACGTTTCTTGGCAGTGTTGAGTCGATTGAGGATCTCCTCAGTGAGGGTTTCTTGATATAGTTTGACTCTGCATCCACTTATGTAACTTGGGAGAACATCACCTTCGAGTGTAGCTAATTTGACTGCTCCACTAGTTGAGACCCTATTAATGATCATAGGTCCATAGCCATGCTTTTCTAGCTTTCTCGCATGTTGTTTCAGGGTATACACCAAAACTAAGTCTCGGGCCTTCAAGCCTTTATCCTTAACATGGGCATCAAAGTACGCCTTCTGTCGTTTCTTAGCTGCATATATCCTTGTGGCAGCCCTCAGTCTTGTTTCTCCTAATCTCTCAAGATAAAAAATCCTCCAAGAGAGTTCATGACCCGTCCACTCATGCTCTTGTGCTACTTTTAGTGTAGGTATCAGGAAGTCCAATGGTAGCACTGCATTTTGACCAAACACCATTTAAAAGGGAGTGGCTTGGAGTACCATTTTATAGGCAACTTGGTATGCCCAAACAGCATGGTGTAGCTGTTTGTCCCAATCAGAGCGTTTATTATTCACTAATTTCGTCAGTACATTGCATAGAATCTTATTTGTGCTCTCAGCCTGGCCATTAGCTTGTGGGTGATAGGGGGCAGAATTCTTGTGTACTACCAAGAATTCTTGGAGAAGATTTTCAATAACTTCATTCAAGAAGTGAGTGCCTCTATCACTTACTAGCTCGATAGGTAGCCCGTATCTAGTGAACACATTCTTAAATAAGAACTTAGCAGTCGTCTAAGCATCATTCTTTGTCGTAGCTTTTACCTCTACCCAGTTGGTGAGGTAATCTGTGGCAACAATGATATACTCAGCATGTGAACCCTTAGCTGGGGGATTAATAGGACCTACAAAGTCTATCCCCCACTTAAAGAACGCTTGTCCACCCATCATAGGTTTCAAAGGCATCTCATCTTTACGTATAGGATACTGAGTTCGCTGACAGACATCACACCTCTTCACATAGGTATATGCATCCATGTGAAGGGTAGGCCACCAAAGACCTGCAAATAGTATAGGCTTGATCACCCGATGTGGGCCAAAACGTCCTCCTGCTACACCTTGGTGAGCAGTTTCCAAGATCTTGAGATATTCACTCTCATGGACACATAGTCTCAGGTAACCATCTTTACCACGCTTGTATAGATTATCACCAATGAGTGAGTAATCTAGGGCTTCTTGTTCTAGACTTCTTTGTTTGGTCAATGTCATATCTTGTGGGAATGTTTTCGTCCTCAAGAAGGCTACTAGTGGTTCACTCCAAGCTGGTACTAGAGACACTTGGTACAAAGTTGCGTGCTCCACAGGTGGTCTAACACTATAGACTGGGCATTCCTTACACAACTTATGAACATCTGCTTCCATAGTTGGCCAATGCACTCCGAATCTCCTTAGTGTCTGTAAAGTTCTTTGCCTCGAATGGTGTTGCTCTAATGCACCTACATGTGCTAATTGCAACCATTTTGCGTACTCGTCCTCTTCCACACAACAAGCCAATATCCCTTGATCTATCTGTTTGTACATACTTCTTGCCATGATATGGTACTTCTGGGCTTTTACTACCTCCCTATCTTGAGTGTTTATGACTGGATGGTTAGGCTCGTATGTCAATATTGGCACTAATGGCTTAGCCCACTGAGGTACCACTTCCAAATTAAACAAGTAAGCATCAGGAAGGTCATCTGACACTCCTTGTGGGGCATCTCCCTATGTGAGCCTTGAGAGAGGATCTGCTCTCAAATGAGTCTTCCCTTTCCTCACTACTACCTCAAAGTCATATTCCATTAGTAAGAGGAACCATCTTACTAATCTACCTATATTTGCATGGCTTGTTTACCAAATACAACAGTGCTTGATGATCGGTAAAAAAATTAAACTTATTTGCAAGCAAATAGTGTCTAAACTTTTTAACTGCATATACCATGCCTAGTCCTTCTCGTTCAGTGCTGGTATAATTTCGTTCAGCTGCATTCAATTGTCTACTAGCATAGGCAATTGGAAGATCCATATTACCTTCACCTGTAGGTTGTGCGAGTACACATCCAATAGCATAATTTGATGCATCCACGTGAACATGAAAGGGTTTATTCCAATCTGGTGTGGTCAAGATTGGTGCTAAACATAATCCTTGTTTAAGCTCATTGAAGGAGTTCTCACACTCTTCAGTCCACTCGAAATTGGTTAAAAAAGTCCTTACAGAGGCTTTGCTATGATGGCATACAAGTGTATAAACCGTCGGTAATAGCCACAATGCCCCATGAAAGCTTGTACTTCCTTGACATTCTTTGGCCTAGGTAGCTCTGCAATAGCTCTAACTTTTTCCTCGTCCATAGAATGCCGCTGTGTCCTAGAATCTTGCCTTGCCTAACCATGAAAACACACTTTTCTGGGTTCAGACAGACTTGACATTCCTTGCATTTGTCAAAGATTTGTCTGAGTTCAGGAATATGTGTTTGTCTAACGTTGGAATGAGCATAAAGATCTTCAACATAGACCTCTAAATTCTTCCTCAAGTACTCTTTAAATACATGGCACATCAGTCTTTGAAAGGTTGCAGGAGCATTGGTAAGCCCAAATGGCATTACTCGAAAGGCAAATATGCCCCAGTTTGTGGCAAAAGCCGTCTTATGCTGATCTTCTGGAGCAATGGCTACGTGATTGTAGCCAGAAAATCCATCGAGGAAGCTATACACTTCCTTGCCTGCTACTCTTTCTAGTAGATGCTCAGTGATAGGAAGAGGATAAGTGTCTCTAATGGTGGCTGCATTAACCTTCTTCAAGTTGATGCATATGCGTAGCTTCCCATTCTTTTTGGGCACCACTACAATGGGGGATATCCACTCAGTGTGCTCAATTTCATAGATGAATCCAGCTTCTACCAGTCTATCTATCTCCTCCTTGATTTTAGCAGAGTAGTTATCGTTATAGGTGTATGGCTTCTGCTTGGAGGGTTTGGCATCTGAGGTCATGGGAATAGTTTCTGAGCATATGTCAGGGTCTATTGCTTTCAAATCCTTATAGCTCCAAGCGAATACATCTTTGTATTCTCTTAGCAAGACTATTAGCTCATGCTCTTCTTCTTCCGTCACGTCATGTCCTATGTAAGTGCATCTCTCCTCTCCTTCTTCTATGGCTACAACTATTTTCTTGGTGGTTTCTTTGTTATCATAGGCCTCTCTTGATTGCGCCTCACGTTTAGGCATTCTTATCATGACCCTCTTGTCATCTATCTCATACTTCTTAAAATTGTCAGGGACCTCAAACAAAGATTCTTCTTCTTCTGGTGTGACTTCTCTCTTCTTCCTTTTTTTAACTTCGCTCTTGGGGTTCACTTGGGAGGTTAACCTCACATCATTCGTGATTTCTCCATGTCTTTGAGGGTAAGCTTCTACTTCATAGAAGTATTCTTCATCTGATGCAAAAGGTGGGTCCATAATGATTGACTCTAGATCAGAGTCACTTGCATCCTCAAATGCATCAGGGCTAGGTTCGCATTCTTCAAGAATTGAGTCTCCCATGATTGGCTCTATGGAGAAGACTCAGATGTCATAGCCGTCCTCATCACAGTGGGGTGTCCATTGTTCTTCATTGATGGCTACATCCATTGTTGCTAAAATTTCTGTCCAACCGTGAGGTTCAAATTCTTCGTCAAGAAATACTACAGGTGCATAGGCTGGGTCTTGAATTGATCTATGGGTTTCCTTCGCACCTATCTCTCTAGCTTTTTCTCTCTTCTCTTCTTCTACTGCTACTTTACACATCCATAAGTGAGTGTCTTCATGCATCCATGAGGATCCTGATCCTATGGAATGCACTGACTCGGTATCATCTTTAGCTCTATGGATGGGATCCCATTGGATAGGGGGTACATCCCTATGAGAATAATCTCTGAGATTCACTTTGGTCGTGACACCTAAGTGTTGCAAATACAAGGAATTGGTGACCACCTGTACTGGTGCAGTGGAAGTTACACTTCCTGTAACATCTACTACTAACCCAATAACATTAATTGGAGTGATTTTTGGCATATTATTGGGATTCTTTGGGCAATCTCGTAAGAGATGCTTATTTTCGCAATCTTGACAAAAGCCCTGGATTATTACCGACTAGGGTTGTGTAGGTGCCGGTGTTGGGCAATCACGAATGAGGTGATCTCCCTGACATCTATAGCATGGTCCTCTAGGGAATGGGGGTCTTACCTGCATAGGTTGAGGTCTAGTGTTGGGATTTGTGTACATGATGTTTGCATACTCTGGATCCCAACTAGGTTCACTCAGCTCTTCACTATAGTAGGACTCACCATGTTCAGAAGACTGCATGTAGTAAGCCTGGGGGCTATCAATATGTGTAGAATCAAAGCTATGGTCATTGGGGTCACTTTCTGAAAGCAATGGTGTTACTAGCACTATGGCTCTATTCAGGTTCTCTTCTGCAGCTACATATTTTACTGGGATCACATTGGTTGGAGCTGGAGGTTGTTGGGCTAGCACTGATTGAGGTCTCTGCTGGGCCTGCTATTGTGGTTGGTAGGTTTGTTGAGGCCTAGCATACTGTTGTGGTGGGTACTGGTTCTGGTATCTGCCCTGTTGTGGATATGGTTGAGGGTAGGTTTGCCTAACCGCTTGCTTATTGTATGGGCAATCTTGTGTTGTGTGATTAGTATATCTCCGTTCTATGGTGTAGTATTGGCTACTGGGATTCACTTGGGGTTGAGCCATAATGGGACACACATTTGTCATACGGTCACCTCCGCAAGTATAGCACCGCTTAACTGGGACAAATCTTGGGATTTGTTTGCTAGAGACACCCAATTTTTGAGCTACTTTCTGAGCGAGTTCCTCGATAGATGTGGATTGCGAGGAAGAGAGGCTAGTAGAACTATCTGAATCTTTGTAGATTTTTTAAAGTTCTAATTCCTCCCCTAAGTTATCCTCGATGCCGATGCATATGCGTACACACTCTTCTATGGTCCTTGGGTCCTTTAAGTACACGTATGATCTCAACTTTGAACTTAGCAATCCATCTAGGAATAAAGCCACTTGTTTGGCTGGAGTGGATAGCTCAGGAATCAGACATCTCTCTAGATATTGCCTAAACCTTCTTCCTGCAAGTCTGACCATCTCTTGAGGGGTTTTCTTGAAGCTATGAATCAGTGAGGAAGTGTTATGCCTTATGCCACTCTTAGAGAATTCAATAATGAAAGCCTCTAGAAGTTGGTCTATGTTCCTGAAGTGACTCTCATTTAGTGGTTGAAACCACGTAAGAGCGGTGTTCCTAAGTGTTAGACCAAAGGCATTGTACTGCGTGAATAGGTCCTCCACTTGTTCAGCTATCAAGACTTGCCTATATTCGGCCACATGATCATATGTGTCTCTAGTGCCATCAAAGTAGTTCTTCATGGATTTAACTAGCTATGTAGGTCTCAAAGTTCTAGTGTGTTCCCTAGGTCTTGGTAGAGGGAATTCATTAGCATTTCTTTGGTTTCTTGGGGCTCGAGTTCTCTCAGGTTCCATTCTATCTGTTTCCATTTTTCTTTCTCTTCCCATTGGGTTGGCGAAACTCACTTCTGGTCTATCTCTACTTCTATTCCCTTGGAGCACCATGAGCTTGGGATGTTCCAGCCCCTTGGTGGCCAAAAGAGACATTAGATCTTGGTTGGGGAAAAATAAATTCCCCCTTCCAAGTTTAGGCATGTCTACCATGTTGTGTGACCACAAAGATCCTCTCTGAAGTACTGTCTAGGTAGGTCACTTTGCCTGGGCTATCCAGATCTTTAAACACATAGATTGTGATCGTTCCTATCTCATTAGGTCAATCAGATTTATACCTCCAAAAGGCTTCATCGGTCTCTCGGTTCAAGAGCAAATCTATGCTCTTATTGTCCTGGGGAATCCACTCTGGTGTCATAATTCTAGTGAGGACACATTTGCCTCGAGGGGTTTTAGGCTCTCCACCTATGTTTGCTTGCTCTAGGTCATCTATGTTTGTCTCTGGAATCACATTTCCGAATTTGTCTGTCCTATCTGGGTGACTGGTGACTACGTATATGGTTCCTTCTTTGTCTAGGTATGCTCCATTCTCAAACTTGACTGCTGGACGTTCTAGTCCAATGGGTTGATCTGGGTTTTTGATCTGTATCACAGATCTTCCTAGGCCATCCGCATAGATGCTAGCACCTAATCGGTTAGTCCTAAGGTATTCGAGCTGCATCTTGTAGGGGCCTTCTACCCTATGTAAATATGGCACACCTGAACTTCCTGTAGGTCTCTCCATACCGTGGGACATCTCAGACTCACTAGTCTTAGAGCTAGGGTAGTGTGAATAATGGCTCAACTGCTGGGCCAAGACCTAGCAGTATGATTGACACTAGCCTCTGAAGACCTAAGACTCTGTCTATCTCTTCCTAGGTGTCGTCCTAATCTAAGGTTCATAAGACAAATTGAATGATCCCAAAGTTCCCAAGTACAATTTTTGTTGCTGAGTTCTTTTGTATGAGTCACTTGTTCCTTTTAATTTTTCTTAGGGTGTCACTTCTTGTCCAATCAATCTTCGTCACAAGGAACACTTAAGTTTTATCGCACTTTGAGTGTGGTCACTTGATTTAAATTCTTTTCCCTTAGGTTGTTTCGCAAATGTAATCTCTTGGTACTTACACTTGAGTGATTAGAGTTCTTGGACTTGATCATGCCTAACGTATCCCTAATTGATCAAAACCTCTATCCGTACTTAGCCTAAGATAGGGATTGACATGGGATGTTGAGAATTTCCAACCTTTGTTTCTCTCCTCGGTTGCCCTTGTGTGCCCAGGAAGCGTATTCCCAAGCTTGCACTTACTCTTGCTTTGAGTACCCTTCGATGCTCTCAAAGGACCTGTAAAAGTCCCAAAGTTAGCTCAAGAATTGAATTCCATTGATGCAACGGACCATGTTCATTCATGCAATTCAAAGATCAAACTGTGCTTTGGCTTTATGCAAAACAATCCTAAGGATCCCTTAGTTTTTCCTCCCCCTGGGTATGGTCACTTCAAAATACTATATCTAATAATCCTGATATTAATTTTACCGTAACCATTCGATTTTTTTGTTCTACTCCCCACGAGCCTTCCAACAAAACAAAAATCACAGCAAACAGATTCCGTATGAGAAAGTTATGACTGTTCAGAGTTCTAGGTTTAAAACAGGGTTCAAACAGGCTAATAGGCAAACAAGACTTCTCGAAATACTTTGTGTAGTGGCCTCACAATGCTCTCACAAATTTCTAATGTTGCCCAAATAATACCCCAAAATAGACCACTATCTTTGCCCTAAAAAATGACCGAATTTGCCCGTCAATCGCGATTGAGTGGTCTGTCAATCGCGATTGATATGTCAGTCGTGATCGACGTGTCGGTCGCGATTGACAGGTCTGTTGTGGCTGTCAGTCGCGATTGATGGGTCAATTGCGATTGACACGTGGCCCGAAAATTCAATCGATCGTGGTCAAAGGGTCGTTGACTCTGTCGGTCGCGATTGATGGGTCGATCGCGATTGAGAGGTCCGTCATGAGGGTTCTATTGGTCGTGGTCAAACAGTCGGTGACTGGGTCGATCGCGATTGACAGGTCCGTCGGGGCTGTCAGTCGTGATTGATGGGTGGATCGTGATTGATGGCTGGATCGCGATTGATGGCTGGATCGTGATTGACACGTGGCGCGCATAAATTCTATTGCTCATGGTGAGTCGATCGTTGACTCAGTTGGTCGCGATTGAGGAGTCCGTCGAGTTGGTGTCCGTCGTCGTTTGTCGATCGCGATTGATAGAAAATAGAGAAGTTTTAAAATTTTAAACACAGATTTAGGAAGTTGTAGGCATGCAGATCATGAGTATGCACTTTGTTTAGCAAAAGGATCATTTTTTTTGTCGGTCGAGATTGGCAGAGGTCAACACCTCGGGACCTGCACAGTCAAATTTTTTACCTACTGGAGCTGATGCAGCTGCTGGGGATGGTGACTCCTACAAAAAATATCAAAAAACACAGAATATCACACACACACCCAAACACTCTCTCGCACTCTCTCACGAATGAAATGAGGGGAATGGTGTGGGTATGGTGATATGACCAAAAAATGGAAAATGTCGCGATGATGGAGATGCAAGTGGGAGATGGTGATGATGATGATGGTGATGAAGATGGTGAAGAAAACAAAATAAAATAGATAAAAGTGAGGAAAATACCTATGACTCCAATGCCTCAACTCTACGTCTTACCATCACATGCTCGTCCTCAAAGCTCGATCTCTGGCAACGGCGCCAAAATTTGGTGTAGCTCAGTGATGAGTAGCACCTCATTTAATGTCAATCCGGGAAGACGTGAGGATGGTATGAAGACCTCGAACAAGTGATGGCACAAGTGCATGAGTGAGAAGCACACTAGCATGCACACACGTACACACACACGTGCACACACGGCAAGACAAAGATAAATACAATGGAGTTCTTTAGATTAATTCAAAAGTTCTCTTACAAGTTCAATTCTACAACAAGCTAACCTCAAAAATGAGCTCTCTAGCTCTATTTATAGTTTTTGACTAGCTTTTGGCCCTGTCCAGACCTAGTGTTCAGCATAGTTAAAAATTAGGTTCTATGGCTTATTTGAGGGCTCAAACGGAGTCTAAAAATCATGAAAATTGGTACGATGATACTTTTAATATTCCTCAAGCTCGAGGACTCCTAGGCTTGCACAGAATGGAGTTAGAAAAAGGTGGAATGGTATTTACAATGATTTTTAGTGATGAGAATCACTGTTATGAAGATGTTGTTTTTGGAAAGATTTTGAGTGGCCTACTTGCCAAATCTTCGTTGACTACTTTGTCTGCTTGTGCCTTCTCTTCGCTCGGGCTCCCTTATTTGGCTTCCTTGTCTTGTGAATCCTTGGGTGCTTTGACTGCTACCAACAGGGCCCCACATTCAAATGATTTCTACGTGCAAAGAAGAAGTTGAAGAACAAGTGAATGTGCCATCACCATCTACGAGAGTGGTGCAATTAGAAGAAATTGAATTTTTTGTAGTGCAAACAAGAAGAGGCTCAGTTAGAAATAGGCTAGGAGTCAAAAATTACTAGATTGAACAAAGACAAAGAGACATCTGGAGACAAAGCCAACACATGTGCAGATACAAGGCATAAAGAAGATCTCATATGTATTAGTGATGCCATTGGACATGCATTCAATTGGCCTCATGAGGAGTTCGATAAGTCAAATAGAGCCCATGATCTTAAGGAATCAGAAGCTTCAAGACTACTCAAGTCCATGAAAAAGGAGGTCAGTATTTTTTATTTAATAAAGATGGATGTGAAATTCAGGTCAGAGCTCTTGCAGATAATTGATGAGGTTTCCACAACAAGTTTAGTGGCAAAGACTGCTATTATGCATAAAGATAGAATTCTAGGGAAAGCTACCCTCACGTATTATAAGAGCCCTAGGCTAACAATCACTAACAGAAGAAATGAGTTTCAAGGAGTTATTGTGGATGGTGGTTCTGACATTAACCTGATGCCTGAACATACCATGAAAAAGATTGGACTAAAACCTTCAAGATCTACCAACTTCACTGTACCATTGGCAGATCAAAGCATAGTAAGGCCTATGGGAGTGGTCCTTGGAGTCCCAATCGAGATACAAGGTACCACATTTAACTTGGAATTTGTTGTCTTAACGTTGCCACAAGTAGAAGGAAGTTTCCCCGTGATGATTGGGAGACCTTGGTTAAGGCATCTCAATGTGCTAAATGACTCGGGTAAGGACACAATGTGGGTAAAGCAAGAGGGAAAAGAATTGCAGTAGATATATTTAGAAGAAGGAACAGACAATCAAAGACATACCAAGATGATGTACACAATTGGTATTTGTATGGAAGAATAATTGTTGGACAACCTAGTGGAAGATCTATATGAAGAAGCAAATTTATATGATAAAGAAAACATGTTGGCTTGGCTCCATGGAGAAGACCCATCTTCCTGCTATGGAATTTTTCCAAACCTCTATGAAGGAAAAGAGGACATCATTTAGGTTACGGATTTGAGTGAGACAGTTTCAGCCAAAGTCCATGAAAGAGAGAAGAAAAGAAAAGCCCTTAAGAGCAACAGTGATGAAACTTCTTCAAATCCTACATTAGTGGCCACTTTGTTATCGACACTGGTATGGATATTATCTATTATGTCAATCTTTATGGTAGTAAGTGCAAGGCTTTATAAGGATGTGGAAGGAGTACCAGCAAGTCTTTGGACACAGAGGATTACATTGGTTGAACAATCTGGAGTGGAAAAAAAATGAAATTTTGCAGATTAAGTCACATAGTAGCAGAGATACAAAAGAGGGAGTATGGAGGAGATATTGTTCCAATGAAAGATTCATGTTGACCCTATCAAATGGTCAGTGTGCCTAAAAGGAGGCTAGATCAAATGAAGTGCAGTACAATTGGAGATTCAGGACGGAAAAGAGTTTCAATTAGTCTTCATATTAGGGCTCAAGGCCTATCATTAGTACAAGTGAAGATTTCTGGATCACCTGGAACTTACAAAATATGTCCAGGTTGTACATAGCCTTCTCATACCATTTTTTTTCTTATGTTTTACTAGTTTTTATCCATTTTCATACTTGTTCTTTGGGTTTTTATGCAACTTAGAAGCCATTGCATAGCCCTTTGCATGAATTTTTTTTGCAATTTTTTTGGAATTTTCTAAAGCATTTTTAGAAATTTTCTTTAGAATTTTTCTCTCATTTTTTATCATTTTTCAAATGTCATTTCCTTGATAAAATGGAGGAAAAAAGGAATCTCTCTATGGCTTTGAGTGGGATAAATGGCATAGAAATTTAGGAATTTTTTTGAGAAATTGCTTTGATTTTTTTGGATTTTTTGGATTTTATTGGTATTTTTTATTTATTTTTGGTATTTTCCAAAAAATACCCTTGACGGCTGATTTTCTTTTATTTTGTCTATTTCAATTAAAAAAACTCTCCCTATACTCTTTCTAATCTTTCTCTAGCCTCTCCCTCCTGTCTCTAATCTCTCTCTCTCTCTCCCTCTCTCCCTCCCCCCTTCCCCCACCTCGGCATTCTCTCTCTCTCTCTCTCTTTCTCTCTTTCTCTCTCTCTCTCTCTCTCTCTCTCTCTCTCTCTCTCTCTCTCTCTCTCTCTCTCTCTCTCTCTCTCCCCCCCCCCAACCCTGGCGTGTTATCCCCCCTCCTCCCCCCTACCCGCCCTCCCCCCCACCCCCAACCCCGGTGTGCTCTCCTCCCCACCTCTCCCCCCCTTCCCCCCCCCCCCCCCCCCCCAAACACCCCCCTCCTTGCCATAGGATAAAATTTATCCTATGGTGGTCAAATATTTTTTTATTTCCCTCGAAAACATACTTTTGGCTCTAGATTGCACCTTAGATGGCCATATTTTTCACTCTTGGTGCCATTTACGTGTTTCTTGCCCGTGGTGGGCTCATTTTGCATTAGTTTTTCCAAAATCCAGAGTTTACTTCTCTTTTTGGTCCAAATCCACATGTTTTATGCACATTTTTCATGTGTTTTTTATTTTGCACATGGTCCACATGGTCTATTCTCACCTTATTTTACCATATGTTTCTCATTTTTCCCTATGCACAATTTGTACCTTTCATGTTTTCTCATTTTGACCATCTCCAAAGCCCCTAATCCTACTCCATGCCCTCCCATTATCCTTCTTCCCAGCCCCACCCCTCCCCCTCTTTACCTTACCCTATCCCTCTTAGCCATCCCTAAACTTTGTTCCTACCCTCGAATCTTCATCATCTGCTCTTCAATGCACAATTTTCACTTTTAGTTCATCTCTGGTGCTTGTTCTTTACTGCTCTTTGTGGACTTGGTAGCTACTCAAGTGTCCTTTTGAAGATTTAGTAGAACAGGAATCATGGTGACATCTCTGCTCAGAGTTTTGGCTATTAGCTCTCCGGGACGGAGAGCCCATTAGGTGGTGGGCAATTGTTGAGCCCAACAAATTCATATTGGTCAAAGTCAATGTGGTCAAAGTCAGCATGGCCAAGGTCAAAGTCAACATGGTCAAAGTCAAGGTGTTCAAAGTTCAGTTGTCAAGGTGCACAGGTAGTGCACAGTCAATTGTTCACAAAGGTTATGTTTTGTAGAAAGCTGGATGGAGGTTGTAAATTGTCTTTCTGTAATTTCTCTAAGGCTCAAAGGGATTTTAAAGTGTTTGGAAGGTTCAATCGAACCCCCCCTTATGTACACATTTTGGGAATTGAAGGGCAAAAAGTGAAGGTATGTGAAGTGGAAGAAGTACATAAAAGTGGAAGTATGGCCTCCCTATTAAAATTTTTTTGTTGTCCTAAAGTCACTACAAGAAAAAATAGGGATTTGTTGGCCGCACCCATTTGGAGACAATCTTGGGATATCAAAGTGAGCACCAAGATACTCTATTAGTTAGGAGTGTACATACGTGAACAAGCAATCAAATCAAGGCATGCATTATTCTTGGTTAGACTAAGCAAGGTGGGCATAGTCTACACTAAGAGAGAGAAGAGCAACAGACATTTAGGCAGTGTGCGACGTAGAGAAGCAAGTGCAAGGTGTGAAAGAAGTGTAACTTAGGTGTGTGCAGAGGAGTGCTAAGTAAGGCAATCAAGGGTCACAAGGTCCCATTGAAGCTATGTGTGTGTCGAAAGAAGGTGTCCATCCCTCCTCCCCTATGGGAAGCTTGAGTGCAAGATGTGCACAAGTGCAAGCTCTTGGAGAAGGTGGAGATCTGGTGCAAAGAAGGTCAACGACAGAAAGAACCTTGAGTATTTTGTAACCCTATTTGATTGTGTACTCTTTGGGATTTTTCATAGAGAGCATTTGGCTTTGTGCTATACATCATCATTGTACTTTTCTCTTTACAATCAATCTATAGAAGCTTCTGGTGCCTGTATTTCTCTTCTTATACTTCTTCCTTATCCTACAAACACTCAAGCCCCTTTCTGCACAAGAATCCCCCAACAGACATGGAAACATAAAAGAAGGAAGGACGCCTATAATGAATGAAAAAAATCAAAGTAATTAGAAAAAGGAACAAGAGAATGCTAAAATTATAGTTGAATCAAGTGAAAAAAAAGAAGAGGATAAAAAGAAGAAAAAACAGTAGAAAAACTCTAAAGGATTTTCTAATACCTAAAGTTGAACAGAAGTTGGATTCTAACGAAAGAATTTATGATATTATATTAAAAAGCCAAGCAACTATGTCTTTAGAACATGTTAACTCCATTACAAAGCCTAAATTCAAAGACAATATGAACAAGATCGAAAGAGATTTCCCCTTCTCAATGTAGGGCTCAGTCCATGTGATGGAATCCATGAATGATGTAGTTCCATTCAGTGAATCTAAAGATGAAGATAGTGATGAGGCGTATCAAGTTAATAGATTATCTTTAGGACCCATAGTGCATGAAAAAGATCTAAAAGAAGTAGAGAATCACTATAGTAATACATTAGGGGAAAAAATGAATCCTGAATGGGCCTTTTAGATTAAGGAGTGATTAGTGATGGACCAATCAAAAGAGAGTGGTGGCCACAGTCTATACCCTATAAAATACTAGGCTGAAGGGGAAAGAGGGGACATATTTCTCCCTTATTTAATGAGCTACCTCTAGAGAGAGAAGGAATCTCGTAACTCAGTTGGGCCCAAAAATTCAAAATTTCTAAAAAGTTAAAAAACTCATCATAACACCTGAAAATGGACCCCCCATTACTTTTTATGGTCAAAAGTACACTTTTTGACCCCAAATTCAAAATCCGTGCATGTTTTGAGCTCAAGAAAATGGATTTTTCCAAAAATACTCAAAAATAGTTATTTCTCTCCTAAACCTCACATTTTCATACCCAGGTCCCAAAAAGTCATCTTTTCCCACTACTTTCACTCTCTAGAACACCATTGAAGCTTTTGTTTCTACACTCCAACCTACCTGCATCTCCTATCTCGAATTACTGTTGTAGCTTGAAGACCTTTAGCTTCAATGGCAACAGCTAAAGCTTCTAGGTGACCGAAAGATGAAATCCTCACATTAAGATGTCACAATATCAAAGCCACAGATGGACAATGGCTATCACATGAGTACTCCAAAGGTGCATGGGTGTACATGCAACCCTCTAGAGTTGGGCCTCATCGAGTTAGAGATCTTGGAAACTTAGATCTTCATTGGAAGGGAAAGTTACTTGGCTTCAAGAAGCACAGAGACAATGGGATGGTTGCTATTGTACAACATGTTTTTACAATGGCAACTATGAAACTTGAAAACACTAGTAGAATGAGATATTCTGTGAATTATAAGTCTTACTCTAAAATATTTTATGTTTTCTTGTTTTGGATATATTTCTGAACTATTTAGATATGTTTTTGTTTGTTTCAGATATATTTCCTTCTACTTTGGTGGAAGAGCAACCACTTCATAGTCTTACAGGTACTTTCCAGGCATTGCATGCAAATGTTGGTGCACTAGTCTTTCCGGAAATATCTCCTGCTCAACTTTACCATGATAGAGTTTTCTTTTACACACATAGATATGTTGTACCCTCTACAATGAATGGTTTTGGAAGGTTAGAGAGAACTAAAGTACATTCTCTTCTTAGCTTGGAGTGGCCAAAACCTGATATATGGTCCGTATCATCTTTGAAGAAAAAGATGGTAATGGATATACATAACTCTTTGAAATTCACAAAAGTGTCTAGGTCTGTAGGTTTGCACTGGTCTTTTCCCATTCATTCTTTTGTATATATATTCCAAGGATTCTCATTCCAAGAGACTTCCACCATGTTCATGTGTAAAGATATCACATATGAGCAAGTCGAAAGTCTTCTTGGTGAAGATTGGGGTTTGATAGAAGGAATTGCAAAAGGTGATAAATATCTTTGTAAAATAGGTGGAGCAAGTATAGGATTTCGATATTTGAAACAATGTTCTTCATTATACATCAGATTCTACTATGATTGTTGGATGTGCAAACTTGGCAAATGGATACCATTTCAAAGTTCAGAGGGATCTTTACATTCATTTGAAATAAAGCTTAGATTGCCCAATAATGAAACAGAAACTATTTTAGTGAATAATCATTGGACCTTGGCTAATCTGAGAGAACACTTGATGATTATGGGGTTTGAAGGACTAACTCAATCCAAATTCAAAATTCAAGGACATAATGTGAGAAATGTTTCGTGCTTTTGTTAAAGTAATCTTTTCATTATTGTTTATTTTACTTTAATGACTTCAATTTCTTGCAAATTGATTACAGGTGGGCAGAAGAATGGAATACGAAATGAAAGTCCCTATAGATTGGAGCAAAGATGGAACAGAACTCTCATTGTCATAGTTCTTTTGCAACCTGATAATGTCACTTCTTGGGCCCTAGTCATTGTATCTCATGGTTTTTGCACTTTCAAGAACCTTGTAAAAAGTAGGACAATTGATTCATGTTAAATATTGTATATACCTTCTTCTCTGATCCCTTCTCTCCTACTAAGATATCTAAAAATCCTCTTGATCTAGAATTGGTCTAGAAATACTTTACATCATGGATGAGCATCACAAATTTTGTGATGCGTTCTTGCATTTGCAAGCACTTCAAGTTGTACAATCATTGATACCAATAATTTGTAAATTTTGTAAGATTTGGTATTTGTAATGAAATCATGTGTACTCTCACATTTTTGTAGTCTACAACTGTGCATTTATAATTTCTCTTGGTGATTATTCAATTTTTGCTTTTATATAGAGTATGTTCAAGTTCACAATAATTGACATTTTATTGGTTAGTTTTCTCAATAGATGATCATTTATGAAGTTTGAAACTACAAAGGATATAACTAAAAAAGGCCATTCATGTTAGATATACTCAATACTTACTCCTTAAGTACCACAAATTATCCATGGTGCTCTAAGTTATAAGGCCCCCATTATGAGGAGAAACCACTTTGAGAGTTCAAACATCCATGGAACCTTAACTTCTAAGCTAGATATGTTTTATATGTGAAAATTGTTGCGAAAATTTGTTTTATGTAGGGTACAAGTTTCAAATTATGTAAATACCTTTGGGAAGTCTTCAAATACTTCAAGAAGGCTCATATTATTCATAAAAGATAGCAAAAATACCACTTGAGTTCTAGAACATGGTGAGTCAAATTAGTGAGTCACAAGGGAGCTGCAGTGGTGTCCTAGTGGAAGGTCGATGTGGCTAGTTCTCAAAGTCCATCAACACTTTGCTTATTTGAGCACTTGAGTCATGTAAAATCACCACCCAAGTGTCTACCACGAATTTAGATGTATTAGGAAGGTTTTAGATTAGTTCACCATGCTATAAAAAGAGGGGAGAAGTCGTGATCTTGTGGGAACTCCAAGAGAGTCATATGTGTATCTGTACGCTGATGTAGTTTTGTATGCAGAGATTGCAGAGCTTGTATCTCCCTCATTATATATCCAAATTAGATTTTTGATAGCTCATTTGAAAGATCTTTCTGTCTATTTTCATACTGTCAATGTTCATAATCATTGGATTTGTGAGCTGAGAGCAATACTCTCTGCAAGTAGTATGTGTTCTCGGGTTTCACCCCTGCTGAAGGTCTCCATTAAACCTCCAGCTTGCAGAGGTCATATCTCCTTGTTTACTTATCCACATTGAGTGTTCTTTGGCTCATTGGAAAGCTCTTGGTCTCTAGTATATGTGGTTAAAATAGTGTTAGAAAACTCTAATCCATTAGAGAATAGTAAGCTCTACAAGTATGACTGGTTTTCTCTAATGAAGTTTGTGAGAAGGTCAACTTGTTCCTAGGGGGTTCCACCTACTTCTTGCTATATTTTGGAGGTCAATAAACTCCAACATTGGTATCAGAGCAAGGAATGGAAGCTTGGAGAAGGTTATAATACCTTGATGAAGAATTTGAAGCTATTGGAGCAAAGGTTCATCATCGACACTACACAAAGGTAGAAGGAGATAGCAAGGAAGCATCTCAAGCAACATCCAAGCAAAGAAAGGTGCATAAACTTTATTACAAAGCTAAATCTCATACTACTTCTTATCACATATATCCAAAAGGAGGGTTAAAAGAGGAAGTTTAGTATTTACACAATGGGCGATCAACATGCACAAATAGAGAAGCTTGATAAAAACAACTATCAAGCATGGTGATTTAGAATCACAGCATACTTGCAAGGTAGATGCTTGTATGGCTTAATTGATGGAACGGATATCAAACCTATATTACCAGAGGATCCAAATCAGCATCAATTGAGGGAGTTTAGACTTTGGAATGAAAGAGACAAAAGGGTTATATTCATTTTATCACAAAATATTCAAGATTCAATGGTAGGACACATACAAGATCTAGACACAAGTAGAGATGTTTGGCTTGCATTGGAAAGGTTGTATGCTACAGGTACAAGAGGAAGGAAGATTCAACTCAAAAATGAGTTGAATAACATAAAGAAAGATACAAGGACATCGGTCAATGATTACTTGTTGAAGGTTAAAGAGATTGCAGATCAACTAGGATGAATTCAAGCTCATGTGGATAACAACAATTGCTATATATGTGGAAGGTATGGACACTATGCCAAAGATTGTTATCAGAATGAAAATAATCAAGGTGGTAATCAAAGAGGAGGCTATTCAAGAAGAGGTAAACAACAAGGAAATTATGTAGTTGAAGGTAAAAGTGATGATTATGATTCTCTTCTTATGATGAATGTAGAAACTAAGATGAATTGCAATACTGATGTATGGTATGTAGATAGTGGTTGCTCTAACCATATGTCACATGATGCTTCATGGTTTTCTAATATGCATAATCCTTCATGTAAAGGTCATGTTGAAACAGGAGATGATACAACACATAAGATTATGCAGGTTGAAGATGTTGTTATGCAGGATAAGAGCAAGACAAATTGCTTGAAGGATGTACTTTATGTGCCAACGATTACTAAGAATCTGATGTCCATTGGTCAAATGGTAGAGAAAGGTTTGCAAATAAGATTTAATCATGCAGGTTGCTTCATTGAGGATCCAAAGCAAAGGAGGTTAATTTCTAGAGGTAAAAAACAAGGTAGATTGTTTACATTCAAGGTAAACTCAAATCATACAAACTATTTCTCTTATGGTATGCATCAAATAGCAGAGCTTGATCTATGGCACAAAAGGATTGGACACATGAATGTACATAGGTTAAAGGAGCTATCAAAGAAGAGGATTGTTGAAGGATTACCTGATCTTACTAAGCAACATATGGTGCATCTATGCGAAGCATGTCAAATGGGTAAGCAGAGTAGACAACCTTTCAAGCATTCAAGCTATGTAAGCAGTGGATTGCTAGATCTTATACACACGGACGTATGGGGTCCTACTAAAGAGGCATCCTTGGCTGGTAATAACTACTATGTATCATTCATTGATGATCATAGTAGAATGACATTTGTGTATTTCATTAAACATAAGAGTGAAGTCTTTGATTGTTTCAAAAATTTTAAATCATTTGTCGAGAAGCAAACAGGAAGATATGTTAAGAAGCTAAAATCTCATGGAGGGGAAGAGTATTTCTCTCAAGCTTTTACTGATTTTTTGTATGATGAAGGTATCAAAAGAGAAGTTACATGCAGGTATACTCCACAACAAAATGGAGTCGCAGAAAGAAGAAATAGAATCATAGCAGAAGCGTCTAGAAGCATGCTAAATGATATGTGTTTGCCTAATTCTTTTTGGGCTGAAGCTGTTAGCACAAGTGTGTACATTATGAATAGAGTACCTACTGCTGGAGTTCATCATTTGACACCATATGAGGTATGGCATGGAAGGAAATCAAGTGTAAGTCATTTGAAAGTATTTGGTTGTGTATGTTATGTACATGTACCTAGTGAAGTGAGATCAAAACTTGATGTGAAATCAGAAAACTGTATATTTATTGGTTATACAGATACTCAAAGAGGATATAGATGTTATAATCCTCATGCCAATAAGGTGGTTGTTTCAAGAGATGTAAATTTTGATGAATCACTTTCATGGTATGTAGATAAGAAAAGTTTGCAGGTCATAAATGAAGATGAAGAAGATACAAGTAAAGGAGATGAGTGCTTACCTCAGCCCACAAGAAGTTTAAGTGATGAGAAAAGCGGTTTGGATGAAGAAAGAGAGCTACCTTTCAATGGAAGATTAAGGCAAGATTCACCTCCTAGTGTTAAAAGTAAAGGTAAACTCAAACTTGTTGAAGTTAATGATGAAGGAGAGGAAATTAGTGATGTATATGACTATGGAGAATCATCAAAGGCTCCTAATAAGAAAGGAAGAGCATCTACATTGGAGGTAAGAAGAACTTCAAGAGTGAGTAAGCAACCTCAAAGGTATACTTATGAATCTTTCATGAATACTCATTATGCTTTTATGACAAAAGTTGAGCAGGAAAATGAACCCACATGTTATGATGAGGCAAAAGGAGATGAAAAGTGGGAGAAAGCAATGAGAGAAGAAATGGAAGCACTACAGGATAACAAGACTTGGAATTTAGTTCCAAAGACACCAAAACAAAAGGTAATTGGTTGCAAGTGGGTT
Source organism: Ceratopteris richardii (assembly GCA_020310875.1). NCBI lineage: Eukaryota > Viridiplantae > Streptophyta > Polypodiopsida > Polypodiales > Pteridaceae > Ceratopteris > Ceratopteris richardii. The sequence goes on along the minus strand of CM035421.1, from coordinate 80,992,855 downwards.
TTTAAGATTAAAAGAAATAGTGACGGTAGTGTGTCAAGATATAAGGCTAGACTTGTAGCAAAAGGATATAATCAAACTCAAGGATTGGACTATGAGGAAACATTTAGTCCAGTAGCAAACATGGCAACTGTGAGAACTTTGTTGGCTTTAACTGCAAGTAAAAGGTGGAATATATATCAACTCGATATAAAGAATGCCTTTCTTAATGGTGAGTTAAATGAAGAAGTGTATATGTCACAACCAGATGGTTATGTGGATGCAAAATGTCCTAATCATGTATGTAGGTTAAAGAAGGCATTGTATGGTCTTAAGCAGGCACCAAGGGCATGGAATGCAAGGGTGGTAAAGTATCTTATGCTGCAAGGATACACAGCGAGTCATGCTGATCCTTCACTTTATGTAAAACATGTAGATGACATGTGCGTCTATGTATGCATTTATTTGGATGACTTGTTGATTATAGGGAATGATGCAAAAGCAATTGAAGAGATAAAAGGTAATTTGGGAAAGGAATTTAAAATTTCAGATGTTGGTTTGCTTAGATACTTTCTTGGGATTGAAATTGTGTATGGTGATGAAGGTATGTGGTTGATACAGAGAAAGTATATATGTGATATGCTAAACAGGTTTGGTATGTAGGAATGTAAATTTGTTTCTACTCCAATGGAATGTAATGTAAAGTTGAGTGCAAAGGAAGGTGATGAGTTTCATGATATGAATGCATATAGATCCATGTAGGATCTTTGATTTATGCAAAAAAAACTAGACCTGATATATGCTATGTAGTGGGAGTATTGTCACATTTTATGCATGAACCTAGAGTACCTCATATGCATGCAGCGAAAAGAGTGCTTAGGTATTTGAAAGGTACCATGAATGAAGGATTATTTTATAGTCATGATGCTGATCTAACTCTTAAAGTCTTTAGTGATGCAGATTGGGATGGAAGCAAAGATGACAGAAGATCCACAAGTGGATATGTGGTAATAGCAAGAAACAAGACATTAACATGGAGTTCAAAGAAACAGCCTACAGTTGCTTTATCTTCTACAGAGGCTGAGTATAGAGGTTTAGCATTGGCTACTACTGAGGTTATGTGGTTTAAAAAGTTGTTTCATGACTTGAATATGCAGGTTGATGTACCACTGATCTATGGGGATAACTTGAGTAGCATTCATATGACCTCAAATCCTATCTTTCATGCTAGAACAAAGCATATAGAGATTCACTATCATTATGTTCGAGAGAAGGCCATAAACAATGAAGTACAAGTTTCTTTTGTGGAAACAAAGGATCAAGTTGTAGATATCTTCACCAAATCCTTGGATGGACTGAAGCTTCAAAGATTCAACTATATTCTTGGCATGAAGGAAATACCCTTTGAAACTTGAGGGGGAGAATGTTGCGAACATTTGTTTTATGTAGGGTACAAGTTTCAAATTATGTAAATACCTTTGGGAAGTCTTCAAATAATTCAAGAAGGCTCATATTATTCATAAAAGATAGAAAAAATTCCACGTGAGTTCTAGAACATGGTGAGTCAAATTAGTGAGTCACAAGGGAGCTGCAGTGGTGTCCTAGTGGAAGGTCGATGTGGCTAGTTCTCAAAGTCCATCAACACTTTGCTTATTTGAGCACTTGAGTCATGTAAAATCACCACCCAAGTGTCTACCACAAATTTAGATGTATTAGGAAGGTTTTAGATTAGTTCACCATGCTATAAAAAGAGGGGAGAAGTCGTGATCTTGTGGGAAGTCCAAGAGGGTCATATGTGTATCTGTACTCTGCTGTAGTTTTGTATGCAGAGATTGCAGAGCTTGTATCTCCCTCATTATATATCCAAAGTATATGTTTGATAGCTCATTTGAAATCTCTTTCTGTCTATTTTCATATTGTTAATTTTCATAATCATTGGATTTGTGAGCTGAGAGCAGTACTCTCTGCAAGTAGTATGTGTTCTCGGGTTTCACCCCTGTTGAAGGTCTCCATTAAACCTCCAACTTGCAGAGGTCATATCTCCTTGTGTACGTATCCAAATTGAGTGTTCTTTGGCTCATTGAAAAGCTCTTGGTCTCTAGTATATGTGGTTAAAACAGTTTTAGAAAATTCTAATCCATTAGAGAATAGTAAGCTCTACAAGCATGACTGGTTTTCTATGATGAAGTTTGTGAGAAGGTCTACTTGTTCCTAGGGGGTTCCACCTACTTCTTGCTATATTTTGGAGGTCAAAAACAATTTATGGTAATAAATGGTCTTTGTGATTGATGCCATGAGGTAAGTGGGGCGTAAACGTTTTTCCAATTTGAATGCCATTCAAGCTGAAAATAAAAGCCCTCTAGTGCCATGGAGTTTTCCCATAGAACCTTAATGGGAGGAGTTCAAAGGGGGATTTCTGCCTTATGTGGAGTATAGAGACACAACAAGAATGCTAGACATGAGGATATTATCCTAAATTATATTTTGCAAACTATTTTATCTCATGTGACTATGTTTGTTTATACTGGCTCCCATTGTAGAAGTTGTATATGCATGGATCACTGTAGAGTAAGTGACCTGTTAGAAATAAGTTCCACGACTCTAAAAATATAAATAATAAAGTTTCATATCCACTAAAAATAACCTTGCATGGCCTCAAAAGTATCAAAAAAGAGGAGCCATAGAAACATGGGATATGTCTTCGCAAAAGTTTTGTAGAGGCCTACTGTGTGTTTCTATGGATGAACTTTTTTTGTGCTTTTGAGGCCATGCAAGTTTATTTCTAGTGGATATGAAGCTTTATTATTACAAATTGAAGGTCCATGAAACTCATTATGTGCTGAACTCAATTTACCAATGGAAAAATGAGTTAATAACCATAAATGATTTGCTCTACACACATACCATGTTGACTTGAGTGCATATGATTGTGAACATATGATATAGATCAATGTGGAGTTGAGCATGTGTAAGAAAGGTTATGAAAAAGTATAATTACCAATGAGATAATTCACATTACAAAACATCTCTTCAAGAAGAATGATCACATATTCATATATGCTCCTATCTAGTTCTTGGGTTGCATAATTTCCCTAAAATTTGCAAGAAGTAATACTTATTTCCACCATTTGATGACCTTGCATGACCTCAAAGCACCAAAAAAGAGTTTATATCTCATGAATGGTTTAGATTTTGGAGAAATGGATGCTACCATCACGTCCGGAACATGCAAAAACCCTAAGATTGACTGTTTATTTGTCTAATTCTGACATCTTGAGCACTGGGATCCTCAAAAAGCACCAGAAAAAGGGCAACCACAGAAATGCGGGATAGGCCTCTCCAAAACTTTTGTTCTATCTCGCATTTCTGTGGTTGCCCCTTTTCTAGTGCTTTTTGAAGTTCCCAAGGCTCTGGATGTCAGAATTAGACAAATAAACAGTCAATTTAGGGTTTTTGCATGTTCTGGACGTGATGGTAGCATCCATTTCTCCAAAATCTAAACCATTCATGAGATATAAAAATTTTCATAGAATTTATGCTTTTACAATGGTTTCCTTTGTGTTTATGACATCACCTCCCTCTCAAAGCGATAAGTTCCACGGGAAGTAGCTATGTAACTGTGAGATTTTATGGAAATTGAATCTTCATAGTTATTGGTCTTTTTAGAGTTCTTTATATGTTGTGCTAGAACACGATGATGATGGATATCCATGATGGTACTAGAAAGGGTTTGTAGTATATCTACCTAAAGAATCAAGGGCATGATTCTCATGATGGATAGTACTCCTTTTCTGACTCAGATGATGATCTTTTGATGTGGAATGGTGATTGTGGAAGTCTTAAACCTAGCTTGTATCTTCTTCCTAGGACATTTGAATATGATGTGGTTAGTGACAATACAACTCCTTTCTTTCAAATTTTAGGTTCATGGACCTTATTATATGCACAACCTAGTTGAACAATGCAAATACTAGTTTTGATTCTAAGGGATTTGTTTTGCACACATACCATCTTTACGCAAGTGGATACAATTATGAACATATGATATAGATCAATGTGGACTTTAGCATGTGTAAGAAAGATGATGAAAAGTAGATTATCATAATGGAAATGTGATTTTACAAAATGTATCTCTTCAACAAGAATGATTACATAATCATGTATGGTCCCATCTAGTTTCTTTGGTTGTATGGTCATCATCTTCACATGAGCTACACACAAGTCAATATCTTTCAAAATAGAAGTAAGGAATGCATCTCCTTCCTCTTGGATGGCTTGAAGTGCTATTGATTATATCCAATTAAATTTGAATCACTAATGATCGATAACGTTTGCTCACTTTTTGTTGCTTTTGCATTAGGAGAAACTTTAGGTTGTGCTACATATGATCTATGATGTGGTTGGTAGTTCTTATTCATTTTACATCTATGCCTTGATTGACATTGTGACACAATTTATGGCATATGTTTCTTTTCTCATATGTGGGTAGTGTTCTTTGACCTTATAGTAGTGACTTTATAGCCTCTACTTGATATGATGTTGGAATATGCATATGTTTCATGATGATTCCTTGAAGCTCTCCTTTTTGGATGACTTGGAATGGTTACTTCATGCATGTTTCATCAACCATGTTCCATTTGGAGGTAGATTGAGTTTAAATGGTTCATCACCAATGATTAGTGGATTTATTATTCCCCTTTGTGCATGTCCTTAGAATCTTTTTATGAATGGTCACATCTGTGGCAGTTGATCTTCATCATGCTCACAAGAATGATTCTATGGATGAGGCTATGAACTATTTTGATATTGTTAATCGACTTCACTCTGTCATATTGAGCCACTCTATGATTGTATGGTGACCTCTATTGCATGTAGACCACTTCATCCTCTGTGATGGAGCTTCATCCAAGGTGGTCATTGATGGAGAGTGTTAATCTCCAAAAGAACAAGTTGACCTTGAATTTAGATCACCTCTATATCAAGATCAACTTTAGACTCCACCTAATTTAGAGAATCTTCACCAAGTTATCAGGAAATTGATTATTCTGAAAAATTCAGTTTCTTCAGAAAAGTCTGCTGCAGATTAGTCACTCATTGACTAATCAATCCTGTAAAGTTTTTGATAAAACTTTGCACAACACTTCGCCTTAAGGTTGCGCAACTTTGCCAAGTTAAATCTCTTAAAAAGATTAAGTACACACTGAGAAATGTGTGAAACACTTTACCTATGTCTGAAAGTGCTTCTCTGCAATGGCGACTTTGACACCTGCAACTTCTTAGCACTGGTTCTCCCAACTCTGAACCCGTTTGATCAAGATCTTCTAGCCATAGATAGCTTACCTTCCAACTTAGATTTTGAGCCCTCACTTGTGTAAAACTTTACACTGTGGACTGAGCACTGACCATTTCTTTGAAGATGAAATGTGCGCCAGATTTTTCGACTCTCAGAACATCTTCACATATGAATGTTCCTAAACAAAATTCTCACAGCCTGATTGAAATTAATCTCTCAAATTCTAGCCATAGATAGATTAGCTATGGACTTAGATACATGCAAAAGGATTCTTCAAAAGATTAAGCACAGAAGGAGAATGAGGAAAAAGATCGACGCGCAGAATTCTACAACATTTTCTTCTTCATTACTTTTCATACATATGGTTGATGATACATACAATGTTCATCACCTCTTCACCTATTCTTCTCTATCTGATCTATATCACTCTCTCTTTCTATGAATACGTATCTGTAGATATATATACGAGTCTAACTCGTCATCTTTTTCAAAATACATTGAACTATTTACAAAGGTAATATACAAAAGAAACATTTCTGATTCTATTTTCTTCCTCTGAAAGTAATCTTCATTCTTCCACATATCTTCTCACTTTGATCTTCATATAATCACTATTGATGATTGCTCTGCTCCAACAGCTCCCCCTCAATCTTCAATTGTGATTACCTGCATCTTCTTTATTCCTGCCATATCTTTAAACCTCTGCAACTTAGGTCCATCCAAACTTTTAGTCATCAGATCTGCAAGTTGATCTTTTGTAGGGGTGTGTATGACTTCAATTTCCTTCTCAATGACCTTCTCTCTCAGAAAATGATACTGTATTTCAATATGCTTAGTTCTAGCATGAAATACAGGATTAGCTGCCAAGTATATGTCAGGGGAGCACTAGATTGTGCTCTCTGACTACAATAGACAAGATTTCGGAAATACACTTCTGATTACAAGATCACCCACGAAGGGGAAACGATACAAGAATATACGATCGATACAAGATGTCCCACAACCCGGGACTGATAGGTATGAATAACTCAACTAGAGATGATACAGGAGATCCCACAACCCGGGATCGTAAGTATGAGACAAGATGTCTCGATTACAAGAACTCCCTTCTGGGAGATGAACTGGATACACGGAAGAACTCGACAGGATCTCCTATTACTAGATTACAAGGGGACAAGATAGTATGTCCAAGAACTAGACTAGAACAAGGAACAAGACAAGAACTAGAACTGGAACTTGAAAGTACTTACTTGGAGGTCACGACTCCTTGAGCTCCCAAGACTGGCATTGGCAAGACTGATTATGAATGTGGCCAACCCCTCCTTATATAGGTTTTCAAGGGCGGTTCCCAAGGGCGGTTCCCAAGGGCGGTTGCGACTTGATGATGTCATCATGATGTCATCGACTCGAAGCATGAGCTCTGGATATCCGAATCAGGCAAGTAGACAGTCGATCTTAGGGTTTTGGCACATTTCGGACGCAATGGAAGCATTGGTTTCTCCTAATTCTGAACCAATCATGAGATACAGGGTTCACATGGAATCTTAGGTTCAGGATGGTTTCCTTTGTCCATGACATCACCTCCCCCTCAAGCGACGAGTTCCACGAGGAGCGGTCATGTTATCTGGTCTCGGCTTCGTTGGATTTCTCTTATGGAATTCTCGAACCTTGATTGGTGCTCTTTGAAGGTTTTCTGCAGGTTCCCAAGTACGATCACTGATGTCATACCCTTTCCAATGAATAAGGTATTCCAATCTTCCCCGGGATATTCTGGAATCTAGGACATGCTCGACTTCAAATTCTTCATGATCATCAATCTCGATAGGTGGTGAAGGACTAGGTCTCTCCCCCCTCAATGGTGAAATCTGATATGGTTCCAACATGGATACATGGAAAACTGGATGTATTCTCATGGTACTCGGTAACTGGAGCTTGAAGGTGACTGGATTAATCTTGGCCAAGATGGTAAATGGACCAAACTTTTGATGATCTAGCTTTGCACAAGGCCTTGACGTTTGTAAATTGTTTCGGAGTAACCATACTTTATCCCCAATTTGGTACGATGGATTCTGGACACGATGTTGATCTGCATAGTACTTATATTGTTGTTGAGCTTTATGGATCTCTTCCTTCAGTTCTTTGTGAATGTCCATCATGTACTGGGCCTTGTCTCTGGCAGCTGGGTTCTTGACATGATTCGAGAGTTGTATATCCATCCTTGGATGTTGTCCATAGTTTGCAAAGAAGGGAGTTTGCTTAGTAGATGCATGAACACTATTGTTATAGGCAAACTCTGCAAAGGGTAACAACTCAAACCAATCATTTTGGTGATAGTTGCTAGTGCAACGGAGATATTGCTCTAGGACTTGATTCACCCGTTCTGTTTGTCCATCAGTCTGTGGATGATTTGCTGTAGATAGTTTAACTTGAACACCAAGGAGCTTGCAAAGACTGTTCCAAAAGCTAGATATGAACTGAGGACCTCGATCACTGACAATATCATGAGGCAATCCATGAAGCCTAAAGATGTATCTGAGAAAGAGTCTAGCAGTGCCTGCACCTGTGATTGCCTTTGTGGTTGGAATGAAGTGTGCCATCTTTGTGAATCTATCCACAATAACAAGAATGGCATCATACTTATCTGACTTTGGTAGATCTGTGATGAAATCCATAGATAATGAAGCCCATGGCCTTTCTGGAATAGGTAAGGGTTGCAAGAGGCCATGAGGCTTATGTCGTGGTACCTTAGATCTATTGCAAGTGTCACAGGTTCGGATATATTCTTTGACTTCCTTCCACATTTGAGGCCACCAAAAATCCCTAGATATGAGTTCTATGGTTTTATTTACTCCAAAATGTCCTGCTGCAAGGTTGTCATGACGTTGTTGAAGTACTTGGATCCTGGGCTTTCCTTGAGGGACATACAATAGGTTCTGATAGAATAGTAACCCGTCCTTTTCCTGGAATTCATTTACTTCTTGGACTTTTCCTTCTTGAGTTTTTTGCTTAACATTACAAAATAATTCATCTTGCTGTAGATTCTCACGAATCAAATGATTCAAGGCTGAATCTTCAGGATGGGTTGAAGAGATAGCTGCTAACTGGAGATGTTCAGGCTTGAGTAATACACTCTCTTGTTGATCAAAGGCCTCTTCACCCTTCTTTGGTGCAAGGTAAGATCTTCTGGATAGGGCATCTGACTGACATTGATGACGTCCTGGACGGTATGTGATGACAAAGTCGAATCTGGATAAAAAGTTACTCCATCGAGATTGCCTTCTATTGAGGATCCGGGTGGTCATAAAATACTCTAGGTTCTTGTGATCTGAATACACAATGACTTTATGAGCTGCTCCTTCTAGATGGTGACGCCAGGTATCAAACGCGTCTACTATGGCAAGGAGTTCTTTATCATGAATTTCATAATTAATTTCTGGAGGGGAAAACTTCCTTGAATGATATGCAACTGGATGTAGGTGTCCATCATCTCCATGTTGGGAAAGAATGGCCCCTAGAGCAAAGTCCGATGCATCTGTCTCAAGGAAGAAGGGCTTACTAGAATCAGGATGAACTAGAATTGGAGCAGTAGTGAATGCTGATTTCAAGGTCTGAAAGGCCTTCTCTGCTTCTTCGGTCCATGAGAATTTGGAGTTCCCTGTAAGCTTGGTAAGAGGTGTCACTATCTTGGAGTAATCTCTGATGAATATCCTGTAGAAATTGGCAAACCCCAAAAAACATTGTACATCTCGAACACATGAAGGTGGTTGCCAATCAAGGATTGTCTCAATCTTCTTAGGGTCCATAAAAATTCCTTTATCTGATACTATGTACCCTAAAAATTCCACTTCTGTCTTATGAAAAGAACACTTCTCCAATTTTGCATACAATCCTTTTTCTCTTAGTTTCTCTAGGACTATCTTTACATGATCTTCATGATCCTCTAGATTTTTGGAGAATATCAAGATATCATCAAGGTATATTACAACAAAATCATCTAAATATTCTCGAAAAATATCATTCATCATATGTTGGAAGACAGCTGGAGCATTTGTAAGACCGAATGGCATAACTACATATTCAAAATGCCCATACCTTGTTCGAAATGCTGTCTTCCATTCGTCTCCTTCTTTGATCCTGACAAGGTTGTAAGCTCCTCGAAGATCAATTTTCGTGAAGAATTTTGCTTTTCCAAGGCGTTCCAAGAGCTCTGATATGAGTGGTAGAGGGTATCTGTTTTTTATAGTGACTTTGTTCAATCCACGATAATCTACACACATCCGGAGAGTCCCATCCTTCTTCTTTACAAATAGAATAGGAGCTCCTGCTGGAGACTTCGAGTGTTTGATAAACCCCTTTGCTAGATTCTCATCAATGTTCTTGCGTAGTTCTGTAAGTTCCTCTGGAGATAGTCTGTAGATTGGTCCAAAGGGTGGTTGTGTTCCCTCTTGAAGATCTATGGGGCAATCATAAGGTCTATGCTCTGGGAGGATATCTGCATTCTTCTTTTCAAAAACATCTTTAAAGCTGTTGTACTGATTGGGTAGCTGTACTGGATCATCTTTCTTGGATTCTTGAGCTGGTATGGCATAGATCATATATGTAGGTTCCTTCCTTACTGCATGTATGAAGGCTTTGGCTCCAACATATGTTGGGTTCTTCTGGATATCTCGACGGGTGATTTTATTCTTTTCCCAATTAATTTCTGGATTATGTTTCTTTAACCACGGCATTCCGATGATAACCATATTTGTTGGACTCGATATTACATTGAAACATATGTGTGAATCATGGTCACCAAGGTATACTCTTAGTGGTATGGTTTCCATGGTTATATTCCCCGATGCTAGAGGCCGTCCATCTACTACTTCAGCTACTACTGGTCTGTTCTTTCGAAGTACTGGAATTCCATGTTTCTTAACGAGTCCTTCATCAATGAAACATGAGGACGCTCCTGAATCTACCAGAGCTATGAGGGAAAGGGTCTTCTTAGACAGGATTAACTTGACAGGGGCAAGACATGTTTCTACGGGTGTGGATGGAATTATGAGACCCTTTCGTATATCATGGTCCGGCTGTATGGTCTCTTTTACAACTGGACTTCCTCGTTTCCCTGCTCTACAAGGGTGGCTGCGACTTTGGAGTTCGTTCTCTTGTTGGGACAATTAACTGCAATGTGGCCAGGGTTTCCACAATATAGACATAATTTGTTATCCCTCCTTCTTTGTTTCTCTTGTGGTGTTAGAGGCTGGAACCTAGTTACATCTATCTGCATAGGTTCGGGCATAGTGTCATCTCTAGGAGTAGGCTGGAAAGGTTTCCATTGGCGAGGTCTTCCTTCTACTTGTTTTTCTTGTTTCCTTTCAAAAAGGCGGTTATCACATTGAATGGCTTGGTTGATGTATTCATTCAATGTCTTCACCTCTGGCATCGTGAGTAGAAGGTCCTTCACATCATCCCTTAAGCCCCATCTAAATTGGCTTATGAAATAATCTTCATGCCAAGTGAGGTCACATATCAACTGCCTAAATTCTGATGCATAGGTAGAGGCAGGGCGGTTACCTTGACGTAGCTTTCGAAGTTTTGTTTCTGCCACTCGACTCGTGTCTGCATCTCCAAATGTGGCGACAAGCTCTCCAAGAAATGCCTCATAGTCATGAAGTACGGCCATATCCTTCTCCAAGATTGGGGCGAACCATGATAAAGCTTGACCATAGAGCAAGGTTCCAATAAAACCGACCTTGGATGCATCATCAGGGTATCTATCAGGCTGCATGCGAATGTACAATTTGACTTGTTGCAAGAATCCTCGAAACTTTGTGCGATCACCATTGAACTTTTCTGGCATGCAGATCTTGGGTTCCTTCATAAATGATGTACTGGGCCGTTGATTCACTTGAATACTCCCTTGATTCGCTTGAAGACTCCCGATTCGTTCTTGTAATTCTTGGAGGAGTGCACCTACATGCACCGGATGTCCCATCTCGACTTGTGTCTGTCGATGACTTAGGTCTTCGACTTGTTGTTGGAGACTCTGAAGTGATGCTACGATCTGTTCATAAGCGTTCTCCATGATGTCTGGTCTTGGATAGAAGATAGTCTTGCCAAAATGTCAGGGGAGCACTAGATTGTGCTCTCTGACTACAATAGACAAGATTTCGGAAATACACTTCTGATTACAAGATCACCCACGAAGGGGAAACGATACAAGAATATACGATCGATACAAGATGTCCCACAACCCGGGACTGATAGGTATGAATAACTCAACTAGAGATGATACAGGAGATCCCACAACCCGGGATCGTAAGTATGAGACAAGATGTCTCGATTACAAGAACTCCCTTCTGGGAGATGAACTGGATACACGGAAGAACTCGACAGGATCTCCTATTACTAGATTACAAGGGGACAAGATAGTATGTCCAAGAACTAGACTAGAACAAGGAACAAGACAAGAACTAGAACTGGAACTTGAAAGTACTTACTTGGAGGTCACGACTCCTTGAGCTCCCAAGACTGGCATTGGCAAGACTGATTATGAATGTGGCCAACCCCTCCTTATATAGGTTTTCAAGGGCGGTTCCCAAGGGCGGTTGCGACTTGATGATGTCATCATGATGTCATCGACTCGAAGCATGAGCTCTGGATATCCGAATCAGGCAAGTAGACAGTCGATCTTAGGGTTTTGGCACATTTCGGACGCAATGGAAGCATTGGTTTCTCCTAATTCTGAACCAATCATGAGATACAGGGTTCACATGGAATCTTAGGTTCAGGATGGTTTCCTTTGTCCATGACAGTATAATGAACTCATATTGTCTCCACAAATAATAGGAGTACTCTGAATCACATCAAAAACTTTCAAAAGTGTCTTTAGCCATATTACCTCTTTTGCAGCTTCCACCATACCTTTATATTCTGCTTCTGTAGATGACAAAGCAACTGTATGTTGCTTCTTGGAACACCATGAAATCAATTTGTCTCCTACATAGCACAAGTATCCATGTGTTGATCTTCTATCATCCACATTACCTGCCCAATCTGCATCACTAGATATCTTGATTCTTGTATCTGAAGTAAACCCATAGTACAACCCTTCTTTGAGTGTACCCTTGATGTACCTAAGTACTCTTTGTCCTGCAATCCAATGTTCCTTTCTAGGACAATGCATGAATTGTGAAAGCACACCAACTGCATATGACAAGTCAGGCCTTGTCAATGTAGCATAAATCAAGCTACCAACCAAACTTTGATAGAGTTTCATATCTCTGAACTCTTCTCCTCCAAACCTAGACAATTTATGATTCACTTCCAAAGGTGTAGGTGCAACCCTGCAATCTTCCATTTTAAATTTGGTTAGCAAATTTTTAAGATACCTTTCTTGGGTCACATATACTCCATGTTGAGTATAAGAGATCTCCATTCCCAAGAAGAATGATAGGTTCCCCAAATCACTGATTTTGAACTCTTTCTCCATCTGCTTCTTGATCATTTGTATCCCCTTATCATCTGTTCCTGTAAGTATTATGTCATCAACATAAATACACACATAAATGAATCCATTTTTACTTGCTTTGACTAGCAAGCTACTATCTGCCTTTGATGCTTGAAATCCAAGATCATTCAAGAATTTTACAAGCCTATAATTCCAAGCCCTTGGGGCTTGCTTCAACCCATACAAAGCTCTCTTGAGCTTACATACATAATTTGGACTCACTTGATCTTTGAACCCATCTGGTTGCACCATGTAGACTTCATCTGAAATGTAACCATTCAAGAAAGCATTTTTAACATCTAATTGAGACAACTTCCAACCTTTACAAGCAGCAATTGCAATGAGTGTCCTGATGGTTGTCATCTTTGCCACAGGACTATAAGTCTCATCATAGTCCACTCCATATGTCTGTGCATACCCTTTCACAACAAGTCTAGCTTTGTACCTAGACACACTTCCATCTGCAAATCTCTTTGTTTTGTAAACCCACTTACATCCAATAATCTTCTGACTATTAGGTTTAGGAACCAAATCCCATGTTTGATTCTCTATCAATGCATCATACTCCTCTTGCATAGCATCTTCCCAATTCTTCTTCCCTTTGGCTTCTTCATATGTAGAAGGGTCTTCATCTGCTTTTACCAAATAAGCATAATCTTTAGTAGTCAAGAATGAAGTGTCATAGCTATACCTTGTAGGTTGTCAGTTGTGCCTAGATGATCTCCTAACTTCTGCACTTCTTGAGGTCTCTGGTTCATCACATTCTGGATCAAACCTTGGCCTCTCTTCAACTTCAATCTGCACTTCATTACTCTCACTTTCATCAAGTAATTGAATCTTTGCTTTACCTTTCCTTTGTTCCACTACTTCTTCATCATCTGCATGTACATTATATTTACCTGCATACCAAGTACCTTGCTCATCAAATGTAACATCCTTGGATACAATAAATTGCTTTGTAGATGGACTCCACAACCTGTATCCCATTTGCTTATCATCATAACCAATGAATACATACTTCTCTGCCTTAGGCTCCAACTTATGCCTCAATTGAGATGGCACATATGCATATGCCAAGCATCCAAATATTCTGCAATGATCCAAGGTAGGTTTCTTACCCCACCAAGCTTCATATGGTGTCATACCCTGCAAAGATTTACAAGGCAATCTATTAACCAAATATGTAGCTGTATTAACAGCCTCAGCCCACAAATAATTTGGGCAATTCTTCTCTTTCATCATGGACCTTGCAAACTCAACAAGAGTCCTATTTCTTCTTTCTGCTACCCCATTTTGTTGAGGAGAGTACCTGCAAGTAACTTCTCTCTTTATACCTGCATTCCACAAATAATCATTGAACTCATTTGAAAAATACTCTCCCCCTCCATCTGACCTTAGTCTCTTCAATTTTTGACCTGTAATCCTTTCTGCATATGCATGATAGTGTTTAGATGTATTAAACACTTCTGACTTTTCCTTAATCACATAAATTGTGATCCACCTGGTAGCATCATCAACATATATGACATAATATCTTGAACCATTTATACTAAAGTCCTTTGAAGGACCCCACACATCTGTATGCACCAATTCAAGTCTTTCTGAATACATAAATCCATGCTTGGAATAGGATTGCTTATGAGCCTTACCTAATTGACATGCCTCACATCTGTATGTCATGTGTTGACCTGCAATGTTAGGCATTCCAAGCACTGAATCATTGTTAATCATTTCTTTGATACCTCTTTCATTAAAGTGTCCAAGTCTTTTGTGCCAAAGATCCAATTCTGACACCTTCTGCTCTCCATATGTGAACATAGCATGTCCAACATTTCCTTGTACCTTCAATGTGAAAAGCCTTCCTTCTTTCTTTCCTGCAATAACTTGTTTATACCCTTGACTAGGGTCTTCCACATAAACTCCATCATTGGTAAACCTTACCTCATAACCTTTTTCCACAATTTGACCTACACTGATCAAATTCTTTGGAATTGTGGGAACATAAAGTACCTTACTCAGAAGAGTGCTCCCATCCTTAGCCTTGACTGAACCAATTGACTTTACCTTATGCTTTGTATTATCACCTGTCTGAACTGTATGATTAATTGCATTATGATCTAGGTCAGTCATCAAAGCAATATTTCCACTTAAATGATTACTACATCCTGAATCAATATAGAACACTCTCATGTCCTCATGTGAGGTTTCACATGTATTCATAATGAGAGTCGAATCCTCCTTTTGATCTGATGCATAGTTGTAGTAGGTGTTATTATAGGATTGATTTTGGAAGTTTCTTCCACCACCTCTTCCAAAAGAATTCCTACCACCTCTACCTCTGAAATTTCCTCTCTGAAATCTACCACCTCTTGCTCTTTGATTAAAGTTCTGATAATTACCATTGTTTTGATTATTGTGCCAACAATCATGAGATAGATGATTGGTCTTACCACATATCCAACAAGCTCTTGCATTATCCTTGTTGTTTCTGTCTCTTCCTCTACTTCTGCCATTTCCTCTTCCTCTTATGAAGTTTGCTTGGTTTGATGTACCTTCTTCTTCACCTGATTGTTGCTTCCCTTTGTTGGCTTTCTTCTTGTCTTTAGAATACATTGCATGACCTGCACTCTTATCAACATCTCCTTTGACATCATTCTCAAAAGTTAGCATATGACCTAACAATTGATTCAAATCAGGAGTAAAGTGATCTAATGAAAGTTCTGTAGATAAAATGAAAGGCTTCCACTTCTCATCTCCTCTTAGCCCTGTAAGTATTTGTCTTACCAATTTGTCTTCTTCAATATCTTCATCAACTGCACCTAAAGAATCTGCAATGTCCTTCATCTTTGTCACATAATCAGAGATTGATTGTGAGGCCTTCTTCTTGAAGGTAGTAAATTCTGCCCATAGTGAAGCCTTCCTTGATTTGGTTGTATTTTGGAAATGCTCTTCCAAAGCATTCCAAATGTCACAAGCACTCTCAAGTCCTCTAATGTGAGGAAGCAAATAGTCATTGACTGCCATGTAGATGATGCTTCTTGCTTGAGCATCCTTCTTCATCCAATTCTTCAAATCTGCAAGCTCCTCCCTAGTTGGAACACTAGGATCTCTGAATTCTGGCTTTTCTTCATCTCCTGTGATGTATCCTATCAGATCTTTGCTCATAAGGTGAGCTTCCATCCTCATAGACCATGCAGGATAGTTCTCTCTATCCAACTTTTCAATTTGGAGACTATCTCCCATCTTTACTTCACCTGTAGCTTCAAATCTTTAACCTTTACAGATAATAAATGTACCTTTACTTCGAATGTTGCTCCTCCTGATCCTTTTGATGCTCTTTGTATGTCTTCCTTCAATCTTTCTTCAACCTTTACCTTTTGCACCTTCAAAATGTAAAGTTTTGTACTTCTGCAATAGTCGGAGTCTTCTTCTTCTCAATTTTGACACAACCTGCTCTGATACCACTGATGGAGAGTGTTAATCTCCAAAAGAACAAGTTGACCTTGAATTTAGATCACCTCTATATCAAGATCAACTTTAGACTCCACCTAATTTAGAGAATCTTCACCAAATTATCAGGAAATTGATTATTCTGAAAAATTCAGTTTCTTCAGAAAAGTCTGCTGCAGATTAGTCACTCATTGACTAATCAATCCTGTAAAGTTTTTGATAAAACTTTGCACAACACTTTGCCTTAAGGTTGCGCAACTTTGCCAAGTTAAATCTCTTAAAAAGATTAAGTACACACTGAGAAATGTGTGAAACACTTTACCTATGTCTGAAAGTGCTTCTCTGCAATGGCGACTTTGACACCTGCAACTTCTTAGCACTGGTTCTCCCAACTCTGAACCCGTTTGATCAAGATCTTCTAGCCATAGATAGCTTACCTTCCAACTTAGATTTTGAGCCCTCACTTGTGTAAAACTTTACACTGTGGACTGAGCACTGACCATTTCTTTGAAGATGAAATGTGCGCCAGATTTTTCTACTCTCAGAACATCTTCACATATGAATGTTCCTAAACAAAATTCTCACAGCCTGATTGAAATTAATCTCTCAAATTCTAGCCATAGATAGATTAGCTATGGACTTAGATACATGCAAAAGGATTCTTCAAAAGATTAAGCACAGAAGGAGAATGAGGAAAAAGATCGACGCGCAGAATTCTACAACATTTTCTTCTTCATTACTTTTCATACATATGGTTGATGATACATACAATGTTCATCACCTCTTCACCTATTCTTCTCTATCTGATCTATATCACTCTCTCTTTCTATGAATACGTATCTGTAGATATATATACGAGTCTAACTCGTCATCTTTTTCAAAATACATTGAACTATTTACAAGAGTAATATACAAAAGAAACATTTCTGATTCTATTTTCTTCCTCTGAAAGTAATCTTCATTCTTCCACATATCTTCTCACTTTGATCTTCATATAATCACTATTGATGATTGCTCTGCTCCAACAGTCATTATGTACCTTGAGCATCGATAGGATATACCACAAAAACTTGTTAGTATAAAATAATCAATGATGCCTCTTATGTAACTTGAGTTCCAAGTTGAACCCTAAAACACTTTTTGTGCATGACATTGATCATGATGCAAAGGACTTGCTGATAACCTCCAGTTTTCACTTGCAATGTTGTGTTGTAATTTCATGAAAACATTTCTAAGAGTCAAACTCTTGCAAAATTTGTTTGAAGAAAAGCAAGTGAGAATTATTCCAACTAGTCAACATGCATAGAACCACTAATATGACATGTACTTTTTAAGAAATTACTATTAGATCTATAGTTGGAATTTTCCATCACTACTGTAGTAGAATCTTGACTGATAAAAATCGATACATCAAAATTCTCCATATGACAATACAACATGTAATATTCAATGAATAAAATGAGCACAATTTAAAGAAACAAACAACATCTGAATGTAGAATGTACCTTACCTTTCACTATTCCAAGTCATTGATTATTAGTATCTTTAATATGAATTTGATCCTATCACCACAACATGTAGAAAAAAGATAAACATATATAAAATCAAATTCAAAAGGGATATGAAAAGAAAATTAGTAGAGGTAGATTTTATTCTAGAAGAAGAACATTGATTTTTGAAGCCTCTATAGATTAAAAATTTATTTATTTATTGTTTTGTACAAACAGAAGCATATGTATATGAGTTCTTCATAAACTAAGGATATGATTTCTTCATTGACTCCTTAGTCATGGTTGCATGCTAAACATACCAAGGCATATTTTCTTTTATGTGTAAGTACTGTGTGGCAATATCAATCATGTCCTCTTTATAATTCATGTTCCTAATGAATAACTTCTATCATCATGGAGAAATGCTTCCACACACATTTTCCTATCCATACTGTGTAATATTGGTGTCATTCTTTTGAAAAGAAGGAGAAGTAAGAGAAACTATTAACAATTTAAAGTGCTTCTTTGGTGTTGATGAAGCACTTATTTCTTAGATGAGTTACCTATGCAAAGGAAATATTGGTTTAATTCTTTTGCAAATATGAGAATCAAGAAAAATATATACCTCATTAGAAGAATATGGTGTCTGTGTCCTCCCACTCCACATGAAAGAGCTTCCAATGATGGTATTGTGTTCTTTTCCTCCTGAAAAATAGTAGATGAATAATGGAAAGTAAAATGAATAGTACATCTTTGATCACAAAGAAAGCATGAACCACCTACTTGGACATGAATATTGTCATCTCATGGGAGAAAAATTTCTTTGTGAGTGATTCTATTATTGTTACATCTTCTCCTTGGAGGAAATTGTTCGAGTACCCCATGGCTGCTAGAATTCAAGAGGTAAGAGAGAGAAAGATAAAAGAGAATCAAAATAACATGTATAATGGACTAAGAAGTATCTGTACATAGATAAAATTACTTTTTTGATATGTGTATGGGTCAGGGTGAGGTTTTCCATTCTATGTGAGTGAAAATGATAAAAATTTGAAAAACTCATTTTTTGAGGTAGGGAAAGTTACGAGTTTGATGATGTGGCACTTTACTTTTGGAGCAGTTTGAAAAAAGAACTATTTTGAGTGATTTCATTAAAAAATCCATAAAAAAAAGTAACTTCTGTAGAAAGCCAAGAAAATTCTTTTCAAAACATGGAATTCGATTGTCATTAATGATTGCGTATAATCAAGAGGTGAAGACAATGACTCAGTGAGGTCGCCCACCTATGGTGAAGGTGATCTCAAGGTCCTATAATGGAGATATCAAAAAATGGCCCAAGTATCTTCCTTTCACGGTATGGGTGGATAGGATGATGTACAAAAGGACTATATAATTTATGCCTACAGAGCTTATGTACTCTGAAAAGCCAATTTTTCCTATCCATAATCAAATACTTGCATGGATTACATTGCCTTGGAATGATATCCTAACACAAGAAGATCTTTTGGATTTAAGAATAAAGCAGATGGAATAAGGAAAGTATTTGTTAGATGAAGGTGTTCTAAATTAAAGGAGTCACATTTGAAGAATAAGTTGTATTTTGATAAAACACACCCATTAAGGCCACATTTGATTCAAGTAATGGATTGGGTGTTAGTCTAGGAGAGCACTTAACTCTTCTCATGCATCCATCCATTCTTGGGCACCTAGAGTATGTAGAAATAGGGTCACAATTCAAGGCCATGTAGCATGCACCATTGGTTCAACAATGCTTAGGTAGCACATCCTCTAGGAGGGGGAGAAGTCACTTTCAATATGTATACATTTAATTCATTTATTTATATTCCACTCAGTCCATTGTAAAAATGTGTCATAAAGAAACCAAGAAACAAAAAAAAGTGGAAGAGGAAAAAATAGGTGGAAAAAAGATGGGAACTAAGATTCTTGTTTTTCCAGTACTATGAATAAAATTTAAGATTTATATTATCAAAAACTAAAATTTTATTGTACTTGCAATTGGATTCAATGCATTTGCAACAAAGTGAAACAACAATACCTACACATCTAGAAGCACTTTTTCAAACAATGGGTGAATACTAGAAAACTACATTTGACATTGTAATTTTCTTATACCAGGAAACTTCATCATCATGTAATTGAGAAATTTTCTCTAGATACGCCTAATTACAACATAGTTATTTCAATGCATTTTAGTGTATGCATGCATAGGGATATATTACAAAGCCATACATTAGGCACATTATTGATAAAATCACATGCACTATACGCTCAACCCATCCATCCACTTTGATTAAGTTATAAAAAATGCCATAATCTTGTTATCTCTTGTTTACTCATGTTTAATGCTGAACCACTCACATTACTCAAATAAATAATGTCAGCATATGAACCTTCAAAGAAAAAGCATGGAAGAAGAACCAAAACAGATCAAAGGAATTCGAAGAAGAAGAAGGAAGAGAAATAACAAGGGAATCAGAATGGAATGAATGTAGGACAAAAAGATAAAAACTAGCTCTTCTTATCTTTGAAAGCACTCACAGGTAGAGGAAACATAACACATTAAAAAATTGAAAATAATTGGTTCAAAAATCACCCATCTATGGCTTGTGAAAACCTCTCTTGTTGCAGCACCAACAACTCACACCCATGGAAGATACCTAATCTGCAATGGAGGATGACAAACACTAGAAAGGGAAGAGTGTTGCAAAAAACAAAGAAGCAAAACAAATATGAGTGGCAAAGAGGAAAGTGGGCTTGAAGGCAAATCAATATTTTTCAATAAATGGTTATTGATAATTAACAAAGCACATTTGGATGTATATGTACTCTTGTAAATGCACAAGATGAGTTCTCTATTTCCATAATTTTAATGTAGTTTCTCAATCCTTTTTATCCAAAACTAGTTTTTAGAAGTCTTTGGTACATTCATGAGTAAGGACCTAATTTAGGGCACATAAATATACATAATTTTCTTTCCTTTTTAAATACATGGTATTTTAGAAAATAACCAACTTTGGAGGTATAGTCCATAATGTGCCTTTCTTGCCCCGTTTTCTCCTTCTTGGTGAGATCTTAAGAATGATATGGTGTAGAATGCATGATAAGAGAAATTATCTACCCAAGTTCCCCTCTTTTTTCATGTCTTCATCACATATTCTAGGTACTACAAGCAATAGAGGGCAGGTAGGGCATTCCCATTACTTAGTGTTTTGAGCATTACTTCATTCAAAAAAGTCCATGTCCATCATGAAGCACTTCAACTAAAATTTTCTCATTGAGATAGCCCACTAAAGACTATATTCCTTCATCATACCTAGGATATACTTCCATATTAGTGTGAGCTACTATATGTGGATGAAATATATGAGTAAGTTAGTAAGAGGTATGTATGTGTATATGTTTACTTATGCTAGATGTTTCTTTGTCCATTCATGTATTCAGCATTGCATATGTACCGATTCTATTCTTGGTTTAGAAATTCAAGTATATGTTAGGTCAATCCTTTTGGAGTTTGAGGTCTACAAAAGAACATGAACAACACAAGGAAGAAGAATAAGCTTGGAGCACAACACACAATATTGAATTTATTACCACTAGAATGTAGAAAGATACGTAACCTATTAGGGCTATAGGCGTATATATAAGCCGAGGGAAAAAATGTCCTAAAGAGGGAAAAAGCGGTCCAGCGGTCCTAGTGTGTTCACACACATTAGTACCTAAACATATCAAGAAAACCCCCTAGGAGTGATGCGGTGAACAAGGAGCTAGCACTCACATATAAGCAAGTGCCAAAGCTATGTGGAATCAATCCACAAAAGGAATTAAGCCCAAAGCTTTGCAGAAAGCTTTAAATGTCTCCCTAGGTAGAGCCTTTGTGAAAAGGTCTGCATTGTTCTCCTATGTGGGTGCATATGCCAAATTGATCTCTTCAACAAAGAACCTCTCCCTAACATAATGATAAAGCAACTCAATGTGCTTAGTGCGAGCATGGAACACAAGGTTCCTCACAATTGCCAATGTGCTCTGACTGTTAGTGAAGATGGTTGTGGTAGAAGACTGACCAACACCCAAATCAGCCATAAGGCATCTGAGCCACACACACTCAACAGATGCTCTGAAAGCTACCCTATACTCAGCCTCACAACTCGAAGTGGCCACAGTATGATGCTTCTTGCTCAACCAAGATATGCAATATCTCATGTCCAATTCGAATCTCAATACCCAACCATAGAAGATCCTTCTTCATAGAGAATGCCACAATGAATGATTTCTTTCATATACATGAGTATCCACATGCTTGCCTTCCAATGAGTTTGGTGATGGCTTATTAGAGAACCTTCTTACTATTCCAACAACATAGGAGATTTCTAGTTTGTTATTGCACAAGTAGATGAGACTTCCAACTAATTTCTAGTATCTTCTAGTATCCACTAGAGATGAAGTATATTCAATATATTACTTTTTGTTGACATCCATAGGTGTAGAAATCTCCTTGAAATCCTCCATGTCAAATGCCTTTATAATTTATCTTGCATACTTTTGTTGAGAGATGAAAATCATCCCTAGTTCTTGCCATACTTCAAGGCCTAAGCAATAATGCACTAAGCCCAAGTCTATCATTTAACATTCCAAATTTAGAGCATTTTTTATTTGTTGAAGATGACCATCATCATTTCATGTAACCATAAGGTCATCTACATAGAGTACAAACACAACTCTCTTTCCTCCTCTCTTTGGAACATACATGCTAGCATCAAAAGCACATGTTTTGAAATCCAAATTCAAGAGATACTTATCTATCTACTAGTACCGTGGTCTTTGGGTTTACAAAAATGTTCTCTCCGTTTCGCTCTCTAAGATCCTCTCTCTTTTGGTAGCTTTGCCTATTACTCTTATTTGGGCTATTGCTCCTTTGCTCTCAAATTCGTCATTAGGATTGCAATGTGCTTCCTCCACTTCTTGTGGTTGTGGGCTTCTCCTAGGAAATATTGGCTTATTTTGGTATGTGTATGAAATTTTTAGCTCTTCTAACAACCTTCAAAACCTCTTTTGTTCTCCATTGACAAAAGTAGGGGAATCCCTAGGTTCATGATAGTTCTTTAGAACCCTAATATTTATGTGTGATGGAGCATTGTGTGAATATGGGTATGTTGCCTAATATACATCTCTTGTCTCAAGATTCATGTAGAACAGAGTGTCTACTTGATCACAAGTTACTTAGGATTTAGTATTTCTTACTAAATTTGCATCTCTCATGGTTCTTTTGTTTTCAAATTACATACCTTGTTCTGTAAATGGGGAACCTCAAAACTTGGTGGTTGAGACACATATACCTCCTCCTTGATGTCTCCATTTAGGAATGATGATTTGACATCCATGTGGTAGACTTACCATTGTTTACACACAACTACAACTAGTACTACTTGGATAGTAGTCATCCTTACATTCATGGCAAATGATACACAAAAGTCAATCAATTCAACCTCTGAGAAGCCCTGCGCAACAAGTCTTGCTTTGTAATTATCTAAAGTACCATTAGGCTTGTAGTTTAGTTTCCTAACCCACTTGGTGCCAATGACTTTATGCTTAAGGGGCAGATCCATGAGCTCCAAAGCTCCATTCTTCATGATATTTTTGTATTTTGTTTGCATGAAATCCCTCACTTTGAATCTTGAAGTGCCTCCTCCACATTGGTTGGTTCCTTTGCTTGTTCTTGAATGAGCTTAGCCATCAGTTTGTATCTACAACATGGGTTTCTTCCCTTCTTTGATCATCTATTCTCTATGATCACCTTGGTCCATCTATAACATGTTGTACTGACTATGGGATGGACTTTGCATAATCATAGAGCTATCTCACCCAATGAGGAAATGAATTTTCCAATTGGATGATGATAAGATGATGAATTTGTTGGTGCAAATGATCAAGCCTACACATTTGGCTTAGAAGACAATGTGTGCAACTATCACTTGATGATGCATGTGAACCTTAGCTTGTAATCACTTGGTCATTTACCATTGTAAAAGATTAAATCTTGGAAGAATCTTCTAAAGGCTTGTATCTCATGGAGTTAGGAGGAATATTGTTTACGAATTAAGGAGGAATATTGTTTACGAATTAAGGATGAGAGAATAACTCCTAACTTATTCGAGTTACTTTTAGTTGGAGCCAAGTTTGAATTCAAGTTCAAAATTAGAAGAAAATGCTTATAAAAAGGTCTTTGTAAATCTCGCGGTTGTGTGGCCTCATTTCTCTCCTTGATCATTTGTAGAAGTTGAGTGGCTTGCACCATAGCTCACTCAGTCCATCATCATTAAGCATCATTACAATGCCAATGAGTTTGTACAATCATGTTTTATAATACATATAGTTCATTGAACATCTTTGTCTACTTCTCTGCTATGACTACTCAAAACAGTCAACTTTCTCTGGTCATATCTCAGTGAATACTCAACCATGTTTCATAATCTTTGGCTTCTTGGAACCAAATTAAAGTCTACTATGTTCTTTTAAAATATCAAGGCATTTGATTCAGCCATTTGGGAGAAATCATCTTCGAAGTGCTCACTATTCATCTACTGGTTAGTCCCTAAAAAAGCGAGGGTAAGCTTTGGATTGCTAAACTTATTTCTTAGAGCATAGTTTATCATTTTAGATGATTTTACTTGCAATCATTAGCTATCTACATTAATTAAATTCCCTGAAAAGTAATTTCATTAATTGTTACTATACTGTGAGCTCTGAGCAAAAGAACCAGTAGGTGTATGGACTAAAATAGCAAGTTTTTCAACACTAGCTATTCATGAAGTAGTCTGTTTTGATTCAATTGTTTCAAGCATCAACTCCAAAGTACATAGGTACTTTCTTGGTATCATTTGCAAGCTAAAAGGGCCTACCATATAACTTTGGAGTGTATCCGGGCAGGTACAAAGTAGGTTTTAGCAGTACCACCTCACGTCCTTGAGGTATCCATCCATCTCTCCCAACAGTGGTGTGAGAGCAAATTGAGGTAAAATGGGAGATGGTTTCCCTTCTTTCATTGATAAATTGGAGAGGAATAATTATCCAACATGGTCCTTGAGAATGAAGACCTATCTATAGGGAAGGAGTCTCTATGGATACATATCATGAGGTTAGGAGATGCCCATATTCAGAAGCAAAGATCAACCTACAAGAGGGGAGCAAGAAAGACTTAAGTCATGGTGTGCCAAAGATGCTTTAGCCAGGTCATATCTACTTAACTCTGTCTTTGACTTCCTTGTTCCTTATATTAGGAATTGCAAAATTTCCCAAGGGACTTGAGATACTCTATCTTCATATTTTTCCTCCATTACAAGAGCTAGGAAAAATGAATTATGGATGGAGTTTAATACTCAAAAGAAGCAACCTAAGCAGAATGTTTCACAGTTTGTGACTAAAGTAAAAGATGTAGCTGATCAATTGGCAAGCATAGGAGAGGAGATTGAAGAGGAGCAAATAGTGAGACACATAATCAATGGTATCAAGGCAGATGATAAGTGGGAATCTTTCACAACTACAATGGATCTTTATGTGGATATGCAAATCCCTAATCTAACCACTCTCATGGGACAACTCTTCACCCATGAGGCCAAGCTCAACAAAAATGGAGAACCATCAAGAGGTAACAATTCTTCTGTTGTGTATGCAAATAAAGGAAAGTCTAAGGATAAAGGAAAGAGCAAGAAACTTGAAGAAGAAGGTACTACTTCTCAAGCTAACTATGCAGGGAGAGGTAGGAATTCAAGAGGAAGGGGCAAAAGAGGTAAGCAAGGTAGGGGGAGACCTTTCAACTCTTCCCCATGCAATATATGTGGTTTGTCTAATCACACAATAGATGAGTGCTATAGGAACTTCAAGAACCAGAGAGGAAGAGGATTTCAAAGAGGTGGCTACTCACAATCAAGAGGAAGATTCAACGATAATCAAGGATACAACCATGGCTACAAAAAGAATTACAACAAAAATTATCAAGGAGGATACAAATAAAGAAAAGATTTCAACAACTATACAAAGGATGAAGAGGATTCTCTTCTCATTATGAGCATGACTTCAAAAAAAGGTATTATGAACAGAAAAAATATTATTGATAACAATAGTTGCTTGTGGGGATGGGAAACAACTAAGGGCATCAGCTACAACATTAGCTTTGCAAGGTTGATATTGAATCATAGGTTGAAAAGTTTGTATGAGTGAAGCCCATTTAATGTGTTTGTCAGAAATCACTGGCCAATCTAATAAATGCTTAATAGCCTATTGGTCTCTTTTGATTATAACTTTAGAACCCATAACATAATGTTTC
Organism: Ceratopteris richardii; assembly: GCA_020310875.1. Taxonomy (NCBI): domain Eukaryota; kingdom Viridiplantae; phylum Streptophyta; class Polypodiopsida; order Polypodiales; family Pteridaceae; genus Ceratopteris; species Ceratopteris richardii. The sequence goes on along the minus strand of CM035421.1, from coordinate 80,966,813 downwards.
CAAATTTTTAAAGCATGTTCAATAGTTAAAAGTTCCTTATCATATGTGCTACAATTCTTTTCAGAAGGTTTAAGTTTCCTACTTTCAAATGCAGTAGGATGGTCAATCTACATTAATACATCACCTATACATAAACCACTAGCATATGTAACTACATGGAAAGGTTTTGAGAAACCTGGTAATTGAAAAATAGGTGCATGAGAAAGTACATGTTTCAGTTTTTCAGAAGATTATTGTTGTGCTAATCCCCATGCAAATTTTAACTTTTTCTTCAAGTGCTAAGTAAGACAAACATTTTAACTATTGTTGTGCTAATCCCCATGCAAATTTTAACTTTTTCTTCATGTGAGTGCAAGTGCTAAGTAAGACAAACATTTTACAAACTTCCTATAAAAACTAGCTAACCCTAGAAAAGATCGTACATGATTCACGGATTGAGGTATAGGCCATTCTTCAATTACTTTAATTTTCTTCGGGTCTACATGAACCTTGACTAGAAACAATATGGCCTAAATACTCTACTTCTTTTTGAAAGAGATAAAAGATTGGCATAAAGTTTTTTTTTGGTATAACAAATCAAAAATAGTTGCTAAATGTTTTTCAATGTCATTCTCATTCTCACTACGGATAAGTATATCATCAAAGAAAAAAAGAAAAAAGCTTGGTAATCAAGAAAAATGCTATTCATTATACGTCAAAATGTAGGAGGTGCATTGGTTAGTCCAAAAGGCATTACCATGAATTTAAAGTGAACAGTTTGAGCTCTAAAGGTAGTCTTATGAATGTCATTTTGTGTCATTTTTATTTGACGATAACTTGATTTAAGATCAATTTGGCTAAGGACACGTGTTGCACGAAGTTTATCTAGCAAATCATCTATCCTAGGAATAGGATATCTATTTTTAAATCTGATCTTTTTGAGCACTCTACAGTCAATGCACATCCTATAAGTCTTGTTCTTCTTCTCCACTAGGACAATAGGTGCTTCAAAGGGAGACAAGCTAGGTCTTTATAAGGCCTTTTTGGAGTAGATCCTTAACTTGATTAGCTATTCCTTGTTGATGTAAAGGTCCATGCCTATAAGGTGCTTTATGGGGAGGAGAACTACCAGAAATTAAGTCTATGCTATGGTCAAGTGATCCCCTAAAAGGTGGTAGTTTAGAAGGAAAATCATTCATAAACAATCCTCATAAGAATCCATAAATGATTTATGTGCATGAGTAACTTTGTGTAATCAACTATGTTATTGAAAAAAAACAATACACGAGTTGTAGCCTTTCCTAAATGCACATTTTAATTGATTATGACCAATTAATGGAAATGGTTGAAAGCCATGCACTGTAGAGAAAGAGATATCTTGATTGTTAAACTTAAAACTAATTGTGTGTGTATGATAGTCAGTGCATGGATTATAATTGTGATGAAAAGGCATACCAAGTATATCATCATAGTACTGAAAAGGAGCAATCAATAATCTGTGTTCATCTATGTATGAGCCTATACAAATTTGAACATTATGCACTTCACTTCGAACATTATATCTATTTCCTTGAAATGCAGGCTTAAATTTATACATAGATGGGAGTGGATGTAGTTGGAGAGGTTGCACTAGTGTATGAGAAAGAAAATCATGTGAACTACCATCATCATGTAAAATATTAACAACTTCACCATTAATAGTGCCTTGCATACAAAGTAAATAATGAATAGAAATTGTGTTATCCAAGTTACTTAGATCTTTTTCTAGTACTTATTTGGTCCAATCAGGTTGAATGTTGTCAAGAACCAACTCCATATTTTGTACTTGAGCTTGGATAGGCCTCATGTCATTAGTTCATGACCTACATTTAGCTTTAGTATGAACAAACTTACCACAATGCCAGCAAGTGATATGTGACCTTTTTTGTTGAGAATTCATCATCATAGTGTGAAGGGTTGAAGGCTTTGTAGGTTGTAAAGGGGTTGTCTTAGGTACTGGTGAGAAATTCGATTGAGAAGGGAGATTAAAAGTAGGGGAAGAAAAAGTACTAAAAGGATGCTTGAGGAGAAAACTAGGCTTGATTAGGTGTTGTCATTGACAAGTTTGTTGTAAGTGAATGGACTTGGTGATGGACTGAAACTCCTTCTTAGCATAAGGTTGTGTTTACATCTGCAACCTATTCTAGTGACTGTGGGATGGGGTTTGGAGAATCATAGAGCTACCTCACCCAACGTGGTAATGGTTTCCACTTGGGTGTCGGTAGGTTGGTGACTTTTAGACTCATCATCTAAAGATGATGCTTCCTTCTCTTGTGTAGAAGGGATAGCTCTTGGGCCACGTTCATAGTGGATTGCCCCCTCGCCTGATGGTAAAGTGGAACCTCTCTTTTCCTCCTCCATTGCATGTGGCTGCTCCTCATTAAACACCACATCATGACTCGCCATGATCTTCTTAGCTTCAGGGTCATAAAGCTTATAAGCCTTCTTATCTTCGTTGTACCCTAAGAAGATACATTTGATGCTTTTTGGTTGAAGCTTGTTTCTCTCCCTATCTGGAACATGTACATAACATTCACTTCCAAATACTTTGGAATGGGAAATAGAAGGATTTTTACCAGTGTAGGCTTGTTGTGGAGTCCTTCCATCAAGTGCCTTGGTGTAGCTTTGATTCAAGATGTAGACAGTAGTGTTGACAACCTCTGCCCAAAATTGATTAGGCAAATGCTTTCCTTTCAACATGAACCTTGCCATCTCCATGATGGTTCGATTCTGAAGTTCTGCAACACCATTCTGTTGAGGACTATGTACCACTGTGAGTTGATGCTTGATTCCCTTACTCTTGCAGAAATCTGTAAACTCTCTTGATGTGAACTCACCACCACCGTTTGTCCTGAATTTCTTCATCTTCTTCCCTGTTTTAGTTTCAACAAGCTAAATCCATTCTTTAAACTTACCAAAGGCTTGAGCCTTATCGCGAAGGAAGTACACCCACATCTTCCTGCTATAGTCGTCGACAAGTAACATGAAGTAGGAAGATCCGCCCAAGGCCTGTGTAGGCATTTTTCTGCACAAGTCAGCATGCATCAACTCTAGAAGATAGCTTGCCCTGTTCTTACTTTCTTGTGGAAATGCCTTCCTCTGTTGCTTGCCCATCATGCAAGCTTCACATGGTTCCTTCATTTTTGCAATTGATAGTAGGTGTGCAACCATACCCCTGCGATGTATCTCCTTCGGTATAGGGTATCTAATGTGGCCAAATCTCTCATGCCATAGCTTACTTGTGCCCACATTTGTAGTGGTTGTAAGAGCACACAACTCATACAGGTTGTTCCTCCTTATGCCAGTCCCAACAATGTTGTTGTTATTGTCCATAATCTTAGCTCGAGTCTTACTGAAATATACTTGATGACCTTGATCAGTTATAGAAGCTTATGAAAGTAGATTTCGTTTTATTTGTGGAACATACAACACATTTGAAAGCTTTTTGATATCGCCATTAGAGTTAATGAAAGAAACCGTACCTTAACCCTCTATAAGACATCTTGCATTGTTCCCTACCTTTACTATGATGGGTTCCTTTAGACGTTGTAAGGAACTGTAAAGGTCTTTTCTACTTGTCATGTGATGAGATGCACCAATGTCCAACACCCATGAATCATCTGTTCCCGAATCTTCAGCCGAGGAGCACATCTCCTCTATCATAACAAATAACTCAAGTTCTATTTCTATTGTGTTGGCAGAATCCTTTCCCTTGCCACCTTTTGAAGAGCCACTCTTCTCTTCTGCCTTCTTGATGTGACAGTTTTGGATTCTGTGTCCTTTCGTCTTGCAGTGGAAACACTCTCCCTTGAACTTCTTTTTGTCGTTCTTCTTTTTGTCTCCATCTTTTGAAGAGTCTGTTCTGCCTCCTTTGGCATTTGCTATGAATGCAGCATCTCCTTTGCTACCAACACTCCTTGTCTTGAGCCGCAACTCCTCTTCCATGAGTAAGGCACTCCATTCCTCAAAAGTTAGTGGTTGAGGTCTGATTTGAGTGTTAAGAGCAGTTACCAAACCATCAAACTTAGGTGGACAGATTCGAAGACAACGCCGAGCTAGCTCCTCACTTGACTTTTAAACACCTGCTCCTGCTATTTGATCTCATAGATTCTTTATGTGAGTGATAAACACCTCTCCAGTCTCCCCATCAGCAAACAGTTCTGTTGCAAGCTGATTCTCCAAGTTCTAAATCCGTGTCTGATTACGAGTTTCATATCAATTTCTCAATATGTTCCATGCTTCACATGCCTTCCTAGTATGTTGACTGAGAGTCAGAACACTATCAGAAGTACTTGTAACTAGAGCATAGAGTGCATTTGCATTTCTACATTTCCAAGCACATAGAAGATCAGCATCAGGAGGAATCATTCGACCAGGATTATTTGGATCAGGTCTTTGTTGAGGCTCCTAATCAGTCCCAAGAACATTCTCCAAAAGCGCATATGAATCAAGGATAGAAGTGATTTTAAACTTCCAGAGGGTGTAGTTCGTACCATCAAGCTTACCTTCTGTGAAGGCTGATGGCCGTATCTGCAACGTTGGGATGATTGGCATCATTGTTGCTCCTGCGTGTGCGCCATCTACTCCTGTTGATGAACCACCTTGACCCCCAATTGTAGATGATGACCCACCGCTTGACATATTCTCACTTTTTCGTTCAGACCTCTGCAACCTTTGCGTTTTCTGCTTCTGCACCACTCAGAGCCTCCTGAGCTCTGATACGATGTAACAAAATAAAAGCACAATGGAATATAGCTATAGATAGAGTTGAGAGAAAAATGCAGACAAAGATAGATGCAGACTGAGAGATAGAGAACTCAAATTCTCAGATTGCGGAGCGTAATGCAGTTACAATGATGGTATTGTTCACCCATGCAGTCCCACTGTGGAGCTTAGATGGCGATCTAGACAGACTCTAGATGAAGGGCTTACTAGTGCGCAATGCTATGTAAATCTCAACCTGGGCCGTGCTTATATAGCTTTTACAAGGCGGTTTGGTATAGATGAACGTAGTCGGGAGATAGAAAATAGTCGGTAAAATATACGATCCGACAATATCTCCATGACCAGAAGTCCTACCATCTCCGCCCTATGCGTCGGGGGGATAGGCCTCCTAGACCCTGTAGAAGGGGGCAAGCCCCCCTCTGCACTCCCCCCATTAAGGTTCTATGGGGAAACCACACGATGCCATAGAGCCTTTATTTTCACCTTAAATGGCAACCCAATAGCCTGGAAGTTTATGCCCTACCTAACCTAATGGCTAGGCTCACAAAGATCATCTACAACTATCAACAGTCACACATAGACCTCATCTATCTTGGAAGTTAGGGTTCCACAAATGTCCGGTCTCTCATGGTGGCTTCTCCTCATAATTGGGGCCTTGTAACTTAGAGCACAATGGATCATTTGTGGTCACATGACGGTGGAGTATTGAGCATATCTAACACTAGCTCCCAAGTGTCATTCTCTTGGAGTGCTTCTATTTCTTCATCCATAGCCTCCTTCAATTCTGCTTTGGTACTTGCTTCTTCATATGAAGAAGATTCTTCAAGTGATGAATCCTTAGTATGATAAATAGAATGCTTAGTGACTAATGAAGTATCATACCCATATGTGATTGGATTCGTACTCTCTCTTTGTGACCTCCTTAAGGCTTGGTTGGATGGCTGAGGTATGTGCTCCAACCTCTTCATCTTGACCTTTCCTTTTGATTTCCATGCTTTAAATTCTTCCAAGTTGATGGTGTCCTCATCATCTGATTTGATGTCTTCAATTGTGCTTGGCTCCTCCTTGGTGAGGCTGGAAATTCTTCTTCCAAGTCGACTTCTTTATAACTACCCTTTGGACTCATAGACTTGCATTCCAAGAGTTCCCTCATTTAACTTCTATATAACTACCCTTTGAACTAATAAACTTGAATTTAAGAGTTCCCTTATTTGAACGCATTTAAGGCCCCTTGCTTTCTTTAATTCTCGCATCACTTTGATCCTCTCTATCTAAAGGTGTGATTCATTATTTTCAATTTTATTTGTATTGGATGAAATGAAAGATTTGCATTCTTATTGCATACATTCTTTTCAAATTTAATCGTTATTTTTTCCCCTGATATAAGGCCCTATGGGGTGCCAAAGTCGTAACTTTTTCTACTAAATGAATTATGATAAATAGTCAGGTAATCCATATATATCTCTATAGATAGGGAGATAATTTTGTAGGAAGGTAGCATATTTAGGAGTGGATGGTTGTTAGAGAATCCATTTTCTTTGGTTTAAATTATTACAGATAGATCCTTAGGTTTACTTAAAGTGTGGAGAAGCACACATAGATCATCTCCATAATTTTAGAGAAAAGCTCAAAACTGAGAGCATATGTTCATGTGTGTGGGTGTAATAGAGGGGAGCCATATTTTGTCAATGTTTTAAAAAATATTGGATGAAGTAAAGTTTCAAAGCTACAAGGTGTGCATAGGTATGAAGGACTTGAGTTGAGACTATAGCGAGTGTTCAAAGTCAAGTTGCACCTAAAGACAAAGCATTCAATCACAAGTTTCACATGTCCACCAATGGATGAAGACCATCAATAGGGCTTACTTCCTTTTGTGGATTGATTTCAGTCCAAATCACTTAGCACTTCCTTACACACATTTCAACTCCTTGGCCACTACATCATTTCGAGGGGGACAAGATTTTTTTAATATATTTTGGCAGTGATGTGTGTGAACACACATGGGACCTCCAAGACATTTTTCCCTTGCTTGGGGGATTCTGGCCCCATCTTGTATGTATGCCTATTGAAAGTACTTGGCAAGAGAAGAGTAAAAAAGAAGCCACGACAATCAATTAATGATTATGTTCTTGAGGTAAAATCTCTTATTGAAGCATTAGCCTTTATTGATGCATCTCCTAGTGAGGATATAAAGTTTAATAGCATGTTAAATGGCTTGAGAGAAGATGATAGATGAAAGTCTTTCATTACATCTATCATGACCCGAGAGAATCTACCATCCTTTAAAGAATTACAAGTGCTCATGATCATTGAAGAAATCAACATAGAAGGTGGGAACTCTTATCATTCGCAAAGAGGTAGTCAAGGAGAAGCTCTTTATAATTCATCAAATAGATCAAGAGGTAGAGGAAATTGAAGAGGAGGAAGATTTAACAACAATGCAAGAGGAAGAGAAAGCTTTAATGCTACTAGAGGAGGAAAAACAATACAACAAAGTCAATAGACTCAACCAAATCAGCAAGGTAACTTTACTTGTAATTACTGTGGTAAAGTTGATCATTATGTCAAGGATTCCTTATCTAACCCAAATAGAAGAGGTGGTTTTAGAGGACCAAAAAGAGGAAGAGGCCAAGATCACATGCATCAAAACAACAACATAGTGCAAGAGGAGGCTCAAACATAGAAGGAAAACATTCTTATAATTATGCATATAGAGACACATAAGAGGAAGGTAAACAACAAAACTTGGTATGTAGATAGTGGTTGCTCAAACCACATGAGTCACAACATGAATATGTTTGTGAACTTATACAAGCCAGATTCAAGAGTCACAATTGCTACAAGAGATAGTCCTGAGCATTAAGTAGTTTACATTGGTGATTGTCCACTTAATGAACATGTAACTCTCAGAGATGTTCTGATTGTTCCTACTATTACAAAAAATTTGATTTGAGTTGGACATATGGAGGATAATGGAGTGAAGGTCAATTTTGACAATAATCAGTGGCAAGCTTATGAGAAGAAGAATGGGATTTTTGTCATAAAAGGACAAAAGGTAAATATATTATATACTTATGAAGTCGAAGTTCCAGATTATGTAGGTTATACAATGGTCAATGGGGATAAAGTAAGTCAATTCGATTTATGAAAGAAAAGATTAGGACACATCTGTGTTGACAGATTGAAGGATATTGCAAAGAAATCCTTGGTTGAAGGTCTATCAAAACTACATAAACAAGATTTGGATTTTGTTTGTGAAGCATGTCAATTTGGAAAACAGGTACAAAGTCCTTTCTCAAAAGCAAGATTGCAAAGCAGAAGTATTTTGGACTTGATTCATACTGATGTATGGGGTCCATCTCAAGAAGAGTCCATGGGAAGTAGCAAGTGCTTTGTAACGTTTATTGACGACTTCTCAAATTTTAAATTCATTTAGTCTATGAAATACAAATCCAAATTGTTTAATATGTTCAAGAAGTTAAATCATTGGTTGAAAAGCAAACAACTTGAAGCATAAGAAGGTTGAGATCAGATGGGGGAGGTGAGTATTTTTCTAATCAATTTCTTACATATTTAGAGGAAGAAGGAATAAAAACGCAGACTATACACACCTCAACAAAATGGTGTGGCCGAAAGAAGAAAGAGGTCTATCTTGGAGATGGTAGGTGCATGTTAAATGAAAAGGACTTACCTCTTACTTTTTGGGCTAAAGCATGCAATATGCTAGTTTATGTGATGAATAGGTTACCACCTACTCAAAGTGATGTACAAAAAACACCTTATGAAATTTCTTATGGATCAAAACCAGATATTTCTAATTGTAGAATTTTCGGAAGCATATGTTTTCTTCATGTTCCACAACATTAACGTCAAAGTTAGATCCAAGGTCACGAAAAATGTTTTTCATTGGTATGGCAGAAGGGCAACCAAGATATAGATGTGTGAACCTAGATACCGGAGAGGTAATTGTTTCGAGAGATGTTATTTTTCATGAAGATAAATCTTGGTATAAGCATGAAGTGGAGGTAGATAAAGAAGAAATTACAAGAAGTCATGAAGAAGAGCCAAGTTCTCCAAGCTCACCAAAAAGACAAATCAAACATGAAGAGATAACTTCCCCCAATTAGAAGTTGAAGAAAATTCTCGATTTGATTTCAAAGGAAATTGAGTCACACGAAGAAGAAAGTGAGTTCTACATCAAGAAGAATTCAAACTCGAAGGCAAGAAAAGCATGGTAGGACAAGAAGTCAATCAAGGTATCTAGTAAGAGAAAGAGGGCAACTCCAAAGATTTTCTCATGAAGCTTATATGGCAAAACTTCTATAGGAGCATGAACCAACAACTTTTAAAGAAGCATCAAAGGTAAAGAAATGGGTTAAAGAAATGAATGAACAAATGATAGCTTTGTATGAGAACAATACATGGAGTTTGGTTCTAAGGCAACCTAACATGAAGGTAATGAGTAAGAAATGGGTGTACAGGATAAAGAGAAACAGTGATGGTTCAAGAAGTAGATATAAAGCAGTGCTTGTTTGTAAAGGTTATGCACAGAGTTATGGAATCTATTATGAGGAGACATTTTCTCCTGTTGCCAAGATATCAACAATGACATTAATAAGTATTGTTGCAAGCAAGGTATGGAATCTTTATCAATTAGATATAACAAATGCATTTCTCAATGGTGATTTAAAATAAGATGTGTACATGGATCAACTAGTAGGTCATGAAGATCCCAAGAATCCTACACATTTATGTAAACTCTTAAAAGCATTGTGTGGTCTTAAACAGGCTCCAAGGGCTTGCAATTTTAGATTGGTAAAGTTTCTTGAAAAGCAGGGATACAGGTGTTCAAATGCAGATATGTCTTTGTATGTTAAGGTTGAAGAATCCTTGATTGTTTATATCTCAATTTATGTGGATGACTTGATAATAACAGGAAACGATGATAGTGAGATAGCGAGAATCAAAGCAAAGCTTGGATCTGAATTTAAAATTTCCGATTTAGAAGAATTGACATACATGCTTGGAATCGAAGTTATGAAGAAGAAATATGGCATATATCTTCTATAAAGGAAGTATATTTCAGATTTGTTAAAGAAATATGGCATGGAGCATTGCAAGAGTATCAGTAATCCGATGGAACCCAATGTGAAGTACCGTGTTGAAGATGGCGAACCTTTAGAAGATCCACTTATCTATAATTCTTTGATTGGTTCTCTTAGATATGCAACTTTAACAAGGCCAGATATTACATTTAGTGTAAGTACATTGTCTCAATTCATGAAAAAACCCAGAGAAATTCAAGTGATGGAAAAATGCAAAGACATTTGATTAGCTTAGGAGTGACATCAAAATCTTTTGGGAAAACAATTTTAGAATGTTTGAAAATGAGTCATTGGTAGTTACTTCCTTTGGAAAATTCATACATTCATACATCATTATCATTAACTATTCTATTCACAAGTCTTGGATGCAACCATTTTTCTTTGGAGGATTTAGAGGTTGAAGTTATTCAAAATTATAAAAAAACATGAGTTAGTTTCATATGCTATTTAGACATAGAAAAAATCATATGCGGTGACCCTAAAAGGAGCCTTGATTCTCATCCATGCATATATTTCATTTCCAAAGAAAATGCAGGAGGTGATTGAATTTTAGTATAGTTGACAAAATTTCTTGCACTTGGTACAAAATATCAAGTCAATTTAGTGGTATTTACATGTTTATCAAACTCCCATTTATCATAGCACGAGTTTGAGCACAAGGTGTAGAGAGATTTGTCAAGTACGACTCACATCAAGTAATGAATCTTGAAATGCCATAGGAAAATGGATGAGAATGTCATAAAAAAAGGCTTTGAGTCCACAAAACACATATAAACAAGTTTATCATGAAATGCTATATGCACAAACAATCTAATAGCAAGTTTTCAAGGGAGCAATATCATTTATGTGTGGGAAATTTCCATAAAATGTCTGCATTCATCAAGCAACCTAAATCGATCTTGTTTGAGAAGGTAAATACAAGGATGTCAGAAGCCGAGAGAAAAGTGTGAATTGGGTGACAAATCCGTTGATGGAACAGTTTGAGGGGTATATGAGAGTGAACATAAATGATACGAGATGATGATGGAGCAAAAATTAAGGGAGGCCATGAAGAGCATTTGTGTAACTACTCCGTTGTCAGAAATCCACAGAGTTGTTCTCTCTCTCTCTCTCTCTCTCTCTCTCTTCTCTCTATCTTCTCCATCACTCTCAATGATGACAAGAAAAAAATATCCGAAGACTCTCACAATAGCTATGCCTCTTGCTCTTGATGGAAAAGCTCCTTTCAAGGCCAAAAATGCAGCATAATCACCTTCCTCCTCTTTGATAGAAATTTGCCTCCTTTTATAAGCTCTTGAATCCTAAATTTAGAGTCCATGAAAAGCTCTGGGTGTGAACGCACATTTCTTTAACACCCTCCAAATGCATTATGCATGACCAAAAACCATGGGTTGTAGTCTAATTTCCATGCAAGCCTTTCTTGTCAGCAGCCTTTACCTGATAGCCTTTCCTTTTCCTTTTTTTGTTCTCCATCCTGAAAAAATGGGCAATCCTTCTTCTATGTTGCCGCCATCCTCTGCTTTTATGACCCTAATACTTGTATCACTTCAAAATTTTTAACACCACCTAGAGATCAAAGGTAGAGCTCCTTATAATGGAATTAGATCATCCGTCATCAAATTAGGGAGAGGGTATCTCTCCGACATCGTAGGATGACTTCTTTTGTCATTAGATCATCCGTCATCAAATTAGGGAGAGGGTATCTCTCTGACATTGTAGGACCACTTGTTTCCTTATTAGGCAAGAGCTCTTGCCTTCATTGCAAAGAATCTTACTAGCTGCAAGAGACAGACTATGACACTAGGGAAGCTCAAGAGGAATTAGAAGAGGAAGTGCTTGAGGAGGTCATTACTCCTAATGTAAAGTTGAATAGACTCAAGAAGCAATATCCCAAAGTTCAAGAGAGCAGGTATACAAGGAAGAATGCATCCCACAAAGGTATACATATGGTTGTCTCATGGCAAAGCACTATGCATACATGATGGATGTCCTTAGAGATTTAGAGCCAGATTGTTATGAGGAGCCAAAGACCAAACCAGAGTGGAGGAAGGGTATGTAAGCTCTTAAGGAGAACAACACTGGGGAACTAGTACCCAAGGAAGGCATGATGCTAGTCCAAAATAGGTGAGTGTACAACACCAAGAGGAATGTAGATGGTGGCTTGACAAGGTACAAGGCTAGACTAGTAGCCAAAGGATTCACACAGACAAAATGGGTGGATTATGAGGACAATTTTAGCCCTCTAGCAAACAAGGGTAGCATTAGAGCTCTCCTAGCCCTATGTTCAAAAAGGAGCTGCCCTATCTACCAGATGGACATAAAGAATGCATTCTTGAATGGTAAGTTACAAGAAGAGGTGTTCATGGAATAAGGTCAAGGGTATGTAGATCCACAACATCCTACCTATGTTTGTAGCTTGAAGAAGGCCTTCTATGGCCTAAAGCAAGCCTCAAGGGCTTGGAATCAGAGGCTAATGGATTTCTTGAAGAGATGTCTCTCCAAGTAATGCAAATCCATCCTTGTATGTGAAGAAGACAAATGATGAGATATGTTTGATATGCATATATTTAGATGATCTTCTTGTGATAGGTGATGATAATGCAAGGATAAGAACCATCAAAGAGAAGCTTGGAAGAGAGTTCAAAATGTCATATCTAGGTGTACTAAAGTAGTTTCTTGGCATTGACCTGATCTATGTGAAGAAAGGTATTATCTCTCTCAAAAGAAGTACCTTCTAGATGTGTTGTTTACGTTTGACATGACAAATGGCAAACCAATAGATCAACCTATGGATTCAAATGTTACGTTAATCAAGGAAGATGGCAAGAAGCTAGAAGACCTTACACTTTACAAGAGCATTTTGGTATCATTGATCTATGCTACACTCACAAGGCCTCCCTTGTGCTACATAGTTGAAGTTCTATTTGAGGTCATGTATGCAGCCACAGATACACATCTCAATCATGCTAAGAGAGTGTGAAGGTATGTGAAAAATACAATTGATCATGGGTTGTTATACAGGTATGATAAAGAACTTCAAGTAAGAGCATGGAGTGATGTAGATTGGGTAGGGAGTGTTAAAGATAGAAGGTGAACTTTTGGCTATGTTTTCATGCTAGATACAACAGCAATTTCATGGATGAGAAATAAGCAGCCCATAGTTGCATTGGGTTCAATAGAGGCTCAATATAGAGCTTCAGCCCTCACTACATGTGGAGAAATGTGGCTTAAGAAGTTTTTCAAAGATCTTGGTACACAAATTGGACCAATTCTAGTTTACGGAGATAACATGTCAAGCCTAGATCTTGCTAGAAATCCCATGTATCATAGAAGGGGAAAGCACATTGAGGTGCATTACCATTATGTATGGGAAAAGGTTGCAAGTGGGGACATTAATTAATGTTTTTAGGTACAAAGGACCAACTTGTAGACATCTTTACCAAAATCTTGGATGTGACCAAGTTAACAAAGTTTTCAAAGGCTATGAGCTTCCTTGGTATGGACATTACCACCTTAAGGTTGAGGGAGAGTGTTGAAACTGTGAACTATGCAAGCTATAGGTGGAAAAAGGGGTCAAAAGACCTTAGTGTGAACAAAAGTCACGAGTCAAATCACTTAGGGGAGCTTCAAGGTTGGCCAAGGTAGTTCTAAGGCAGTGGAAAAATCATGAGAGGCATCCAAAACCTATAAAAGAGGGTGAGGAGACATGAAATGCATGGAAGTCTTGTAGGTCATTGAAGACTAGGAGACATATATGTGAAGAGAGATAGTGGATGCAATCCAAAGATGAGTAGGTGCTGCTACAACGAGCTTCACACCAGCCAACTGAGACTTCAGAGTTGATTAGTAGACCCTTTGAGCTTCCTAAATCCACTAAAGTATCAGCCAAGTACATTGGAACATGTATCCCAAAAGTTTAAGTCAAGACAGACAAGTTTCGAAATGACTAGCTCCCAAAACTTGCTATTTTTGGACATACACCTGCTGGAAAAACTCAACAGTGTTCTCAACCTGGTAGGAATTAGATACATTCCTTTTCGTCATAGCAAATAGACTTAACAAGCTTCTTAATCCAAGTTAAAACACTTTAAATGACGGACTGAGCATTGAGAACAAGATTCATCAATTTCTAGAACATGCCCACCATTCTCGGGGCTCTACAGAGATAGACCAGTGAGCAGTAAAATGAAGATACCTCACAAGCTGTAAGTCCAATGACCTTGAACCTTTATATGCAGAAAGCAGACAGTAAGAGCTAGCCAACGCACATTAAAACACTGAAAATGGTTGCGTAGAACTCGAGATATGACCTTCTGAAGTTACTGCTCTAAGTGAGTATAGCAGAGAACAAAACAGAGAAGTAGATAATGATAAATGTATAGATTCACATATGATTACAAACACATTGGCAATGAATATCTACACAATGGGAATACAGTGATAGAGCTATGGAGTAAGCTCTTCAATCTCTACAAAATGACATGAAGTGGTCACATACAGGGCTTGCTAATTGCCTCTTCTTTCTTGCTCTTTTTATAGCTATTCTTGGAGGGATTTTTGAATTCGAATTCGAATGGCTCCACCTAAAAGTGATCCCCAAAATTAGGAGATATTCCCTCAGCTCAAAAATTCATGGTTTTAGGTAGTTAGAGTCACGACTTTGCTTTTACATCATGGATGAGGTAAGCCATCCTTTTCCTTTTTCCTTTTTTCAATTACGAGAGATAAAATGTACTCTTTTACAAAAGGTGTTCACATGACTACACATGTGACTTACAAATGATCATAATATTAAGCATATCAAGCATGTAGGCTTGGGCAAAATGCACCAACAGCTCCCCCTCAAGCCTAACACTTGGCCTCCAGATAAGTCTTCAATTGTCCTTGATTTCCTGCAAGCCAATCATCAACTTGAATCTACTTAACTTTGTACCATCAAGAGCTTTAGTCAACATGTCTGCACATTGCATATCTGTAGAGACATAGGATAGTTGAATATCCTTGCTCATTAGCTTCTCCCTTACATAATGGTAGTGGAATTCAATATGCTTGGTTCTAGCATGGTATACCCGATTAGCTGCAAGATGTAGTGAGCTTGTGTTGTCACAAAAAATGTGAGGTGTTGAAGAACGAAGTCCAAGATCTGTGTACAAAGACTTTAACCACATGATTTCTTGAGTTTCATTAGCCAAACCTCTATATTCGACTTCAGTAGAAGATAATGCCACGGTTGGTTGCTTCTTTGATGACCAAGAAATGATTTTTGAACCTGCAAATGATATATACCCGGATGTGCTTCTTCTATCATCTCTAGATCCGGCCCAATCTGCATCTAAGTAGACCTTTAGCTCAATATCTGAAGTAAATGAATAAAACAAACCTTCATTCATAGTCCCCTTTAGGTACTTGAGGACTCTCTTGGCCGCTTCCATATGTGGTCTTCTTGGCTTATGCATAAACTGACTCAATATGCTAACACTATAGCATATATCCACCCTTGTGAGTGTTGCATAGTTCAAACTTCCAACCAAGATTTGATAGCTTGTGATGTCTTCAATTGGCTCTCCTTCATAAGAACTAAGCTTATGATTTTGCTCCATAGGTGTACCTGCACACTTGGTATTTTCCATCTTGAACTTGACAAGCATGTCATGGACATACTTCCTTTGTGTGATGTATATACCTGAATCTGTGTAGATTAACTCCAATCCAAGAAAATAAGTGAGTGGTCCGAGGTCACTTATTTTGAGCTCCTCCTTCATTTGAGCCTTTACCTGTTTGATTCCTTCAAGATCATTGCCTGTGATAATAATATCATCAACATACACACATAAATAGTTCACTTCAGATCCATTCCTCTTTATGAACAAAGAGGTATCCGCCTTGCTAGCTTTGAATCCTTGGTCCTGCAAATAAGTCACCAATCTGAAATTCCAAGCTCATGGAGCTTGCTTCAATCCATATAAAGCTTTTTTTAGTTTGCATACATAGTTAGGATGATGTGCATCCTCATATCCAGAAGGTTGTGCCATATACACTTCCTCAGAAATCCATCCATTCAAGAAAGCATTCTTTACATCAAGTTGATAGAGCTTCCAATTTTTAGATGCAGCAAGACTAATGAGAACCCTAATTGTAGGCATTTTTGCAACAGGAGAGAAAGTCTCCTCATAATACCATGGGTTTGAGCAAACCCTTTAGCAACTAACCTTGCTTTGTGTCTATTTATACTTCCATCTAGATTCCTCTTGATTTTGTATATCCATCGAGATCCAATTACCTTCATAGATGGCTTGTTAGGTACAAGCTCTCAAGTTTCATTTTCCTTCAGGGCTTCCATTTCTTCATCCATTGCATCTCCCCAAGCTTTCTTGCTTTGTGCTTCTTCGAATGTGGTAGGTTCTTCATTGGTTGAATCCTTTGCAATGTAGATTGAGTGCTTGGTGACCAAAGAAGTATCATAACCAAACCTCTCTGGTTTCTTCTTCTCCCTTGAAGACCTTCTAAGTGGTTGATGTTGTTGGGTGTGTGTAGAAGTGCGAGAGACACACAAGAAGCACACACAAGGAGCACAAACGCAGCAAGACACACAGAGAAGACGATGGCTGGAATAGCTCTCTCTATTGATCGATGAACTGAACTGAAGTAAGAGCTGAATAATATCCCTAAGTACAAAGTACCACCACATATGAGAGTATCAAGTATGTGGTAACATGGGGAAAAAACCTCTAGCCAGCAGTAGAGTAAAAAGTGCCCATGTATAGAGAAAAGATTCACATCAAAGCTACTCGAGGTACATATAAGTGTAACAAACCCCCCTGGAGCGAATGATGTGAAAACATACAGAGAGTGATAGATCAGCCCCCACAAGGTAACAAGCCTAAAGCTTTGCGAAAAGCTTCAAACTTTTCCCGTGGAAGAGCTTTGGTGAATATGTCTGCCACATTATCTTGTGTAGGCACATATACCAAATCAATATCTCCTGCATGAAGGCGCTCTCTCACATAGTGATAATGCACCTCAATATGTTTAGTCCGTGCATGAAACACTTGGTTTCGTGCAACAGCCAAAGCACTCTGACTATCTGTGAGAGTATGCATAGCAGCATCAATCTCCATGCAAAGATCCATCAATAGGCGTCTCAGCCATATACACTCCACTCTAGTTGTGAAAACTACCCTGTACTCAGCTTCACAACTCAATGTCGCCACTGTAGGTTGCTTCTTACTCAACCAAGATATGCATGAGTCTCCAAGGAAAAAGCAATTACCACTAGTGGACACGCGAGTATCATAACAACCATCCCAATCACTATCTGTAAAAGCATGCAAGCATGGCTGGACATCTCTGCCATAAAAGAGACCTAAGCTCAAAGTTCCTCGAAGATATCTAAACACACGTTTCACCGCTTGCCAATGCTTAGTGCCAGGGCTATGCATGAATCGACTCAACTGGGAAACTGCATACTGTATATCCGGCCTTGTGTTGCATGCATATATAAGACATCCCACAGCCTGTTGATAAAGAGAAGTGTCAAATGCATCACTGGAATCCTCAACTGAGAATCTAAATCCTGTCTCAACTGGTGTGGAAACTGGCTTGCAATCCTCAAAGTCAAAATGCTGAAGTAGTTTTTCAACATACTTTCCTTGATGCATAACAATTCCCCCCTCAACGGATACAAACTGGATGCCAAGATAGTAGCTCAAAAGACCAAGATAAGTGATATCAAAAGTATGCTGCAAATCAGCCATAAGAATGTCAAGTTTTGCATTACATGACCCAGTCAAGAGTATGTCATCAACATAAAGAACAAGCACTATAAGATCAGCCCCATTTTTGCGTACATAGAGTGTGCTTTCAATCGGACTACATGTGAAGCCAAGAGCAATCAAGTGCTTATGTATTTTGTCATACCATGCACATGGAGCTTGCTTGAGACCATACAAAGCTTTATGCAAGCGACAAACCATATGCTCTTTCCCTTTCATAGCAAATCCAGGAGGTTGCTTCACATAGACCTCTTCTTGCAAATCTCCATTCAAGAAGGCTGTTTTTATGTCCAATTAATGCACTTTCCAACCTCGATGGGCAGCCAATGCAACCACGGTACGAATGGTAGTCATGCGTGAAGTAGGTGCAAAAGTTTCCTCATAGTCAATGCCATATTGTTGCGCATATCCTTTGGCAACCAATCTAGCTTTGTAGCGATCAATGCTACCATCAGATTTTCTCTTAATCTTATAAACCCACTTTGTACCAATGGCATTCTTTCCTTTTGGCAATTCACATAACTCCCAAGTACCATTCCTATGTATGGAATCCATTTCTAATTGCATAGGACTCATCCATTGTGGATCGTCACATGCATCTTCAAAAGAAAGTGGCTCTTCATTACATGCTGTAGCAATAAGAGAATAATCCACAAAATTACTTGATGCATGGTGAGAGCTTGACCTTGTTCTACCAAGTAAAGGTGCACTCAATTTGCTGTCCTGCAAAGTTTGTTTCAGCCACTTTGGCATAGATTGTGCACTCTTGATAGACATGCGTTCATTATGTAAAACATCTTCAATATGTACATCATGCGTGGGCTGAATTTCGTGCTCATTTTCAGCCATATTTGGATGCAAATATTCAGCCATATGTGGCTGAAAATTTCCAACAAGTTTTGGCAATTTTTGGCTGAATTTTTTCAGCCATGTTTGGCTGGAAATTCTCTGCATTTTCAGCCCTATTTGGCTGGAATTTTTCAGCCCTTTGAACCTCAGTTGGCTGGTCTACATGGCCATAGTCAAGCGCACCATTTTGGAACAAAGGCATGAGTGTATCAAACACATCTTGTGAGCTAACTGTTGGCAGTTTTTTGCATTCAAGTAGAGGGAAAACTGAATTTTCAGCAAATACCACATCTCGACTCACAATAATTGTGTTCGTCAATGGATGGTACAACCGATATCCCTTACTTTCAGCACTATAACCAACAAATATACATTTCTTTGCCTTGTCATCAAGTTTGTGACGTTGTTGTGATGGCACAAGAGCATATGTCAAACAACCAAACACACGCATATGACTAACCATAGGCTTATGACCATTCCAAGCCTCATAAGGAGTGATGACTCTCAATGCTTTTGTAGGGCAACGATTCAACACATAATTTGCACACATGACTGCTTCCATCCAAAATTTATGAGGAAGATGCTTTCCTTTAACCATACATCGTGCCATTTCAAGTAGAGTTCTATTTTTACGCTCGGCAACACCATTTTGTTGAGGTGTATATGGCACCGTACATTGGTGTGAAATACCTCTTTCACGAAGAAAAGCATTAAACTCATGTGACATGTATTCACCACCACGATCCGTGCATAGAGTCAAAAGCTTTTGTGAAGAAAAATTTTCAGCCATAGCTAAAAATGCTTTGAAGCAAGAAAATACCTCATTCTTTGCTTTCATAGGATACACCCATGTATGGCGAGTAGCATCATCAATGAAGGTAACAAAATATACATGCTTCCCAAAAGATGGAGTCTTGACCGGACCACATACATCACTATGAACAAGTTGCAATTTTCTTGTAGTGTGTGTGTGTGTGACTATCTTTTGGAAAAGAAGCACGATGCATTTTTCCAAGAATGCAACCTTCACATGCATGCTTTTCAATGGACTCAAGTGTAGGCAAGCCAATAACCATGTCCTTCTTTTGCAAGTAGAGCAAACTATTGAAGTTTAAATGACCAAAATGAGCATGCCAAAGCTCCATTTCAGCCATGGAAGAAGTATGAGCAACCAAGGCATTTGAGGCAGCCCTCTTGTATGTATCCATGCGATACAAACCATCACATAATGTACCGGACATCACGATAACATCGCCATTGCTGAAATCATGAACCATACACTTATCATCAACAAAGTGTACATGAAGTCTTGCTTTGGCAATCAACAGAACTGAATTAAGTTCTTCTTGATACCGAGCACATACAATGCATTTTTCAAGAGAATCACACCTCCATTTGCAGCCGTAAGCTCAATTTCTCCTACTCCAATGATAGGATAATATGCATTGTTTGCACACACCACATGTCCTCCTTTAGGTGCATCTTTCAAAGAGGCAAAAAATCTTTTGCATGGTGTTATGTGCTTTGAAGCACCACTATCAAAGAACCAATCTGAATCAGCCTCACTCACAACCATACATTTAGAACGTAAAGAAGAATCATAATGACATGTAACAACACATGCCCAAAAATCTTGAGCCATGTTAGCTTCATCATTCTTTGCATTTGCTGAATTTTCAGCAATAGACATGTCGGATTCCTTCTTCTTTTCATTGCGTTTAGCAAGCTTTCTACACTCATCAATAGTATGACCAGCCTTCCGGCAATATTTGCATCTCTTCTTCTTTTGCAAATCACCATCATTAGAGGAATGAGTGGAAGAGGAAGCTTGAGGCTTTGGTTTTGATGAACCAAAAGCTAAACCATACTTGCTTTTCCCCTTTTGTGAGATAGCAAGTGCTTGCGTTCCCTCAATCAAACCACTCCTATTCACTCTAGATTGCTCTTCTTGCAAAAGAAGAGACACAACCTCATCAAATGCATACATATTAGGATTTCCTTTTGCAACCAAACAGAGTGTAGTAGCAAAGCTTTGAAAGGATTCCGGTAATCCTTTCAACAATGTAGAAATGAATGATGCATCCGGAATGATCTCATCTATGTTTGCCAATTGCTCTTTCAAGTCCTTGATGCGTGTCACATACACATCCACTGACTCATTTTCAGCCATACATAAATCCTCAAGTTGCTTCCTCAAGTATGCAACACGTGCTTCATTACGCACGGCATACAAAGAAGCAAGAGTATCCCATGCCTGTCGTGATGTAGAACATGACCGAATGTGTGGAACTATATGACACTTCACTGAAAGCGCAATCAAAGCATGAGCTTGAGCATCTTTTCCATCCCATCTAAGCTGCTCCTGTGTAGGTGGAGAAGGAGAAACCATTGTACTCGAAGAAGAAGCTCCATCTGTGACAGTAGACTGTGAAGTAGAAGCACCTGCCGGTCTTCGATCTACATCTGCCACTATGTTCCAAAGTTCTTTTGCAACAAGAACGTGCTTCATCATGTAAGACCACATTGGATAGTTGGTCCCATCAAGCTTATCTTCAGCTTGAAGCATGCCAAACAAGTCATTGCTGCCCGCCATTTCACTAAGGAACAAGAATGTGACAAAATCTTCACTTCGACGAAAACTAAAATGAGTGCTGAAATTTCAGCTCACAAACCATCACTCTGATGGCAATTCTGACTGCACGAATGGCTTCGAAATGGGGGTAAAACCCCACCGCACCTGGTGGAAATGTTTCCCAGCTACTGAAATTCACACTTCTATGCTCTGAAGTCGATTTGCACTGTTAAAGTGCGCACGCGCCGCGACGTGAAAAACCGAAACTTGAGAAGAAGCTGAACCTGCTCTGATACCACTGTTGGGTGTGTGTAGAAGTGCAAGAGACACACAAGAAGCACACACAAGGAGCACAAACACAGCAAGACACATAGAGAAGACGACGGCTGGAATAGCTCTCTCTATTGATCGATGAACTGAACTGAAGTAAGAGCTCAATAATATCCCTAAGTACAAAGAAACCACATATGAGAGTACCAAGTATGTGGTAACATGGGGAAAAAACCTCTAGCCAGCACTAGAGTAAAAATTGCCCATGTATAGGGAAAAGGTTCACATCAAAGCTACTCGAGGGACACATAAGTGTAACATATGTGAGCTTTTGGCTCCATATATAGCATCCTGCATCTTTGCTTTACCTTTGTTCTTCCATAACTTTAGTCATTCTAAGTCTTCTAGGTCAATCTCGGAATCACTTTCTTCAATCTGCTTTGGCTCCTTTGGTTGAAGTGATGGAAAATCTTCATCCAAGTCATAAGGCAGCTTCACTTTCCTGTCATCATCAAACCATGATTTGTTTTCATAAAAAATTACATCTCTACTCACAGAAAATCCTTTATTGGTTGGATTGTACAATCTATATCCTTTTTGGTTTTGATCATAACCAATGAATAAACACTTCTCTGCCTTGGGATCCAATTTCCCTCTTACTTGAGAAGGAATGTGAGCATAGGCTAAGCATCCAAAGATTTTACAATGCTCTAGACTAGGTCTTCTTCCATTCCACACTTCATATGGAGTGGCTCCATCTAGTGACTTAGATGGAAGTCTATTTATGAGATATGTGGCTGTAGACACAACCTCTGCCCATAGGTAGTTTGGCAATCCCTTTTCATTGAGCATGGACCTTGCAGCTTCGACAATGGCTCTGTTTCTCCTCTCTGCTACACCATTGAGTTCAGGTATATACCTTGTAAAGACTTCCCTTTTAATGCCTCTTTCATGCAAGAAGGCATCAAATTCAGAAGACAAGTATTCTCCTCCACCATCTGATCTGAGTCTTTTCAAGGTCCTACCTGTTTGATTTTCAACAAGAGCAATATACTTCTTAAAGCAATTAAACACTTCATCCTTGTGCTTCATGAAAAACAGAATGGTCCACCTGCTACAATCATCTATGAAAGACACATAATATCTTGAGCCTGATATAGATGGCTCCTTACTTGGACCCCACACATCCGTGTGCACTAGATCCAAAGGATTTCGGTACATGTATCCTTTCTTATTGAAAGGTTGTCTATGATCCTTGCCGAGTTGACAAGCTTCACACTTATAAATCATGTGTTGCCTTGTGATATTAGGCAAACCAAGTACACTTTGGTCCCTGCAATTTTGTTTGAGTGTCCTCTCACCAATGTGAGCAAGCATTTTGTGCCATATCTCTAACTATGTTAGAGTTTGAGATCCATAGCTAAACAAAGCTATGTTCTTTGTATCTTCCACTTCAAAAGTAAAAAGCCTTCTTGTCTTTTCTCCTTTGGCAATCCTTCGAAAGCCTTGCCTTGGGTCTTCAACATATGCTCCAAATCGATTGAATCTAACCTGCAATCCTTTTTCAACAATCTGTCCAACATTTATTAAATTTTTGGTAATTGTAGGGACATACAAGACTTTGCTTAAGAGGTTCATATTCCCATCTGATGTCTCCACATTACCTATCTTCTCCATTGAGTGCTTTGTGTCATCTCCTCTCTGCACTTCATGCTTGTTATGAGGATCTTGCAAATCATAAAGTAAAGCCACATTTCCTACTACATGGTTTGAGCATCCCGAATCAATGTAAAATATGTGATCATCATCCTTACCCTTCTTCACTGATAGATTCATAATCAATAATGAATCTTCTTGACTTTGTTCCTCTGCATAGTTATTGTAGTCTCTCCTTCCTCTATGGCCACTTTGATATTTGTTATTGTTGTTATTGTTGTTGTAGTAGTTGTTGTTGTAGCCTCCATTGTACCTGCCTCTATTTGATCCATAGCCACCTCTATTGAATCCTCTTCCTCTTGATTTCCTTGGATTCTTAAAACATTCTTCAGTAGTATGGTTAGATAAGCCACATATGTTGCAAGGTTTAGATGATTGGAATCTCCCCCTGCCTTGCTTTCCACTTCTGCCTCTTCCTCTAGCTCTTTCTCTACCTGCAAAGTTTGCTTGGAAAGAGCTACCTTCATCTTCATTCTTCCTATTCTTTGACTTTTCCTTGACCTTAGCTTTATCAGAATATAAGGTAGAAGTTTGATTACCTCTTGAGGACTCACCACCTTTGCTAATCTTTGCTTCATGAGTGAAGAGTTGGCCCATGAGTGTGTTGAGGTTGGGTACATGCATATCCATGTATAAATCCATGGCTCTTGTGAATGACTCCCACTTGTCGTCTGCTTTGATTCCATTTATGATTTGTCTAATGATTTGCTCCTCTTCAATTACCTCTCCATTGCTTCCAAGTTGGTCGGAAATCTCCTTCATCTTTGTGACATAATCAGTCACATTTTGCTTCGGGCTTTTCTTCATTGTTGTGAACTCCATCCACAATTGGTTCTTCCTTGCTCGAGTGTTGGAAGAGAAGAAAGAAGCAAATGCATTCCAGGTCTCTCTTGATGTTTTGCATCCCTTGACATGAGGTAAAAGAAAATCAGAGATTGAGTTTAGAATATAGGACCTTGCAAGTGCATCCTTTGAACACCAATTTGAAAGTCCTTCCACTTCTTCATGTGATGGTTGCCCTTTGTTCCTCATGGTTGGCATTGCTTCATCTCCGGATATGAATCCATATAGATTCCTCCCTTGAAGGTAAGCCTCCATCCTTAGAGACCATGCCGGGTAGTTGTTTCGATCCAATTTGTCAATTGTTGATGGAAATCCATCTCCCATGTTGCTTGACTATGCTCTGATACCACTGTGAAGAGAGATGGTGGATGCAATCCAAAGATGAGTTGGTGCTGCTAGAACCAACTTCACACCAGCCAACTGAGACTTCAGAGTTGATTAGTAGACCCTTTGCGCTTCCTAAATCCAGCAAAATATCAGCCAAGTACTTTGGAACATGTATCCCAAAAGTTTAAGTCAAGACAGACAAGTTGCAAAATGACTAGCTCCCAAAACTTGCTATTTTTGGACATACACCTACTGGAAAAACTGAACAGTGCTCTCAACCTGGTAGGAATTAGATAAATTCCTTTTGGTCATAGCAAATAGACTTAGCGAGATTCCCAATCCAAGTTAAAACAATTTAAATGATGGACTGAGCATTGAGAACAAGATTCATCAATTTATAGAACATGCCCACCACCATTCTCGGGGCTCTGTAGAGATAGACCAGTGCATAGTAAAATGCTGATATATCACAAACTGTAAGTCCAATGACCTTGAACATTTATATGAAAGAAGTAGACAGTAAGAGCTATCCAACACACATTAAAACACTGAAAAAGGTTGCGTAGAACTCGAGATATGACCTTCTGAAGTTACTACTCTGAGTGAGTATAGCAGAGAACAAAACAGAGAAGTAGATAATGATAAATGTATAGATTCACATATGATTACAACCACATTGGCAATGAATATTTGCACAATGGGAGTAGAATGACAGAGCTATGGAGTAAGCTCTTCAATCTCTACAAAATGACATGAAGTGGTCACGCACAAGGCTTGCTAATCGCCTCTTCCTTCTTGCTCTTTTTATAGCTATTCTTGGAGGGAGTTTTGAATTCGAATTCGAATGGCTCCACCTAAAAGTGATCCCCAAACTTAGGAGATATTCCCTCAGCTCAAAAATTCGTGGTTTTAGGTAGTTAGAGCCATGACTTTGCTTTTACATCATGGATGAGGTAAGCCATCCTTTTCCTTTTTCCTTTTTTCAATTACAAGAGATAAAATGTACTCTTTTACAAGAGGTGTTCACATGACTACACATGTGACTTACAAATGATCATAATATCAAGCATATCAAGCATGTAGGCTTGGGTAAAATGCACCAAAAATATAGTGAAGGAGGCTCGAGGAGAGAGTCATCCAAGGCTCCAAGAGCCGAAATGCAACAATCAAAGCTAGGAAAAATGAAGAGGGGACATTACATGTAGAGAGAAGGAATAAGGAGGAGCTATCAAGCCCACACTCCCTCTAGTCTCTTGGTAGCAGAAAGGTGTATGAAGGAACCTATGTATTGGGTTCATTTCACTTCTAGTGTGCAAATCTGAGGGATTAAATTTCATCACTATTGCTACACACAAAGTATGTTATTTGTAGATCAAACTATCAATTCAAGGTGTGATAGTGTCAAGGAATGGTACTACTCTTAGTGTTTTTGCACTATTGTGAATTGTTGTAGATATGGAAAATGCTGATGGAATTACTCAACATATGAGCAATAAGTTGGAGAAGAAAAAATTTCATGCTTGGATATTCAAAATGATGATTTTCTTGATCTGAAAAGGCTTTGGGAAGTACATAATAGAATACAATGAAAACCCTCTATAGTTACCAAATACGAATGGGATTGTGGACCAGTTAAGAGCTTATGAAGAGTGACTATCTATTAGTATACAAGATAGCATGATTGCAAACATACAAGATACAAAAACTCCAGAAGAGGCTTGGACAAATTTGGTCACATTGTATTAGGCCAATACAAAGGCACATAAATTGCAACTCAAGAATGACGAGCATACACTCAAGAAAAAGAGCATATCTATAAGTTTATGTACCTAAAAAATCAAAATCATATGTGAGTTGCTTTAATCTATTGGCATCAATGTGGATGATGTTGGTAAGGTTCAATTTTGTCTAGGAGCTGCATAGAAATAATTCAAAAATTCTATTCAAGCTAGGGAAAATATAAAAAAAATTGATGATCTTGTTTCCATGTTGATAATGGAAGAAAAGAACCTTGGTTAAGACTCAAACTCTCAAGGTAAAGCTAGTTTTGAATAGGTATTCTACTCTAGTAGTTGAAGACGTTGAGGTAGAGGCTTTGGAAGTGGAAGAGAAACAGTAACTAGGACCAAGGTCAATAACAAAATAATCGAGGAGCTAAAGCATAATTTCAAGGCAAGGGGAGCCAAAGAAGTCACAAAAATTTCCAAAGAAATTATTAAGGTAATGATATTAAAGAATACTTGTATTATGGTAAATTTGGTCAATTTGAACATGATTGCAAGTTGAACAATCAAAATTGGAGAAAGCAACAAAAAAACTCTACATTAACAAGTGTAGATGATTGGGAGAAGTTGTTCATGATCCAATATCACATTATAAAGACAATGTTTAGATTTTTCAAAATCAATGTGTTATGTTTATTAGATGCCTCAAATCAAAACAATAATACATTACATCTTATCAAGCATACAAGAAACATAGCACTATCCATGGAGGATCTGAAGGTAAAACATCCTGCTGATGTACTACATGTTCCGAATATAACAAGGAACCTAGTTTTTGTTGGAAAAATATTTGACCAAGGATTACAACTCAAGCTCAATGCTGATGGTTCATATTTAGAAGAGTACAAACAAAATGGAAGGTTCATCTCCAAATGAAACAATTTGGGCAGGATATTCACCTTGAATGTTAAAATTATTGAAATGAATGCAACCATATTTGCAAAAAGTGCAGGTGCTATTGCTGACATAATGATTTATCATAAGTAAATTAGACATGCAAACTTGCACAGGAAAAAGTTGATGTAGTGAAAGGATCGTATAAATGGAATACAAAATTTCAAGGTTGAAGCGATAAAGAAGGTATGTGAAGCATGTCAATTCGGTAAATAGTAAAGGGCATCATTTCTGCATGACAAGAATGTTAGTGAGGATGTGCTAGAAATAGAAGATATAGATGTTTGGGGTCCTCCAAAGACAACATCTATGGGAGGGTGCACGTTTTATGAAATTTCATTCATTATCACACATGAAAAATGCTGGTAAACTTTGTAACGGAGAAGAGTGAGGTGATTAGTGAGGTTGATAATTTCAAGGCTATCATAGAAATAAAGACAAGGAAATATATGTAAACATTAAAATCTCATGGAGGACATTAATACATGCCAAATGAATTCAATAGTTAAAAAAAAAATCATGGAATTTGAGGGCAGTTTTCATTCAGCTACACACATAATAGAATGATGTTGCTAAAATAAAAAATAGACATATTGAAGAAATAGCAAGAGACTTGATGGGTGAGAAAAATAGGTCTCATTGTTATTTGGTAGAAGCTGTGCACACGACTATATACATTAGGAATGGAATTGCGATGACTAATTGACATCAACTTACACCTAAAGAGAATTTCACAGGTAAAAAGACAAACTTATCACATATGAAAGTATTCAGTTCTATTGCATATATCCATGTTCCATATGAGTTAAGGATGAAACTTGGTGGAAAAGAAAGAAAACCATATCTTCATCTGGTGTTCCCTTGACAAAAAGGGATATAAACATTACAACCCACTCACACAACATGTGAATGTAAGCAGAGATGTGGCATTTGATGACATGTCATGCTTTTATATAGATGCCAAAAAAGGATTGAATGGTGACTCAAACGGCAAAGGAAATGCTAAAAACACAAGTCCGAAATTCAAATCTTGCGTTGACCTAATATTTCACCAAGCAATAGTTCTGGCTCAAACCGATGGAGTAAAAGATTGAATAGAAATTTTATTTCATTAAATTCGTCAGCTACATGCAAGAAATGTAGATAAAAGGTCAAGCTTCTATGTAGATCCCAAACAAGGAATGAATCTTGAATCAAATTGCAAAGGAAACGCTGAAGCTGAAGTGCATAATCTCAAGGCTTGAGTGGACCTAATATTTCAACAAGCAATAGTTTCAGTTCAAACCCATTGAGTGGAAGAATGCATGGAAATTTCAATCTAGAAAATTCATCGAGTGCATGCAAGAAAGGTAAATAAAATGTTTCTTCTAGCTATAAAACATCTAGAGTCTTTGAAGATATTCATGGAGAATCAAGTGATTCACAAAAGAGCTTTGATGAGGAACTTGGATTTCCCTCTATGAAAAATCCAAGATTAAGAAAGGAATATGTAGATGATACAACAAGAAGAAGTGACGTAGGACCAAGATGATCTCGGAGGATGCAGAAGTCACGATTAATATATGATAGTTACATGGCTCATCATTGTGCCTACATAAACAAGGTAATACAAGATGATGAACCTTCTTATTTTGAAGATGTGATTGAAAATGTAGATTGGGAGAAAGCTATGGATGAGGAGATGTGGATTTATAAAGTAAATCATAATGTTGATGGTAGCATAAGCAAGTAAAAAGAAGGACTGGTAGGAAAAGGATATGCATAGACATATGACATTGATTATGAGGAAACTTTTAGCCTTGTAGCTAAAATGGCTATTGTTAGAGAACTTGTTGCATTGGCTACAACAAAAGGATCGATGTTGCATCAAATGGATGTGAATGATGCTTTTGTACATGGTTACTTGTAGGAAGAAGTATACATGGACTAGTCACAAGGATATGAGGATTCAAAGCATCCAATATATGTTTGTAGCTTGACAAAGGCTTTGTATGGGCTTGAAAAAGGTTTTGTATGGGCTTGAACAAGACCCTAGTGCTTGGCATGCAAGGATTCTAGATTATTTAACCTCCATTGGATTTTCTATGTGTGTTGCATATCACCCATTCTACGCAAGGAAGGGTGACATTGGCATGAAGATTGTGGATATTTATGTTGATGAATTGATTGTATGTGGTCATAATGAAGAAATCATCAAAGAGGTAAATCAACTCATGCAAGAGTTTGACACAAAAGATCTTGGTGTGCTATGCTATCTTTTTGGGAAATATTCCTTGAGTATGTTGCAAAATTATGGCATGGCTGATTGTAAGACAATTTATATGCCATTAGATCAAAATTTAAATTTGGATACTACATTAGGTGAAGCACTAGAAATTGCTACTATGTAGTATCTCACCATATAGAAGTTGATCCATGCTACACAATAGAACTTTAAAGTCAGTTTATGTAGTTTCCCATGAAACTACAATTAGATGCGTTGAGATGACTCTATGTTATGTAGTGTTAGTATGGGAAGTTTGATATATCTCACCATATAGAAGTTGATCCATGCTACACAATAGAACTTCAAAGTCAGTTTATGTAGTTTCCCATGAAACTACAATTAGATGCGTTGAGATGACTCTATGTTACGTGAGTGTTAGTTTGGACTATGCATTGTCTTATGAAGCTAGTGTAGAATTGTAGATTCATGGATACAGAGATGTAGATTGGATTGGTAGTAATCTATTGATTTGTATTCTCACTTGGGAGTGCAATTGTTACATGAAGTAGTAAAGAGCAATCCACTGTTGCTTTGTTAAATATAGAGGTGGAGTACAGAGATGGTGCAATGGTAGCCTGTGAAGGGTTAGGGCTTGAGTTGCGACTTGTAGATTTAGGTGTGGATGTATAGAATCATATAATCATTTACTGATATAATCTCACTAGCATCGAGTTAGCAAGTAATCCTTTTTTCATGCTAGAACAAATCATATCAAACTGGACTATTACTTTGTTAGAGAAGAAGTATTAGCACGTGATATTGAGCCTGTTTATGTGAGGATAGGTGAACAAGTTGTTAATATTTTCACTAAAGAAGCTGGAGCTAAAAAGTTGAGGAAGTTTTTGATGATGCTTGGATTGCAAGAAATGACATTGAGCTTGAGGGGTAAATGTCGTGATATCAAGCTTCACGTGTGATGATCGAGGATGAAATGTCCAATTTTTTCATCTCTCTTACATGAAGGGGCTACATTGATATATGTAAAGGACATTTAGTGAGTTGTACTAGATTTATCTAATGATAATGATGGCCAATATTTTTTCTTGCCAAGTCACTCATTCATTGACATTTGGGTTTTCTTTATGTACTATTTTTTATATATTGTATTGATTGTATTAGTTCATTGTTGTATATTGTCGTTATGTAATAGATGAAGAAAAAGATCATTTCTCCTTGCTTCAATCTATGTGTGGTCCTCTCTTTGTATATGAGAGTGTGTGAGAGCTCTCCTCCTTATATTCTTTCTCTTAAAGTTGCAAAGCATTAAATATAGTTTTCTCACTATTTATAGAGTTTTTTTTGAAGTTATTTGTTCACACTCAAATGGAGGAAAACTAGTTTAGAATCATAAAAAAATTGAAGTATAGCTTATAAAGAAAATAAACTTACATTGAAGAAACTATGGGAAATAACGATCACCTTTTGAGGGATTTCATGGTTGAACTTTCGTTTATAGAATTTTTGTAAAACATTCCGAATTCACATTTATATGGACTAAATTCGTTTTAAAATAAGAAATCGGTAAAACAAAGAATAACACATTAAAAAAAAGATTATATATAACCCTATGATTTACCATTTGATGGAATAAAATGAGTTCAGCTTACTTCAAAATTGAACCCTCTAGTAAACTTCTAGCATTCAATTGACATAATGTAGAGGTCCTAATGATGGCTTCCATTTATCACTAGCATTTTTGTGTCATGTGCTTCTTGGAATGTTTTCTAGATCTCTCCCGTAGACAAGATGAGACACTTCATGAAATCCATAAGTTTATGTTGAAAGAATTAACCATGAGTATTACTAGAGCTAGTAAGACCCGTCAAACCCTCTAGTTTAGCCACAAGAAGATGTGTATGGTGTGTTTCCACTAAACATATTATGTGTTCTTGTGAAGTCTTGGAAGAAGGTAAAGAGAGCCTCAACTAATTAGTATGGATAGAAACTATGTGACTATAGGCCACACTTCCATTAGATATGAGTTAGGAGAAACGAGATACAAAGAAAATGTATGAAAACTTGTCCAATCAAATATTAGGATCTTCTTTAGTTCAGCTATAGACTTTGAATCACAGTGAATAAGAATTCTGCTCAAATGAAAATAAAACATGTTCCATTGAGAGTCTAGTTAGGGCACAATATGTGGTCATGCAAAAGAAAATTTGAAGCTCACATTTCGATTAATTCTCTATGTATTATAGAGAATGTAGAGGATAGAAGGAAAAGAGACAAAACAAAGGTTAGGATGAGTAAGGAAGATGATTTACAAGAAGACAAAAGAAGAGAAGAAGGTAAAAATTTCCAATTTTAGAAACGCAAAAGTTGTAAATCCAATGATAGAAGATCGAAAATTAAAGTAGTTAAAAAACCAATGTAAAATGAACGAGATCAAATAAAACAAAACATTAATGATATTTATAAAATAACATCTAAATAAGAGATTGGATTAATAACAAACAAACAAAGAAGGCCAAGAGGGCTCCTAAAGAAATCTTTATTTCAGAGCTAGAAAAGAAAATTGATTCCCAAGAAACTTTATATGCTATTTTTCTTAAAAGCCAAGTCAAAATGTCCTCAAAAACTTATTTCTCATTTCCAAACGTAAATGTAAGGAGAAAGTCATTAAACTACTGAATGGGAAGAGGATTTCCACTACCACAAGATGTTGAGTTTTAAGACACTACATACTTAATCAATGAATGGATCTCTTAATTTTTATCAATTTGATGAGACAAAAAGTCACTTTCGTGAATATTTTTGTATAGAGGGACACCAAGAATGAAAATCAAAGTAGGAAATGAGAAAGAATCATGTTTATGTATCACATGTATCGACTCAAGATCACACATAAATGTGATTTCAAGAGACTTTTATGAAAAATTTAAATGCACCATAGGGAAAACACATTTTTAGAGAATGAAGAAAACAAATAACTAATCATATATTTTACTTGGATCATTTACAAACATTCATGTGAAATTTGGTGGAATTCCTGATAAATTTGGTTTTTTCGTCCATGATCATTTCCCATATGAGGTGATCCTCAAAAACCCTTTCATATGCAAGACTAGAATGGAAAGAAAATTAATGGATGATGATTCCACATATGTTAGGATTAGATCTAGAGATTGTTTGCAATCACTCCAAGTAGCGAGTGTAAGCCTAAAACACCAAAGAAATGGAAATCAACTTAGAAAATCTTTCGTTCAATCAATGAAGCACATATGTGATGATTGCATGCCTCTATGTAAATATAGAGGATACTTTGATCAAAACATTTGCTAGAAATCACTGTTGAGTGAGACAATAGTGGGCATTGGTTTTATGTCTCTTAGAACCTTGTACTTGGTTATGAAAAGTTTAGTATTTTTGTTTCTTAATCGAAATTGCATTTTTTACATAGAAAATTTATTTCAAAATGAATCACAGAAAACAAAGAAAAAAGAACTTAAAGAACAATGAATCTATGTCATCTTCTTTACGGCTTTGAAAACTTCTTGATGTCCATATTTCTGATCTTCAACAAAGTTCTTACAGATTCAAAGAGATTGGCCTAACATTTTCCATTGAAAAGCTTGTTTTCCGTGCCAATGAATTGCATATAGTTGAAAATTTTTATGGTAACTGTGGCCCAAGATCACACCCACCTAAAATTGATGCCAAAAACAAGATTTATGAAACTTCAAGAATTTTAAGTGCCGCAAGAAGGATCTTACGAGCTTTTCTCTTGATGATAAGTGTAGGGTTCATGATTTCAACAATGGTGATGTTATTGTGATGTCCATCACATTATGTAATGGTTTGTATCGCTTGGATACATACAAGAGGTTTGATTTGAATGCCTTAATTGCTCATACTTCTTCCATGGCTAAAATGGAGCTTTGGCATGCTCGTTTTGGTGAGTTAAACTTCAATAGTTTGCTTTAGTTGCAAAAGAAGGACATGGTTATTGGTTTGCCAGCACTTGATTCTGTTTAAAAGCATGCATGTGAAGGTTGCATTCTTTGAAAAATGCATCGTGCTTCTTTTCCAAAAGATAGTCATACACACACTACAAGAAAATTGCAGTATGGTCATAGTGATGTATGTGGTCCCATCAAGAATCCATCTTTTGGGAAGCATGTATATTTTGTTACCTTCATTGATGATGCTACTCTCCATACATGGGCATATCCCATGAAAGCGAAGAATGAGGAATTCTCTTGCTTCAAAGCATTTTAAGCTGTGGCTGAAATGTTTTCTTCACAGAAGGTTTTGACTCTATGTAGGGATTGTGGTTGTGAATACATGTCGCATGAGTTTAATGCTTTCCTTTGTGAAAGAGGTGTTTCACACCAATGTATGGTGCCATATACACCTCAACAAAATGGTATTTTCGAGAAAGAAAAATAGAACACTTCTTGAAATGGCATGATGTATGGTTAAAGGAAAGCACCTTCTTGATAAGTTTGGATGGAAGCAGTCATGTGTGCAAACTATGTGTTGAATCACCACCCTAAGAAAGCATTGAGAGTCATCACACCTTATGAGGCTTGGAATGGATATAAGCCTATGACTAGTCATAGCATGGGTTTTTTTGTTTAGCATATGCTCTCGTGCCATCACAACAACGTCACAAACTTGATGATAAGGCAAAGAAATGTATATTTGTTGGTTATAGTGCTGAAAGTAAGTGATATCATTTGTACCATCCATTGATGAACACAATTGTTGTGAGTCAAGATGTGGTATTTGATGAAAATTCAGGTTTCCCTCTACTTTAATGCAAAAAAACAACCAACAGTTAGCTCACAAGATGTGTTGGATACACTCATGCATTTGTTGCAAAATGGTGCGCTTGACTATGGACATGTATACCAGCTAGCTGAATGCATCAGTTGGACGTAAAAACAACCTTCTTGAATGGTGATTTGCAAGAGGAGGTGTATGTGAAGCAACCTTTTGGATTTTCCATAAAAGGGAAAGAGCATATAGTTTGTCGCATGCATAAAGGCTTGTATGGTCTCAAGAATTCTCCACGTGCATGGTATGACAAAATACATAAGCACTTGATTGCTCTTGGCGTCACATGTACTCCAATCTAAAGCACAATCTATGTACACAAAGATGGGGCTGATGTTATAATGCTTGTTCTGTATGTCGATGAGAAAATCCTGACTAGGTCATGTGATGCAAAACTTGACATTCTTATGATTGATTTGCAACATACTTTTGATTTCACTTATCTTAATCTTTTTAGCTACTATTTTGTCATCCAGTTTGCATCTATTGAGCGAGGAATTGTTATGCATCAAGAAAATTATGTTGAAAAATGAGTTTAGTGTTTTGACTCTAAGGATTGTAAGACAATTTCCACACCAATTGCGACAGGATTTGGGTTCCCAATTGAGAATTATAGTGATGCATTTGACACTTCTCTTTATCACCGAGCCGTGCGATGTCTTATATATGCATGCAACACAAGGCCGGATATACAATATGCAATTTCCCAGTTGAGTCGATTCATGCATAGCCCTGACACTAAGCATTCGAAAGTTGTGAAACGTGTGTTCAGATATCTCACAGGCACTTTGAGCTTAAGTCTCTTTTATGGTAGAGTTATTCAGCCATGCTTGCATGCTTTTACAGATACTGATTGGGCTAGTTGTTATGATACTTCCGTGTCCACTAGTGGTAATGGAATTTTCCTTGGAGACTGATGCATATCTTGGTTGAGTAAGAAGCAAACTATAGTGGTGACATGGAGTTCTGAAGCTGAGTACAGGGTAGTTTTCACAGCTATAGTTGAGTGTATATGGCTGAGATGCCTATTTATGGATCTTTGCATGGAGATTGATGTTGCTACGTATATTCTGACTCATAGTCAGAGTCCAATTTCTATTGCACAAAACCTAGTGTTTCATGCACATGCCAAACATATTGAGGTGCATTATCCCTCTCTGAGAGAACGCCTTCATGCAAGAGATATTGATTTGGTATATGTGCCTACACAAGATAATGTCGCAGACATATTAATCAAAGCTCTTCCATGGGAAAATTCTAAAGCTTTTCACAAAGCTTTAGGCTTATTACCTTGTAGGGGCTAATCTTTCACTCCCTATATGTGTTCACATCATTCGCTCGAGGGGGGTTTGTGACACATATGTGTCCCTCCTGTAGCTGTGAAGTGAACCTGTTCCCTATACATGGGCATGTTTTACTCTAGTGCTGGCTAGAGGTTTTTTTCCCAAGTTACCACATAAATGATTCATTCATATGTGGTGGTACTTTGTACTAAGGGATATTATTCAGCTCTTACTTCAGTTTAGTTCACCATCAATCGAGAGAGCTATTCCAACCATCCGTCCTCTCCATGTGCCTTGTTGCATTTTTGCTCCTTGTGTGTGCTTCTTGTGTGTCTCTTGCACTCATACACAAACCCAACACATCCATGTGAGCAAGCTTCTTTGAAATTCCATTTATTGGCTTCCATTGCCTCCTTCGAATCAACACATCTTTTATCTGATTCTTCCAAAGAGCAAAGCCTCTACCATCAAATTTTCGGATCTCAAAATGCGCTACAAGTTATAGATTCTCCTTGGAACATTGGCACTAGACCTTGATCCACCAGATATGTTGAAGACCTCTCATGCCATGATGTAGAGAACTGAATAAAATGATTTGGAGCTAGAAGAGTCCAAACACCAATGAATAAGTGTATCAAGGAGTAAATTGGCCACTGTATAGCTCACAAAACAGAAAAAATTTGGAAAACATTTTGCGAGAGAATCCTCTACAAAATGAGCATATGGCCAGTGTCAAAATGTCATAAGACTGCAAGTACTAACATGTTTACTTGCATAGTGACTCACTAACTCCATTGCATATAATCAATTACCCAATAGAAGCCAACTAGGCTTATTGAGAACTTATGAACAACTATCATACATCTCCTATGGCGAGGCTGGGAAAGTCTTCCACATACATCACCAAAGAGAGCATGGCATATGAGTGTCTCCTAGTTAAGAAAACCTCAACATGAACCTCTTTATCAAACGTAAAATGCTTTATGCAAAAAACCTAACCGCTATATTAATGACCACATGGACGTACATAAGCGATATCCACAGAAGCATACATGGTGTGTATGTGCTCAATATATGCATTAAAATGACACTAAAAGATTGAAAGAAAAACCCAAAAACTAGCCAAAAAC
This sequence comes from Ceratopteris richardii, assembly GCA_020310875.1. Lineage (NCBI taxonomy): Eukaryota > Viridiplantae > Streptophyta > Polypodiopsida > Polypodiales > Pteridaceae > Ceratopteris > Ceratopteris richardii. The sequence goes on along the minus strand of CM035421.1, from coordinate 80,930,477 downwards.
ACCTGTAAGTGTGTCAAATCTATTGTTTTAGGCTCAAAAACCTGCATAAACGTGAAGCGACTACTCCCACCAAAACTAAAAACCTTTCAAGAAACCTGTAGTTTTACGAGTGTGGATGAAAACACAGCCCCAAAGGTTGATATTTATTTTTAGAGAAGTACAAAGAACACTCTTCTTCATGTTCATGGACCTCTACGAAGAGAACTATGTGCGAAAGTACTCCAAAATGGCTTCAAAAGACACCCAAAAGATGTTTTAAAAACAGGCTTTGAAAGCAAAGAATGAAGCTTTGAGGGACCAAAACATGTTCAAGCTAATGTTAACCTTAGCCTTTCCCCTTCTTCAGACACCACAAGAGTGTAGCTTAGTGGGAAGAGATTGCCACGGCTAAGTGAGCTTCGAGGGGAGCACTACTAGGATGGGTGACATCCCGAGAAGTACTAGGAACCTCTATCTTCCTTGATCGTTGAGGTCCTCCATTGTGCATAGCCAATGGTGACTTTGTTGATTCAGATGACAAGGTATGCCAAGGTCTATGCCTTGGTCACTGCCTTAGTTATTGGCCTTGGAGAAAGCCTTGGGTGGATGGGTGGGTGCTCGCTCGCACAAAAGGGACAAATCTTTTGCATCGAAATGCTCTAACACTAGTGAAGTATTTCAATAATCATGCACCATATTGCACTCTGCTTCTTGAGAGCTCCATGATGATATCCTCCGAGTAGAAAATTGAGCTCCTAGGTGTGCACATGTTACTTCGTACGGAGGTTACAGAATACACATAAAAACACAATGCACAGGGAGCACAAACACAGACTTCTTAGGTGTTACAAATGTGGGTGAAGTTACAGTCTATGATTGACCACACCACTATATGTTTTACTAAATAACATATATAAAGAAATGTTTGGTGGCCATTTGACCTTTCACATGGACACCTAACAGTAACAAGTAGCAAGAAGACACCAAGTGTTGCCTTGTCAAATACCAAATCTGAATAAAGAGGGCTATTGAAGCCATTTGTGAAGCAACATGGATTAAGTACTTACTTGAAGACATGGAAGTCTACATTGATAAAAAGCTGATCATCTATTGTGACAATGTTAGCAGTATTATGCATCAAAGAGTCTAGTTTATAATGCAAGATCCAAGCACATTGAAGCTCACTATCACTTTGTTTGTGAGAAGGTCATTGAAGGAGAACTAGAGCTAATTCACTTAAACATTGGAGAACAAGTGGTGGATATCTTCACCAAAGATCTTCTCAAAGTGAAATTCATGTTTTGAGAAAGGTTTTAGGATAAGAAAGCTTTATGTTTGTGTAGAGATCTCATTTCATGTTGATTTCATCTTGTATAGAAATATGTATTTATTTCATTTTGTATTGAGCTCATTTTGAGCTTGAGGGGGAGATTTGATGATGTGGAAAGTTATGTAAAAGAAAAAACCAAAAAAGGTAACATGACTACTTTGTTGTGACCGACAAAGCCTTATCCAAAAATTTATGGATCTCTCTCTGTCTCTCTCTCTCTCTCATCTTTGTGTGTATTCTCAAAGGCGCCATAGTTGGTGAGCCTTCACACATGAATGGAACATGGGAGGTATGATCATTAGCATGTACAAAAGGGGGCATGAAATTACTGAAACCTATAGCTGTCTCCCTTTCGGTTCCTCTTGTTTGAAGGCATCTTGTGTATTTAACGCTCAAGTGATACAACCAAAAAAAGAGCAAATGGTGGTTTTTTTTCTTTTTACGATCTGGTGTTATACCAAAAAAGGAGATTCATCCATTTTATATCCACCGAGGAGGTGATATTTTCTTTTTAAATAAAGGAAGTTCGGCCTTAGCCTACTCTCCGAGACTTGAATTAAATAAAAGAAAAATGCAAAAGAAGGGGACTAATGCCCACGGGATTCCCTGAATCCCACAAAGCAAGGGAAGCTTTTACAAAATGTAGCTGGCTTTACAAGAAAAAGGTTAATCGCCCACTCATCACCCCCAAGCGGGGCCCAGGTGGGTAAAGTGTGTTCTTAATCAAAAGGAATACTTGATGACTCCTAAAAAAAGGGGGAGTTTCTTACAATTAGCGATCCTTTTGCCAAGGAGGGATAGTGAATACTCAATTGACATCATGAAGTGAATACTCAATCGACATCATGAAGTGAAAATTGAAGAGGCGTTCTATACATGCTCAAGATAGGAAATAAAGGATTTGTTTTTTTTTTCTTTCTTCTTAAGATGCAAGTAACTAGATTGATGCACAGGTGAACTATTTTTCTGGTTGTCAGCTGGTACATTTCAAAGGATAGAAGTTCTATGTGCTCAATTTATTGCCTGCACATATATCCATGTGTTAATTCCTTTGTTGGTGTCTATATGCATGTTTGTCTAGGTATATATATGTGCATTACCTGTGTTACACTATGTGCATGCAAGTGAGATTATTTGTGTTTAAGTTCATGTCTGACTGATGAGCGTGATTGCATTTGAATATATTTGGATGTGAGTATGTGTTTTAGCGTGAATGATTTCATACCTCTACTGTTTGCAGGTGATTGTGATAAGATGTCAAATGACTGCATGCACAGAGAGAGAGAGAGAGAGAGAGAGAGAGAGAGAGAGAAGGGGAGGGGGTGAGAGAGATAGATTGTGAGAGAAAAAAAAAAGTCATATTCTGATTAACTTTCAGAAAGAGCCGCTAATGGACTAGTTTCCATTTTGGTCAATCATCGAAGTCCACTTTGAATGCAAACAAAACAAATCTTGTAGAGCTATTTGAGTTCAAAAGTGATCATGAATAGAAAGTTAATTAGCTATTAATGAAAGAAAACATACCTTCGATGATGTAGCTAATAGAAATTCGTATGCAGATCAATCGATGAAGAGAAAAAATGATCAAGGAAAACCATTTTGTTGAAACTGGTGTCTAAATCACGGTGAGTCTGCTTTGGAGTTCTTTGGTCCAGGGCTGTATTTTCATGGTCTACCATGCCCTTCGATTTTGCACGTTATATGAACATAAATAACATTTTCATTTCAATCTATGAAGTCTATTAAAAATTATGACTTTATCTCTGGGCTAAGTTTGTGGGTGGCGAGCTAGCTCTAGAGCCATGATTGGCTGGAAGGCCTGGTGTTTTGGGGGTGTCCTGGAAGGCTTGGTGTTTTGGTGTTTTGGAAGCCTTGGTGTTCTGGGTGGTGGACTGGTTCTTGAGCCATCGTTGGGCATTTGCTTTAGCATCGTTTGGGCAGCTCTCAGGGGTGTAGGGGCTGCCTTTGAGCGTCCGTTGCGGATTATGGGGGGTGTTGGATTGTTAAGGTAGTCGAGATAGCTTCTCGGGCAATGGGACGGTTCTAACACCATTGTTAGCTAATAGTTGGGTTGTGCTAATTAGGGTTTCCGATGATCGCTCTTGTGCCCTTTTACTTTTTGGTCTAAGAGTGTTTTTGGTGTGTTTTTCATAGTTTATCTCTGTTTCTCTCTTGCTTGCTCCCTTTTTATCTCCCTGTCTTTCTCTTCGATCTTCTATCTGTCTCGCTCACCCTCTCTCTCTCTCCCCCTCTCCCACTCTCTCTCTCTCTCTCTCTCTCTCGTTTTCTTTCAATGTCCCTTTCTCCCTCTCTTTCCATCAACTCTCTCCTCTCCATTCTTTCTCTCACACTTTCTCTGTCCATCTCTCTCTCTCTCTCTCTCTCTCTCGTTTCTTTCAATGTCCCTTTCTCCCTTTCTTTCGATCAACTCTCTCCTCTCCATTCTCTCTCTCTCCCTCTCTCTCTCTCTCCTCTCCATTCTCTCTCTCTCCCTCTCTCTCTCTCTCTTTCTCGTTTACTTTATCAGCTTTCCTCGTCCTCTATCTATCTATCTCTATCAGACACTTTCTTTCTATCTCTCTCTCTCTCTCTCTCCTTCCTTATTGTTTTAGCTCCCTAATGGTCTCACAAATCACCAACTATGTGGCGGCTCCAGTGGCTCCTATTCAGGGCTCAAGTGAAGTTTTCCCCTTTTGGAATTCAGAGCCTCGATAGTGTCTCTCCTAAAACAGGAGGTTGAGAAGATCCAAGAATCATTGAAGAAATTATGCCTAATTGGTCAAATTTCTAACCCCTAGCATTTGGTCAAAATATTGAGGACTTGTATTTGAAAACAATGCTTCCTTGGAGGCTTGATTGTGGATAAATGTTAGTTTCTTCCAGCAAATCATATCTTAGTGTGCTCGAAAGGAAAGAAATGGCATTTCAAGTGCTAAGAATGGGCACTTTGTGAGTTCATGGAGCTCTTCTGCCTCGTCACATGGTCCTCAAGTTTCATCCCGAACAAAACCAAGCCTTCCAAGTTTCCTCTTTGGATAGAGTTTCTCAACGTTCCATTTTTTTTTTCTATCAAATTGTTGATGAGATTGTCACTCCATTAGCTGGGCAAATTGCCACGAAGTCTGATGTGGGTGGACACATTTATGAGGGTCTCTCTCATTCATTCAATGGGTGTTGTCACTCCTTAGTTTGTGTTAAAAAAGACCTCAACTCTAATCCCCCCCTCCCCTCCATTACCAATGAAACCACCGATGGATCCATTATAGACCAAGAGTTATTCTACAAGAATATGCCAAATGCCTGCTTGTATTGCCATGTCCAAATTTACAGAACTAAATAAATAGTAAGCCTCTAAGGATAGAGTAACTTTCTCAAAACGAAGTGCATAGCCTACAGGGATTACCGAAGAGCTCCTACTTAAGAACATTTCTAAACCCAGAAATGTGGCTGCTGACTCGCAAAAGGCATAGGAAGATATAAAATTTTCAAAGCTCTTTATGCCCATTATGCCTCCATCATTAAACCAGGAGGTGTTTACAGAAGTCAAAAGAAACAAAAAATTAGTCCCAAAACCATAAGAAGGGAGAATCATCTAAAAACCATTAGAAGGGAGAATCATCTAAAAACCATTAGAAGGGAGAATCATCTAGCATTAGGGAAATTTTAATATTTGAAAAAGATTTAGTGTGACTGAAGATACCAATCTCTAAGAGGAGGACACATCTTCATAAGCGTATTCCACATATTTGGGACTCTTATGCCAAAACCCTAATGGGAAGTCTATGAATACTTTTCACCTCTTCCCAAAGTGGGCCCAACCGAAAAAGCAAAATACATAAAAACATCCACCAATTTTTCGGAGCTTTTTGGCATGTGGTCTATGTGGAGAAACAAATATATTGCCACTATCTTGAGGATCCACTTTGAGAAGATTCTACACAAAGCCCCTATCATGGTGGCTTCTTTAGAGTAAAGCCATCGGGTTTGGGGCCCAACCTATTTGTCATAATGAGGGGGTCATCGAAAGAAACCACAAGATAGAAAACAAGAATAGGATTAAAAGTTTTAGGCGAACAACCACGTTATTAGCCAAGGAACTAGCTAATCATATCATGGGCGTCTTCCAAGATGTGATTCATAAAGATAAGAAAACGTTCATCAAGGAACGGAGTGTTTTGAAGGACATTTTGGACACCTGGGAACATTTTTTTTACATTGAATTTGATAAGGCCTATGATAGACTAGAGTGCGACTCGGTCTTAAGTTTATTAGGATGGCTGGTGCATTCTTCGGTAACACCTCGGCTTCCACTAATATCAGTAGCTTTTTTGGATCCTATCTGGCTTAAGTGATCGATTAGAGAAGGTTGCCCGGTCCCTCCAATTTTTATTTGTTTTTTATTTTAATGATTTAAGTTGCTTTACTATTAGATGGTTTGTCTGGTTAATCTAGGGGTCTCGTCCTTCCGCAAAGGGTAGTACCAAATTATTTTGAGGATGTTTGCTAATTACACGACCACCTTTATTGTGAACGACGAATGTGGATCTAGATTTTGGTTCTATCTAGAGACCTTGTTCACTACCTCTGGATCCTAAACTAACCATGCCTAGACGTCTATGAGTCTCCTTCTCAAGCTGCTCCTCGCTTTTTATTAAATCAAGGTTGTTATGTTCATAAAGGGTCAAAATTTTAGGATTCTTGGGCTTTTATCATGTTTTAATTTCTCGATGCGTTCAAGATGGATTCGGATCCTAAGCAAGCTTGACTCCACGCTTGATTACTAGAAGGGCATGCAAGCAAATATTGTAGGGAGAGATATGGTCATCAACACTTTCTTGATCTCGTCCATCTTGTATTTCCTTGGTTTCCAAAGTCCATTGGATTGTGATGTGAATACGATGACAAGAATCTATAAGAAATTCCTTTGGACGGGTGAATTGAATGAGAGGGAAATGTGCAAATTAGGTGGGATAGTTGCGCTTTACAATGGAAGAAGGAAGGGCTAGGAATAGTCGATGTTCTTGTAATACTTAAGAAACTAGCATCAAGATGGATGATCAAATCTTTGAACAACAAAATTGAACCGTGCTCGATGTTTATTATTGGAAATGATAAGAACCTTACTCTATTGGATGCCCCCAACTGGCATCCTCATTGAGTTCTGAGTGTTCTATTTTCACCCATCCTATTGGTTCAGAGGGGATGTGTATTATTTACCTCCTATGAAAGGCGTCGTAGAACTCAACCTTATATATATATATATATATATATATATATATATATATATATATATATATATATATATATATATATATATATATATATATATATATATATATGTGTGTGTGTGTGTGTGTGTGTGTAACACTTCTATTTCTCATGTTTGGTTCAAAATTCAAAAAAAGCTAATGATAGCATTACATTTGAAACATGCAAAACTTTAAGATAAACTCTCTACTTGATTGATCCTGATACCGAAATCTCCTATATCAAATGGTGGAAATCACGAATTAGTAGTAAGCCTTGATCTTCCATATAAGGTGGGCTTGTCCATATACATCCTTTTTCTTGCAAAAATTTCAAGGGAGCACTAGATTTTTCCTCATACTAGAATTGAACTTACAAAATGGCCCATGTAGGGGAAATGATATGAGAATATATAACTATTACAAAAGTTCCAACAACCCGAGATTGAGAGGTATAGATATATAGAGGATAGAAGAGATTCCATGAGATTGAATCGTTATGAAGGAAGACATCCAAAGTACAAAAACCACCTTCAAGGACATGTAATAGGTAAAATACATTGATGGAGGGAGGAGAGAACTAGTTTTTCATCTCTTATCATGATTGAGGATGATGAGGAAGTAGAGTTTTAGTATGTCATAGATTGGAGAACCTCTTCGGTAAGATTGGAACACCTTATTCAATCAAAAGGGTATGAAATTAGTATCTTTCATGGGAGCCTATAGAAAATCTTTTGAGAGAACCAATCAAGATTCTTAAACTTTATAAGGAGAATTCAATGAAACCTTATCTAGACAATGTGGAAACCATTTCTCGTACAATTCTTCACTTGAGGGGGAGGTGATGTCATTTACATCAAAGGAAATGTTGCTTAAACTTGGATTTATTGTGAATTTCTATATTTTGCTTACTAATTGAAAGAAAATAATACTACCATTGTCTGTGGGACATGCCAAAGCTCTAAGATCCATTGTTTATGTACTTGATTCTAACATCAAAAGGTCCTCTTTGACATTGTTGACATCATGGATGATATCATCAACTTTTAAGTACCCCTTGCAATCCTCAAAGTAAAATCCTTGAAGTAGCTTTTCAACATACTTTGATTGATGCATAACCATTCCCCCCTCAGCATATACAAACTACATGCCAAGATTACCTCAAAAGACCAAGATAAGTGACATCAAAAGTAGGATGCAAATCAGCCATATGGATCTCAAGTTTTTAATCACATGACCCATTCAAGATTAGCTCATCAACATAAAGAGCAAGCACAATAAGATGAGCCCCATCTTTACATACATAGTGTGTGCTTTCAAGTGGACTACATGTGAATCCATATAAATCAAGTGCTTATTGATATTGTCATACCATGCACGTGGAGCTTGTTTGAGACCATAAAAGGCTTTATGCAATTGAAAAACCATATGTTCTTTCCCTTTCATGGGAGATCCAAGAGGCTGCTTCACATAAACCTCTTCTTAGAAATCACCATTCAAGAAATCCATTTTTATGTCCGAATGATGTACTCGCCAATCTACTTCGACAGCCAATGCAACCATGGTATGAATGCTAGTCATGTGTGAGGTAGGTAAAATTTTCTCCTCATATTCAATGCCATATTGTTGCACATATCCTCTGAAAGCCAATCTAGCTTTGTCATGATCAATGCGACGATTTGAATTTCTTTTAATCTTGCAAACCCACTTTTGTACCACTAGCATTTTTCCCTTTTGGCAATGCACATAACTCCCAAGTACCATTCCTATGTATAGAATCCATTACAAATTAGATAGCATTTACCCAATGTGGATTATGTCATGTATCTTCAAAACTAAGTGGCTCTTCATTAGATGCTCTTCCAATAATGTAAATAATGCACAAAATTACTTGATGCATGGGAAGAACTTGATCTTGTTCTTCCAAGTAAAGTTATAGTCAATTAGCTATCCTTTGAAGTTCTTTTCAACACTTTGGCATAATTTGTGTAGTCTTGATATAGATGTGTTCATTATGTAATACATCATCAACATGTATATCATTTGTGGGCTAAATTGCATGCTCATTTTCAACCATATTTTTTCCCAAATGTTCACCCATATGTGGCTCAAAATGTCTACTAATTCTAGCCATTTTTGGCTCAGCATATTTAGCCATGTTTGGATGGAAATTATTTGTATCTTCATCTCTATTTTGATAGAATATTTCAACCATTTGAGCCTATGTTAGATGGTCTACATGGCCATAGTCAAGCACACCATTTTGGAACAAAGGCTGGAGTGTATCAAACATACCTTGTGAGCTAACCGTTGGCCGTTTTCTACATTCGAGTAGAGGGAAAATGGAATTTTAAGGAATTAACACATCTCCACTCATAATAATTGTGATCCTTAATGGAAGGTACAAAACCATATCCCTTACTTTCAACACTATAACCAACAAACATATATTTCCTTGGCTTGTCATCAAGTTTGAGGCGTGGTTGTGATTGTAGAAGATCATGTGTTAAAGAACCAAACATGCACATATGAATAAACATAGGTTTATGTCTATTCCAAGCCTAATAAGGAGTGATGAATCTTAATGCCTTTGTAGGGTAGCGATTCAACACATAGTTTGCACACATGACCACTTCCATCTAAAACTTATCAATAAGGAGCTTTCCTTTAGCAATACATCATGCCATTTCAAAGAGTGTTCTATTTTTATGCTCTACAACACCATTTTGCTTAGGTGTACATGGCACCATGCATTGGTATGAAATTACTCTTTCAGGAAGAAAAGCATTAAACACATGTGACATGTACCCATCATTACGATATTTGTGTAGAGTCAAAAGCCTTTTAAGAGGAAACGTTTCAGCCATACCTAAAAATGCTATGAAGTAAGAAAGCACCTCATTCTTTGCTTTAATAGGATACACCTATGTATGGAAAGTAGCATCTTCAATGAAATTAATAAGATTTTTTGCATCCGGAAATATGGAGTCTTGATGGGACCTCATATGTCACTATGAACAAGATCCAATTTTCTTGTTGTGTGTATATGGATATCTATTGGAAAAGAAGAATGATGCATTTTTTCAAGAATCAAACCTTCACATGCATGCTTTTCAATGGACTCAAGTGTTGGAAAACCCATAACCATGTCTTTCTTTTGCAAGTAAAGCAAACTATTGAAGTTCAAGTGGTCGAAACGAGCAGGCCAAAGCTCCATATTAGCAGTGAAAGAACTATGAGCAACCAAGGCATTTGAGGTAGCCCTCTTGTATGTATCCAAGTGATACAAACCATTATGTAATGCACTGGATATCACAATAAGATCATTGTTGTTGAAATCATAAACCATACACTTATCATCAACAAAGTGTACATGAAGTCTACCTCTGGCAATCAACATAACTAAAATTAATTTCTTCTTGATATGGGGTGATGGAGAGTGTTAATCTCCAAAAGAACAAGCTACTCTTGTAATTAGAGCACCTCTATAACAAGAGTAACTCAAATCTTCACCAAATTTAGAGGATCAATGATCAATTATAAAGATTTTGAAAAATCTGTGAAGGAGATGACTACACAGAAAGTGTGCTGCACATATCTCTCTCATTACCTTATCAATTGTGTAAAGTTTTTGATGAAACTTTGCAGAAGGTGTTGCCTACAATTTGCGCATGTTCTCGAAGTTGAACTACTCCAAAAGATTCAGTATATCTTGAGAAATGATCTCAACAAGTTACCTATGTCTAAAATTGCTCTTCTGAGAAGTTGATTTAGACACCTATAACTTTTAGCACATGGTTCTCTCAATCTAGAGCCCGTTTATGAAAATGCTTTTAGCCAGAGATAGCTTACCTTCCAACTTAAAGATTGAGTGCTTGTTTGCTCAAAACTTTACACTGTGGAAGGAGAAGTGACCAAAACATTAACATCGAATTTTGCACCTCCTACAACTTCTCATGTTTCCATTTACACATGTAAATGTTCCTACACTCAATTCTGTCAGTGTGATCACAATTAGAAACTAAACATTCGTACAGAGGTCAATCAACTATAGACTTAGAATTGTACAAAAGCATTTCACAAAAGAGTCAACATAGAAGGAGAATACTTAGAAAGATCGGGGGAAACATTTTCTATTTCTGAGAAACGTTGCATCTGAATAATGAGAGAGAGTCTATTCACTTCTAGAGTATCTAATAACATCTAATTCTCTTCCAAACTTGTTCTTACATAATCTCTCTACTTTGCCCCGGCATTATCTTTGTATGTTTAGACAAATTTTTTACAAACTCATGACCATACAAAAGTATATGATGATCTGACTCTAAAATAATGTACATATGTATACACATCTTTATCTCCTAGATATATACTTCCTCCATGCTTCATAACTTGAACTTTTCTTCTTTCCTTGACTTCCAAACCTTTATTAAAACTTCAATTGTTGATTTCCCTGCACCAAAAACTCCCCCTCAATCATCAATTAAGGTTTTCTCTATCTTCTTTATACCTGCCATGTGTTTGAATCTCTGTAGCTTTGGTCCATCCAAGCTTTTGGTTAGCATATCAGCTATCTCATCTTTTGTTGAAGTATGTATGACTTCAATCTCTTTATCCATCACCTTCTCTCTTAGGAAATGATACTAAATCTCAATGTGTTTAGTCGTGGCATGAAAAACAGGATTAGCAACTAAATACAATGAACTCATGTTATCTCCATGAATAGTAGGTGTACTCTGAATGATGTCAAAACTCTTCATGAGAGTCTTAAGCCATATCACTTCCATTTCAGCTTCAACCTTCCCTTTGTACTCTGCTTCTGTAGATGATAAAGCAACTCTGTGTTGCTTCTTTGAACACCAAGAAATTAACTTATCTCCCACATAACACAAGTATCCATAAGTTGATCTCGTATCATCAGGATTGCCTGCCCAATCTGCATCACTATATATCTTGATGTTTGTATCTGATGTAAAACCATAATACAAACCTTCTTTGAGTGTACCCTTAACGTACCTCAACACTCTTTGTCCTGCAATCCAATGTTCTTTCCTAGGACAATGCATGAATTGAGACAAGACTCCAACTGCATATGACAAGGCAGGCCTAGTTAATGTCGCATAGATTAGACTACCAACCAAATGCTGATATAGTTTCATGTCCTTGAACCCTTCACCTCCATATCTGCTCAATTTGTGATTCACCTCCATTGGAGTAGGTGCTACGCTGCAATCATTCATCTTAAACTTGATCAACAAGTTTCTCAAATACCTTTCTTGAGTCACATACACTCCATGTTGAGTTTATGAAATCTCCATGCCCAAGAAATATGACAAGTCTCCCAAATCACTAATTTTGAACTCTTTCTCCATTTGCTTCTTTAGGCTTTGAATGCCTTTTTCATTTGTACATGTAGGAATTATGTCATCAACATATATGCACATATAAATGAACCCATCATCACTTGCTTTGACAAGCAAGCTACTATCTGCTTTAGATACTTGAAATCCAAGTTCTTTCAAGAACTTCACAAGTCTATAATTCCATGCCCTTGGGGCCTGCTTCAAACCATACAAAGCTCTCTTGACCTTGCACACATAATCTGGATACCTTCCATCTCTGAATCCTTGTGGTTGCTCCATGAAAACATCATGTGAAATATAACCATTTAAAAAAGCATTCTTCACATCTAATTGACATAATTTCCAACCTTTACATGCAGCAATAGCTATGAGTGCCCTGATGGTTGTCATCTTTGCCACATGACTATAGGTCTCATCATAGTCTACACCATATGTCTGAGCAAAACCTTTCACAACAAGTCTAGCTTTATACCTAGACACACTTCCATCTGCAAATCTCTTTGTCTTGTAGACCCACTTGCATCCAATGATCTTCTGGCTATTTGGTTTAGGAACCAAATCCCATGTCTGATTCTCCATCAATGCATCATATTCGTCCTGCATAGCTTTCTCCCAATTTTCCTTACCTTTTGCCTCTTCATATGTAGAAGGATCTTCATCTGCCTTTATCGTATAAGCATAATCTTTGGTAGCCAAAAAAGAAGTGTCATAGCTATACCTTGTAGGTTGCCACTTGTGTCTTGATGACCTTCTAAGTTCTCCACTCCTTGAGGTTTCTGGTTCATCACACTCAGGATCAAATCTTGTCATTTCTTCAACTTCAATCTGTACTTCATTATTCTCCTCTTCATCAAATATCTGAACCTTTGATTTACCTTTCTTTTGATTCACAACTTCTTCATCACCTGCATTAATATTGATTGTACCTACATACCAAGTACCTTGCTCATCAAATGTAACATCCTTTGATACAAGGAATTGTTTTGTAGATGGACTCCACAACCTATATCCCATCTGCTTATCATCATAACCAATGAATACATATTTTTCAGCTTTAGGTTCCAATTTGTGCCTTAATTGTGATGGCACATATGCATATGCCAAACATCCGAATACTTTGCAATGGTCTAATGTAGATCTCTTACCCCACCATGCCTCATATGGTGTCATACCCTGCAAAGCTTTACATGGCAACCTATTAACCAAATAAGTACCTGTGTTTACAGCCTCAACCCACAAGTAATTTGGGCAATTTTTCTCCTTCATCATGGATCTTGCAAACTCAACAAGAGTTCTATTTTTGCTTTCTGCTACACCATTTTGTTGAGGAGAGTACCTGCAAGTAACCTCTCTCTTTAAACCTGCATTCCACAAGTAATCACTGAACTCATTAGAGAAATACTCTCCCCCTCCATCTGACCTTAGTCTCTTCAACTTATGACCTATAATTCTCTATGCTTACACATGATAGTGTTTAAATGTATTGATTAACTCTGACTTATCTTTGATCACATAGATAGTGATCTATGTGGTAGCACCATCAACATAAATCACATAATACCTTGAACCATTGATACTAAAATCTTTTGATGGTCCCCACACATCTGTGTGTACCAATTCAAGCTTCTCTGCATACATAAAACCATGCTTGGAATAATATTGCTTATGAGCCTTACCTAATTGACATGCCTCACATCTGTATGTCATATGTTGACCTGCAACATTAGGTAATCGAAGCACTGAACCATTGTTAACCATATCTTTTATACCTCTTTCATTGAAATGTCCAAGCCTCCTGTGCCAAAGATCTAACTCAGAGATCTTATGCCCTCCATAAGTGAACAAGGCATGACCGACATTACCTTGAATCTTCAATGTGAACAATCTTCCTTCTTTCTTACCTGAAACAGTCTATTTATACCCATTGCTAGGGTCTTCCACAAACACCCCTTCATTAGTGAATCTAACTTCATAACCTTTTTCAACAATTTGTCCTACACTTATCAGATTCTTAGGAATTGTAGGAACATACAAGATGTTACTAAAGAGGGTGCTACCATCCTTGGCCTTCACTGATCCAATTGACTTCACATTGTGGTTTGTATTGTCAATTGTTTGAACTACATGATTAGTTATCTTATTTTCCAAATCAGTCATCAATGTTATGTTACCACTCAGGTGATTACTACACCCTGAGTCAATGTAGAAGACTCTTTGGTCTTCATTTTGCCTTTCACAGGTTGCATTGATTATCAATGTTGAATCCTCCTTCTGATCTGAAGCATAATTGTAGTAGGTATTGTTGTATTGTTGACTTTGGAATCCTCTACCTGCATTTCTTCCAAAGTAACCTCTACTACCTCTACCTCTGAAATTACCTCTTTGATTTCTGCCATCTCTTCCTCTTGACTTAAAATTCTAATTATATCCACCATTACTCTAAGTATTATGCCAACAATCATTAGCTAAGTGATTTGTCTTACCACAAATCCAGCAAGCTTTGACTCCATCTTTATTACTCCTGCGTCTTCCTCTACCTTTGCCACCTCCTCTTCCTCTTAGGAAGTTGGCTTGACTAGTTGTGCCTTCATCTTCATTTGCTTGTTGCTTCCCTTTGCTATTTTTCTTCTTATCCTTTGAATACCTTGCATGACCTGCACTTTTATCACCTTCACCTTTGACATCCTGCTCAAAGGTTAACATATGTCCTAGCAACTGATTTAAGTGAGGAGTAAAATGATCAAGTGATAATTTAGTAGACAAAATGAATGGCTTCCATTTGTCATCACCTCTTAACCCTGTGAGGATTTCCCTTACCAATTTATCCTCCTCAATGTCTTCATCAACTGCATCTAATGCATCTACAATCTCCTTCATCCTTGTTACATAGACTGAAATGGATTGAGAAGCCTTCTTCTTGAAAGTGGTAAATTCTGCCCACAAAGATGCCTTCCTTGACTTTGTGGTGTTTTGAAAATGCTCCTCCAAAGCATTCCATATATCACTTGCACTTTCAAGACCTCTAATGTGAGGTAGCAAGTAGTCATTGACTGCCATATAGATAATGCTCCTAGCTTGAGCATCTCTCTTCATCCAATTCTTCAAATATGATAATTCTTCCCTAGTTGGAACACTAGGATCTCTGAATTGAGGCTTTTCTTCTTCACATGTAATATAAGCTATCAAGTCTTTGCTCATAAGATGAGCTTCCATCCTCGTTGACCATGCTGGATAGTTCTCTCTATCCAACTTCTCTATTTGAAGAGAATCTCCCATCCTTTCTTCACCTGTAAATTGAATTCTTAAATCTTTATGAGTAATAGATGTACCTTTACTTTGAATAATGTTCCTTTTGTCTTCCTTGATGTCATATGAACTCCTTCTCAAGCTTTGTCCTCAACAGTCGGGGTCCTCCTTCCTTTGCACCTGCAACAGTCGGGGTCCTCCTTCCTTCAATTCTGATGCTTCCTGCTCTGATACCACTGATGGAGAGTGTTAATCTCCAAAAGAACAAGCTACTCTTGTAATAAGAGCACCTCTATAACAAGAGTAACTCAAATATTCACCAAATTTAGAGGATCAATGATCAATTATAAAGATTTTGAAAAATTTGTGAAGGAGATGAATACACAGAAAGTCTGCTGCACATATCTCTCTCATTACCTTATCAATTGTATAAAGTTTTTTATGAAACTTTGCACAAGGGGCTGCCTACAGTTTGCGCAGTTGAATCACTCCAAAAGATTCAGTATATCTTGAGAAATGATTTCAATAAGTTACCTATGTCTAAAACTGCTCTTCTGAGAAGTCGATTTAGACACCTATAACTTTTAACACATGGTTCTCTCAATCTAGAACCCGTTTATGAAAATGCTTTTAGCCATAGATAGCTTACCTTCCAACTTAAAGATTGAGTGCTTGCTTGCTCAAAAATGTACACTCTGGAAGGAGAACTGACCAAACCATTAACATCGAATTTTGCACCTCCTCCAACCTCATGTTTCCATTTACACATGTAAATGTTCCTACACTCAATTCTCTTAGCCTGATCACAATTAGAAACTAAAAAATCGTACAGAGGTCAATCAACTATAGACTTAGACTTATACAAAAGCATTTCACAAAAGATTCAACACAGAAGGAGAACACTCAGAAAGGTCGGGAACAACATTTTCTATTTTTGAGAAAATTTTCATCTGAATAATGAGAGAGAGTCTATTCACTTCTAGAGTATGTAATAACATCTAATTCTCTTCCAAACTTGTTCTTATATAATATATTTACTTTGCCCTCACATTCTCTTTGTATATATAGGCAAATGTTTTACAAACTCATGACCATACAAAAGTATATGATGATCTGACTCTAAAATAATGTACATATGTATACACATCTTTATCTCCTGTATATATACTTCCTCCATGCTTCATAACTTGAAGTTTTCTTCTTTCCTTGACTTCCAAACCTTTATTAAAACTTCAATTGTTGATTGCCCTGCACCAACATGGGGTAGATCTAATGCATTTTTTAGGAGAATCACACCTCCATTTGTAGCCATATTCTCAATTTCTACTACTCCAATGATAGGCAAGAGGCATTGTTTGCACAAACCACCTCATGATATCATTTGTACCTTTGACATAGAGTAGATACACATGAGGTACTATTTTCAACCTTGTCTTCTAAAATCTTATCTTCTACTTATCCACCTTGAAATATTCATTTATGTAGCTTATATTTTTTTTGGTTTTGGCTATAGGTAGGCATGATAGGCCTAAAATCATTGGGTAGGAAGATGCTACCTTTTGCAAGTAGAGAACTACAACATTCTTAGAAATTGCTATGCATTCATTCTAAGGACACTAAAGTCCTCCATAAAAGATAGGAAACTCACTCAAAAAAGTATGAAAACTATTAGCATGGTTTAGGGACTTCCAAAAAGACTCGACAACAAGCTAGATGATCATCTTGGGTTCCCATACCAAATCACAAAGAAGACTACGGGGAAAGATGGCACTATCCAATACATCAAGCAGAACAACATGTTCATGGATGTTTTTCTAAATATGGAAGATTGTGAGATCCTTTCTGAAAAGAAGATGGAAAGAGTAGCCATAACTTTGATAGATAGCTCAATGTCTTAGATAGCCAAGGATGATCCATTATATTTTTCACTTCATTCCTAGATGAATGTCAGGTGGCTTCGATGTTCTTAGGTATGTCATTCTATTCAACTAGTGGGTAGGTTTTATTGGTTGAATTATCTTATTATGTTTGATGTATGATTACCTTTTTTGGTAGGTGTTGAGTGAGGACTCAAAAGTATTCTAGTGGTTCATTCATGAAACTTCCATCCTTGAAATTATTAGTTTCTTTTGTGATAACAAGGGAATATTTTTGTTGAGGAGCATGGCACCATTAAGGTTAGTTGACACTAGGCCTTAGAAAAATTTGTATAATTGAAATAGAGAATCCATGATGTTCCCATGCCTGTGCTACATGGAAACTACTAAAATGCTTGATCATAGGTGGTGGACTAAGACAACTAGAAGCCATTTTTCTATGAAAACGTCCATCACATTTTGTTGCATACCTTGAAAAATGTTCACATTTGTATTGTGATGTGATAAAAAGCATTTTAACCTCTACATTGAGTTTGTATGAAAGATTAAAAATCATTCTTGACACTTATATGGTATTATGGCAATGGAAGATGTATTATCAATGGTGTAGCTATGAGGAGGACATGTTCGAATTGAGAAAGTAGAAGCTTTCAACAAATGAACAAGTTTTTCCTAAGAAATTCCTTATACGTGGCATAGAGGCAAGGCATAGTCTCTATATAAAAGTCAACGGTGCAAGTAAGAAACACGCAGTAGTGCACATTACCAAGAGAGAGTATCCGCAATGGACGAAGCCACCTAACGCAATTAAGGACCATGAGGATCCATTTAGAAATGCAAAAGGAGGGTTTTGAAATTCAATCCATCATATCTTTAGGATGTACAAGGAATTACTATTACTTAAGAACATGAAAGTCTTTAAAGTCCACCTCCAACAATTCAAAAAACGCTTTAATCTAGCTTGAACAAAGAAGAACAAACCACATTACGGTACAATTTTTAAGAAATTATCTTTGAAAGGGACATCATTTATAGGAAAAAAGATGGACTTGAATTGTTTTTGTTAATTGAATTATAGTAATTTTAAATTTGTTTTACTCATACAAATATATGGGAATTCAAGAATCTGGAGCATTGAGCGTATGGAAATGTCCCACTATATGGCATCCAAGGCATACTTCAGGAGTACTCAACAATTTTGCGCTATTCACAAAGCAGTACACCTTCATGAATTCTTCTAATGGTATTATAAACCAATCATGAAACAGCTGCATGCCAAGGAGTGCAAACTCATCAAATATTTTGGAAGCCATAAGGAAACCTCAATTAAGAAGGTAGAAAAATTTTTAATCATATAGCACTAGTTCATTAATAGGACACTTCAACACGTCGTTCTTGAGAAACATATAAGCTTCAACATTGTTCAACTTCACATTCACTATTAAATTAAGAAAAAAGGATTACGTTTGAATCACACAATTCAACATTTCTGAGAACTTTAACCTTTTTAGCATACATGTAGGTATTGATGGATTCTATGAGTGAAATGCAAGTTTTTGGGAGTCTCTGAAAAAGGTTGGAAACTTGGAAAATAAACAATATGAGAAATCAAGACGTACTTTTTCTAAATCATTGCCATTTATTAAAATGTTTGAAGATTAGCTGCATGTCATTTGTGTGAAAGTGAGATTCTAGAGGATTGGTTAAGTTGTTAATGGAACCTTCAATCTAATGAATGCTTTTGTTCTAATCCGCTTCATTCTTTAAGACATATATCATTCATATGATATGGATTGTATTTATATTCAAGCATTGTATATGTATCGTCATATTTCAAGAATTGTAATACAATTTTCTTCATAAATTATGTTCATAATGTATTTTTGAATCTTATTTCAATTAATATCTTCATTGCGTATGTGATTGAAAATTTTTAGGTTTATATTATTGAGTAATCCATTATTGATCTTTCATATATCATTTTGACTCGCAAAATTACCCCATGTGCACCATCGTATGGGGCTCATAGAGTTGGAATTCATCGAAACAACTCTGTACCTTCACAAGATCGTGTGCATGGGATTGCGTTTTTATGCATTTCACAGAAAAGTTCTTTCTCATAATATACTATAGAATATACATTTTTTTTTATTCTATGTATAAATGACCAGTTTATTTTTATGCATTCAACGACTACAAAAAAGTTCTTTCTTATAGATATATTATAGAGAATATGTTTTATTTTTATTTTATTTCTTTATTGAAACTACTTTACTTTATTGAGCATACAGATAAAATTATATTGATTTTAGTTGTATATTTGTATGTGGATATCTGGGTTGGTGTCCACACATATGTTTACTCTTTTGGTGTACATAAATATGAAAAAAAATGGTCAATTTCCACGAACGTGTTGTTCCATTATGTTTATACCTTGATTGGAGTCCTAGTATCTTAGATCATTTGAAGAAATTGAATCTCTTTCATGAATGCGTACGGTTTGATTTGTGTCCATAAACTTGCTATGACTGTATATGCGGAACTTGGATGATACTAATTGTTAGAATGAAGAATTTTTGTTGTGTTCAAAGGTGTGAAAATTTGAGCTCACGTGAATAAATGGATTGTCGTTTATGTGTAATCATTGTTTTTCTCTATCATACATTCCGTGGTTAGTAGCATGTACACTTACACCTTGCATGATGTCCATAGATTTGTTTTTTAATCATACGACTACATATTAGTTGTTATTTTTTCTGTAGAAATTCATAGTAGTTGATTTTATGTGTGTCCATTGATTGATGTCTTCATATAGGCTCTGATTGGTAGTGTATTTTAAGATGTTTATGGATGCATGTAATAAAGTAAGTCTATGATCCAAGAGTCCGATCGGTTCAGACAGATCTAAAATCGGACACCATTTCATCAATCGTTTGTATGATCAAAGACCTCGAGTCTAGACTTACTAGAAGGTCATTTACTCTTGTAACCAAGTGATCCACTTAGCCTATTGGTTAAGACTAAAGGATGTGAAGAAGGAGGTCTTGGGTTCAACCCCCATGGGATACATGGGGAGAGTGTTTTGCCCAAAGAGCTCTAGAGCCTTCTAGAAGCATCCACTTGAGTTAACTCTGGTTAACTAGGACACTTGGTGCACATGTAGTTAAATGGTTGACACTTGGATAATTAGTATCCACCTGCGCAAGAAGGCAGTCCCCTGAAGAGAGCTATATATAGAGGCATTTGATTGGGAGGAGAGTCATGTCTCTAGCATGTGGCAGTCGTAATCTTGCATTGGTATCAGAGCTTGGTTAAGCTTTCATGGAGACCTTGCTCTCATTATCTCCTTCCTCAAGATCTCATGAAGAACCGATGGTTTATCATCTTGTTTATGCGATAGATTCAATTTTATTTATGTTTTGCGTATATCTCCATATTATCACTCGTTCCAATAGCTCACGTTCGAAGTCCACGTACTTTATTTTGCCAAATTTATGCGATTGTGCTTCAGGAAGGATTTGGACCCGCGAAATTACATAACGTACACTCTAGCCAAGAGGCCAAGCGTTTACCATATATATTTTTGATTAAAAAAAACCTTTATCATTATTCAAATATGTGGCAATGAATGAGCTCACCATTGACGGGTCTATTGACTTCTGCGTCAATAGTGCTTGCTGATGATGAAATCTCAGAGCCACTGTTCCGGGTTTTAAACTCATAATGCTTTCAAACTTAAGCTACTACGTCAAACCACGATGTATTGGATTCTTGTGCATGATATGCATTTTTAAATGCTGTAGTACAATATGTCAAGTGTTGCTCTTTTGAACAATGCCATATTTCGAGGGTGTATGAAAAGAAGTGCAGATCTTGATCTCGGGATGTGTCAATGTCTCTCGATATGAGCTATTCATGCACTTGAGGTGCTAAATTGATTAATTCTATTTAGAATATAGAGAAAAAAGGTTAAATCTATTACAACAGATAAGACGTCAGAGTTGGGGATCAAACTTGTATTCTTTGTCGAGGTGCTTCTTGAGCTATACTAGTGAAACGTTTTGTTGATGGTTATTGAAGCCATTGCAATAAAACAATACATCCATTGGTCTGCCGTTCTCTCTGCCATGGAGGAGGAGCCAAAAGATAAAAGAGCCATTGTTTATCTCAGCCATGCCTGATAAAGCATATTCATTGCTCACTTGTTCACGCTGCAACAGAAAGCGATAGTGGGTGCATTATGAAAACAAAATCAGCTCTCCTACATGAGTAAAGCGAGGCAGATGAGAAGAAAACAGAAGGTTCCAGGGTGATTTATAGTAACATCATGAAGTTCCTCACAAGTTCTCATGGAGAACTTGTTAGCAGCACAACATCGATGCCCAAAACAAAGAAGACATTTAGGACGAGTTTTATACCAAGAAGGCAATCTTCTTTGGATTCTTCTAAATTATTTATTATCTACGAAGTCTGCTTCTCATGAAAAAGAATCTACTACCGGGGATTGATCACGAGCCGCTCAGGTCAGGATGGAGGATCTTGACCGGCTATACTACAATTGCTTAATTCCATTTTTTAGCATGACTCAATCTCCATAACCATCGCTTAGTGGAGTTCAAAGGATCCAAATTTTTGAGCAAAGAACAATAGAAGATGAATAATCTTCACTCAAGCATATGCAATCTTAAGCACTCGATCTCTGAACTTCAAGAATTGGGCATCAAGAGTCCAACCACTACCTTATGACATTTAAAGAGCACCAGCATCCACACATCATCTGAAAGTGAAGGATGACCTTAGACAAGCATAGTCCAAGGAAGGCTTCATGTCTTCAAAGAAGAGGACAAGAAGAAGCAATGATCTTCAAGGAGGAATATATAATTCTTCCTCATGGATATCTCAAGGATGAGGAATGCCTCCTCTAGAGGATCAATGGAAGGACGTAGTTAATTGGGAGATAAGTATTTTCCAAGTTAATGATTGGTTTCAATAATTATTTTTTGCTCTCTCCTTTCATGTAGGATTAATTTTTATCATTGAAGTATGGTAGTAATTCATTCTTGATAATCTTGATGCAAATTATTGAAACCTACATGAAAGAGCATAAAGATATTGAAACACTCATTAAACACAAGCATAGCATGCACCTATGAAAGAATATTTGTGCCTTTCTCCTTTTCAGAGAATGTTTTTATGCACAAAACATGTTTTCTTCTTGCTTAAAAAAGATAGATAGTGCTCAAGTTTATGCACATGAATGGTTATATCTTTTTAAAATGCTATCAAGTCGAATGTTTTTGGATGGATGATTAGGAACATGCATGTTCAAGCACAACAGTTTCTTGATTTAAGTTTGGTGCATGAAAGGAGAATGCCAACACATGCATGCACTCACATGCATTTGCATGCAAGAACAGGCATTTGCATATGCATGATTATTGGTTAAGTAGTTGAGTACGTATACTTTTTTCACCTCTTTTTTCTAACTCGACTTAGATAGCTAGGAAAATAGCAAACTAGGTAGTTGTAATGCTCTTGGCTGTCATGCAACTCAAGTAGCTGGTTTGCTTTTCCTAGGCATGATACTTAGATATCATAAATTAGGAGTCTTGATTAGAAAAAGTAGGTCCTTTGAAAGTAAAGTATTAAATTTTCTTGGTCATTGGAATGAAAAGAAAATAGGGCCACCTGAAAGTAACCATGATGACTCTAAGTTTAGGAAAACTTAGAGAATCCTAACGACAAGCCTAGATGTAGTCATTAGCTTAGATTTGAGAAAGTCATGGAACTATTGAAGTTTTTTCTTTTCATCCTGATGAGTGATGAAATTCAAAGAGGTGAATAAACTTTAGCATCACTTGAAATTTAGTGTTCAATAGTTGGATGCTAGGTTCCATGACTACATCTCTAGTCAAGATGCAAAGCTTTCAAAAAAAAGCATGGAAACTTTATTAAGAACTTTTCTAAGGATGAGAAAAGTATAATTGTTTTTGTTTAAGCTAATAAGAGCTTAAAGAAGAAACCCAAGTCAACGCAATCTTTGGGAATTAAGTCACTTCCTAAAGATAAGCCAATAAAATGAAATAGTCTGGTTCACTATTTCATTGGTTATAGAAGGAATATCTCTTGAACAAGAAATAAAACTTTAAGTCTTGATCTTGTCCAAAAATCAAGAATTCCTTTTGAAGATTATTCCAATAAAAAATAAGATTTCAAGATGAATCATTGGCTTAGTAATACTTGATTCCTTGGTAGGAATCTAAAAGTTCCTGAAAGAAAAACTGTCCCTAGATGTGAGACTAGAATCTTTCAAGAAAGTTTAATAGCAAGTACTTCCTAGTAATTCCCAAACCACCAGTCTTGGTACTTAAGTCCAAATATTGATATAACCTAATGGTGTATCAAAGATTCTTAGCTTTGGAATTTGAGAGGCATCAATGTATGCTTGGACTTAAGTCAAGGGAAAGATCTCTAAAAGCCCATGGATAAGCAAAGAAGAGTTTGATAGTTTAAGAGATCTAAGCGTTTGATAGTTTAAAGAATAAGTCTTTATCTATAAGACTTATAGATAAAGACTTATAGATAAAGACTTATTCTTTATTATAGTCATAATGTCAACCACACGATCAAACTTGGCCATGATTGCCCAACAACATGCGATTGGAACTACTATGTAGATTGCCCAAGCATTGGCAATGAAATTCCTTTTGGGAATTATTCACTCAAGGTCCATTTATCGAATCGAAAATTGTGAAAAGAGTAAGCTGTTCCAAGTCTGAACAAAGAGAAGAAATTCCAAGAATGTAGTTTGCAATCGTGAAGACTGTACTTAAGTCTATGGAAGGTAAAACATAAATATTTGCCTATACTTAAAGGGATTTTGGTACAAATCCAAAGAGCATGAGCAGACTCTTAGACTTAATCAGTAGAGAGATTCCTTTATAAAGTCCTCGGGATAGGTACTTAAAGCATCGGAAAAGAAAGGAATCTAAAGATAAGAAGTCACAAGCTCTTGTCACTACAAATTGGTCAAGGATAAAGCAATTCAACTTGAATTTGTGAAAATTCAAGTACTTGGAATTCTGATTGGTTTTCATTTGAAAATTCTAGCAAAGAAGGATGGATCTTCCATCAAAAGGTTTTCAAGTTCCAAAGAAAAGCACAAGATTATGAAACGATCATGTGATGGGATCAAAACCAAGAAAATCTATTTAGAGATCAAGAATTAAAACGAGAGAGTCTTCTATCAAGAGATGTTTAGACTTTAGGATAAGTATCACTCACACATTAATGTGAATATAAAGTAGGGTGGTATGGGACACCAGATTTTATATTCATATTGATGTAGGAAAGATGGTATGGGATATCAGCTTGTGAGATGATAATTATCTTTTAGTCTTTAAAAAATCTTGAAGTTAGATCTAATCTTCAAGGGAATTAAAGACTTCAAGGGAGAAGTTTGAGTTCAAGGAGGATAAAAGTATGATCCCAAGACACTTAAAGATCAAGTATGTATGAAGATATGAAGTAAGTAACTTCCAAGATCTTCTTGAAACATTTCAACCTACAGTGTTGATGATTCAAAAATATTTGATAAACTTTGACATTGAGATTATCCTTTCAACTAAGAATTGGATTGAATATGTTAAACACCAAGTTCCAAGTGTAACTTGGAAAAATTAATTCTTTGACTCAACGCAATGCTCAAGAATTGCATTCCTAGTAAGGAGTCATAAAGATTGAATAAAGGCATTAAAATAGTCTAAGTGAAGCAATACTTGAGTAAAAAAAACTCATCAATAGAACCTCAGTGGGTACACTGATGTTGGTTACCACTCTAGTATCTTGTGATTGGATGATATTTTTGAGTTGCTCTAAATCTTTTTGAGAATCGAGCTTATTTCTCTTAAAGATAAAGAAAATGCTTCAATACCCTATTGAAATAGATCTTTGAGAATAAAGTCCTAAGTCATCTAGACTTTGACTCATAACAAGTTTACGTATCTTCGAAGTTTGAATTGGTTGAACATAGTTTTAGTTCTTTCTTTTTGCTTTCTGAATCTTTTGGATTTGACTCAGGTATGGTATGTGATTCTTTTCATAAAAGTCAAGGGTTAGCTGGATAGAACCAGGTAAATAAATTAAACATCCTAGATAGATGTTCTGTACAAAAATATTTTCAAACATCGAAAAATGATAAGTTCAGTATTGACCTATTCATTTGTCTTGCTTCATGTTATAGCATAAATGATTTCCTAGAGTCAAGTATACTATAGAATGGAGAAGTTAGGAATTGCTCAGAAGATCAACAATTCCCAAGAACTTTAGCTCAAGTCTTTGAGAAAAGTGTCCTAAGTAGGACAATTTCATTTGCATTTGAATTGGCCAAGTTATAGTATGGTTGACTTAAAGAAAATGGTGAACTTTCTCCTACAGTTTACATAGGATTTTTAAACTCATTAAAACAAAGTAGTCCTCTAGTCGGGTGATAAAATCAAGTAACTGTTGGATAGGAATCATTGTACAAACATCCAAGTTAGATGTTTGGGACACCAAACTTCAAGTTATCCAAAACAAATTAAAGTGAATCAAGAGTTCTCAAAGTCTTACAAGGGATAAGAATATTGCCTTTGCTACTAAGTCCATGCACCAACCATGTCTAGAAATGGACCAGTAATTTGAATCGACTCAGTTCACATGTTTGTGCCTATATCATACATCGAGAAACTGTGAATTTGCTAGGGATGATTTTAGATCCACCCTTATTATTCATTTACTACTTTGTACTTTGACTATTATATCAAAGTGCGAAGCGAGATAGTGTTTTGAGTCATTTGGGCAGGGACGCCACCTGATGAGACATTTTCTTCTAGTTTTAAGAACATGGCCATTTTATTCTAGGTTTAAAACATGAGGCTTGGGGGTTGCCTACAATAGATATATAGCTCCATTTTCGAGGACGAAAATATTTTCCAAGGGGGAGGAATGTAGTAAAGTAAGTCTATGATCCAAGGGTCCGGTCAGTTCAGATAGATTTGAAATCGGACACTGTTTGGTCACCCTTGTGTATGACCAAAGATCTCGAGTCTAGAGTTACAAGAAGGTCATTTACTCTTGTAACCAAATGATCCACTTAGCCTAGTGGTTAAGACTCAAGGATGTGAAGGAGGAGGTCTAGGGTTCAACCCCCATGGGATACATGGGGAGAGTGTTTTGCCCAAAGAGCTCTCGAGCCTTCTAGAAGCATCCACTTGAGTTAAATCTGGTTAACTGGGAAATTTGGTGCACATGTACTTACATGGTTGAAACTCAAATAATTAGTATCCACCTGCCCAAGAAGGCAGTCCCCTAGAGAGAGCTATATATAGAGGCATTTGGTTGGGAGGAGAGTCATCTCTCTAGCACGTGGTGGTCGTAATCTTGCAATGCCTATATGGTGATTCGAACTATACATGTAACACATAATCAAAGTTTTTAATGTATATAATAAGGATAATTCATTTGATTTGAGTTTCTTTTTCCAGTGAGTTTGAGTTTCATAGTATATTCTCCATGTTTCAAGGAGTCTGTATAATTTTTTCTTTCATCCAATGAATATTTTTTCTATGGCTAAAACAATTCACATTTGATTATCTTGATAGATGTTATATCTCATGGAACATCATTGACAAGTAGGATCGCCCATCCCTTTCTCAATGGGTGGACTTAATTTTATCTGATAAGTACCCAATGATTCTCAACTTCAAAACACATAGTACACTAATGAAAGGGTGTGTTTTCATGCTAATTGCTCAATTCTCTCCCTTCCTTTTTTTCAAGAGGTGATCTCCACAACTTGGAGCAAGGCCTTTAGATGATATACCTCCTCTTGCTAAGTGTCAGAACATAGCTGTCAAGTAGACCCATGCTCTCCTTATCAAGGCCCAAAGACAAATTCTTAACATTTGGCCTCTTGATATGGAATTCAATAATCGTAGTTGCCACCTCGAACCTGGACTCAGGAAAATAAGAACCAAACTAAGATCGAAAGAAAAAATTGAAAGAAAAATCTTGCATGTTATTTTAAATATTGGTGGGTGGGCGAAGCAGACAAACCAATGAAATAGATATGTAAGCTCTTTAAGAAGCAACAATTGAATGAGGAGCTCCCTTACATGGTGAATAAGAATGGGGTGGAATGCACTTCGGCAAAATAGAATATTGAGTTAATAAAATACCACTTCACTTAAATCTTCGGGGTTTCCATGGCGCTTATTTTGTAAATGCATGATTCCATGGCTCCCACCTAGAGAATCAGACCAAAGAAAATTCCCCAAAACATCATTCATCTTTTCAATTCCCCTATCAACAATGCAAAGATTCTAGAAGTTACTGATGCTCTACCTAGTCATAAAAGCTTGGGTGTGGATGACCCACCAATGCATTCTTCAATAACTTTAGGAGTGACATAGTGAAACTACCACTTTTGGTGTGGGGGGAGGCCTTAAGCTTTGGTGCTCCTCGTAAATTTCTCAATGAAGTAGTAGTTAATCTAATTCATAAAAACATGAGAAAAAAAAGATTGAAAGCTAGTCACCCATCACTATGCTACAAACTAGCTAAAAGATCATAGCTAACGTTATTGCGAATCACATTACCTTCCATCTACACTCATGGATCAATGAGGACCACAAGGGTCTCATAAAGGGCCAATCCATGTTGGATCCTATTATTGATGTGTAGAATGGTGTGGAGTTTTGTACACAAGCAACATCAATTTTGACAATGCAAATGATTGGGTGGAGTCGAATTTCATTCTGCATTTCCTAAAATAAATCTTTTGTGGCCTCTCCTCTAATTAATATGCATGGGAAAATATTCTTTTTGCCATTGCCATCGATGGTCTTAGTTGGTTGGTTAACCATCTTGGGTTAATATAGGGATTTTGGCTTGCTGATAATCAAAACCAGATGGTAAGGAAACTCTTCATCGATGACATCAATGCTTTTGTGCATAATGACCATAATAGCATCACCAGTAAGGTCTAAATGAATTTCTTTGCTATAACTCGGATCTAAAATAAATCACTCCAAAACTGCTTTCAAGGCCAATTGTGGGCCCTCTTTGCAATTCGTGACTAACAAGGGATATAGAGAAATACAAATGGAAACTGTTTTTGGGTTCCTTGGGTATCTCAATGGGTTTTCAGATTTCTATTGGGTAGTATTGGAGTTAGGTTCTCGCCAAATTGGATACTAAATTACCCTACATGAACGCTAGTTATCAACAACTTCCTCATTTTGTATATTATCTATTCTTTGGCATGTTGAAGACCAAATGACAAAGACTTATCAAAATTTGAAGGTACTTTTAGAGATTTCGAGTGGATTGGCAATCCAAACGGGAGGGGGATGCCAAACATTAAGTGGACCTTGTGTGCTTACCAAAAAGTTTCTAGTGGATTGGACATTTAGAATGTGGGAGTTATGGCACATAAATTGGCTACCAAGTGGCTCATCAAAGCCGAGTGCAATGGCAAGCCCCTTGGAAAAATCATTTTCTTAGAGACAAATCCTTTCTTATGCTTAAGGGAATCCCTAGCTCAAGAGATCTCAATCTGCTCACCTTAATGTTTGTTGAGCATCCGATGAGTTGGGAAGGATCTCAACTTGTTTTCTTCATAAGGAGGAGTCGGAACAAGATGAAGTCATGTACAAAGGTTAATGAAGATTGGAAATGGACAGTCTCCACTAGGCATAATGATTCGTAAGTAACCATAAACACCTTGACTCGCATATCTCCCTTAATATGAGATGATATTAGAACTTGCCTAGCATCAAATGACAACTTGTCTGCAATAGCCTATGCTATCCTCTCATTGAGAACAAAAAGTATGTTCTCATGTGGCAAATCCTCCAACATGGAAGTTGGACCAATACCTAAGCTATGTCAATCTAAAAGAGTGGTCGACTAAGAAATCCCTAAACCTGTTAGGTAGAGGAATATGTAATTATAAAAAACTTTATGTTTTTAGACACCATACGATGTTTATCACCAAAAACAATGAGATTAAACGCAAGTGGGTTGCTCACGAGGGTGATGAAAAGATCATTTAAAATCTCAGTAACTCTCTTTGAAACATTTTTCAGTCATCGAATCCTAGGTTTCCTATAGCTTTTGGACCTTCATAGATTTCACATCTCTAGGCCATCCTACCGTTTCTTTTTCAGACATAGGGGATCCCAAGGGCACCAAGCCCATTCAATGTATTATTGTTCTTTTATTTATTCAAGCATAGGAGAGTAGCCGTTGGCCAAACTTCCTTTTGATGAAAATATCTTTCTAACTTGTGGTACTTCACCTTTAGCCGTGAATAGTTTTACCGCACATAACTATAGCTAGTGCACATATCCTCGATCTCTCCCCCATCTGGCCCTACTGTTGAAGATTATCTAACATGTGAACTTGTTCTGACGGCATGCTAAAGTGCTACTTTACTTGTGCGCAGCTGATCACACAACCATATGATCACATTATCTTTGCAATGGAATAAAATCATAGCACAATGCTAATCTAGAGGGATAAATATTGTACATAAAATCCCATAACACAAGAATGAAATGCGTGATGTAAAGAGCAACTTTATTTTCCTACCAATCTATGATTTCGACATAGCTGCATTCATAAAGATCCTTGAATTTAGAGCGATTTGAATCGCGTGAATAAGAATTTTAAACTCAGAAAAGTTTTTTTCAATCTAGTAATCAACCCATAAAACAGAGGTCTTCCAGCTTGCAACATTCATAAAAAGCTTTTCATATAAACCTTCGAGTAATGATGGGCTAATGATCAAGATTCCATTCTTCTAGCTCACATAATGCGTACCAATGACCCAATCCCTCTCAAGCACATCATAAACATGGATGGAATCATTATGAGATCCTCTCCACATTCTGCTCTGATTACGAAATAATTTTTACGTATTTGCCTGAAATCCCACGTTGGAACTTACTATACATAGAATCTCTCAATGAAAAATTGTAATTACTATTTTGAGTGGTAAACATATTTTGATTTCGAATGTGTGATTCATTTTGCTAGCCACTATTGGTTAACGTGTGAACTTTGATTGGACGTATTCAATTCATTCGATTTCAGTGTGATTGCCAATATAAAGTTTGACTACAATCCATCTGAATATTGTAGTAAACAATGGTTTTGTGATAGGGTTGTACATAATTTCGATATGACAAAAATATCAGTCTTCACTTCCTCCTCTTACTTTTCCTGATTGAGAGTTAGTGAGTGGTTTTGTCTATTGGTTTATAGCCTCCAACAAAATTCTAATGAAATTAGAACGATTTATCAATCGTTTTTTTATTTCATTTACAAGCTTGATTGAAAATAGGGGGTTGATTAGATCTTGGTTTGTAACGATCCCAGAATCAAAAGCTCCCAATCACGGAGGAACCGTATAAGAAAGAAAATCTTGCCAAGAGAAAATCAAACACAACAGAATACTTGATATGTGACGTAGAGAGAGAGAGAGATAGAGAGAGAGAGAGAGAGCGAGAGAATAAGTTTGTAGATCTGAATCGATAGAAAACGTGAATATCTCGATCAGCCCCGGTAAATCCTAATTTTAAGCACAATCACACTCTCAATCACATTCGCACTCTCAATCTCAATCTCAATCTCAATCTCAATCTCAATCACACTTATAAAGAAATAATTGATTTGGGACTTCCTCTTTTCATGAGGACGGGACACCCAAAATAGAATTCATAGTCACTGATGAAGAAAGTTCTTAATCCAATTTATCAAAAGTTTCATCCTTGAGTGTTGCATGAAGAACTCTAAGCATGCACGTTATTGGTATGTTGATTTCTTTAGTAGCACCTGTGAAAAGTAGAAGAGAAAGAAACAAAACGACAGATGTCGGCAATCTTAATATGCATAACAACAAGTATGCATCAAAGTCATGGATTGGAATAATTATAGAATACCCAACTTCTTTTTTCTTTCTAGGTATTTTAATAATACCTATAGTTTTGGGTCCTATAGTTCAAAGCTGCTGTAGAACTCCAAAATTCTTGTGAGAGATTAAAATGTTGAGCTCCTTAATCTCAACGAAAATTTTAGAGATGTCGTATGTCCAAATCGGCCACCAAATATCCTTTTTCAGCCCTGTAAGGTGGAAAATTCTAGAGAAACAAAAAAAATCCATTATCTCTAGAGTGAACTAAGTTCAGAGCCTCAAAATCCTCATCGTCATCAACGATCCTTCATGCTAATGCATGGTTTGAACTGCATGATCTTTGTGCCATCCAAAGCCTTTGTAAACGTATAGAAAACGTGGTGTTTTTTTACCTATATGAATCACCAAAATCGTTTTTGTCAATATCTTTTCATTTATGAATTGGTAATGTACTTTTGTTTCTTGCACGAGAAATAGGATTTGAAGCAAGGTTTATGCTACTTATGTTATCAAAATACATAGGATATGTATCAACCTATGAATTCGAGTTCTTAATAGCTTCTTAATCCACATATGTTCACATGTTACTTGTGCAAGTTCTCTATACTCAACCTCTTTAGATGATAAATCCATTGTTGGTTGCTTCTATGACATCAAAGATATGACTTTGCTTCCAAGCATCACTAGATAAGCACTAGTGCTTCTTCTATCTGCTTTGGATCCATCCCAATTCGCCATACAATATCCCTTGAATTTCATATCATCATTATAAACATAGCATAATCTTTCATTCATAGTACCCTTTAGGTACCTAAGTTTTTGTCTAGCTACAAACAAGTGATTAATCCTTGGATTTTGCGTGAATTGTGACAAGACACCTACTCCATAAGCTATATTGGGTTTTGTGATGGTTTCATAATTCACTGATCCAAAAATCAACCTATAAATTGATTCATCATCAAGAGGATTACCATCACTCGAACTTTGCTTCAAATTTACCTCCATTGGGTTGGGGATTAGCTTGTAATTTGGTATTCCAAACTTTTGAAGCACATGAAGAATGTAATTCTTTTGCATCAACATGATTTCAAGCATTTTCTAGAAAAGTTTGATTCCAAGAAAATACCTCAATTCTCCAAGATAAGAGATCTTTAGCTCGTTACCTAGCTTGGATTTGATTTCTTCAATTCCCTTTATGTCATTAGCTTAGATAACAAAACTATAGACATAGACACAAATGTAGGCACCTAGTTCACGTGTTTGTTTCATGAAGAGAAAGTGGTATGAATCACTTTTTTGTATCAATACTTAATGAGATACTCCATGGACCTATGATTCCAAGCCAATGGTGCTTGCATTAGGCCATATGGATTCTTTTCCAACCTTCAAACATGTTTAGAAAACTTATTACTTATAAAATCTTGTGGTTGTTGAATATACACTTCTTGTTCCGTCTCTCCATTGAGTTCTGTATTCCTGATGTTCAATTGGTATAATTCCCATCCTTTTGTGGCTCACATAGATATTAAGGTTCTGATGGTGCTCATTTTATTCACAAGCTTGAGGGTTTCCTTAAAAATCATTCCATATGTTTCTCCAAAGACCTTGCTACCAAGACTTGCTTTGTACCTATAGATGGTCCCATCGGCTTTTCTCTTTACCTTGTCTATCCACTTGCTTCCTATAACTTCTGAGAATTCCTTCTTAGGCTCAAGAATCTAAATCTTTTTTCTTCAAGAGCTTCAATTCCTTCCTTGATAGGTTCCCTCCATTCTATATACTTGCTTGCTTCTTCAAAACATGTAGGTTTCATTTAACCATAGTTAGTTTCCATAAAAGAATCATATTTGGACATATCTTCTAGATACCTTGCCTCAAGGAAACATTTTATTTACCTTTTAGCGGTATGAACGTTCTGTTCCTTGGCTTATGATTTAGTACATGTGAAGATTCTCCATGGTCTTCAGCTCCCAAATAAACTTCATCTTTGTCTATCTCACAAGCTTTGCTTTTCTTTTTGTTGAATGACTTGATGCTCAATTTCTTCTCGCTTCTTCTTTAGAAGGTTATGAAATTGATCTTCATACTTTGAGTTTGCACTTTGATGACCAATGATATAAATATTTGTTTGAATTTTAGTTTCTTCATGCCTAGTTTTGTCACCTTCATGTTCGTACAGATACTTTACCTTCATGTACCATGGAGATAGCTCATTAAAATCTTCATCTCTTGAAACGTTCAACTCCTTTTGATACAAATTGAAGCACCCAGAATCCTTTTGAACGTTTTGCATAGCCACACATAATTTTGAGAATTAGCTTGCAATGTGTGCCTTCGGTCACTACAAACATGACCATATCATGTACATCCAGATATTGAGGTGGGAGAGATTTTTCTTCTTACTATACCAAGATTGATAAGGTGTTGAAGTGTGTGTTCCTCAAGATAGAGCCCTATTCATGAGTTATATGATTGCATTGGATGAATTAATCCAAAAATTATTGGAGATATTCATTTTGTTCAAGATTTCCCTAGCTATCTCTACAATGTGCTTGTTATTCCCTATTCACACAAAATATCCTTTCATTAGATAATGGAAAACATCCAAAAGCCTACACACCTAACAAAGAATCACGAAAAGTCTACAAGGGGGAGAGAAAACCTCACACATTCAACCAAAACCATGAGAAAACTAGCTCCTAGAGGAGGGGGGGGGGGGTTAAAAAAACTTTTTGAGAACCAATGTACCTTTTGGAGGACATCTTGGTATTTAGATAAGTTTGCAGTTGATTAGACACGCTTTTTGCTGGCCAAATATTGTTAAAGATTTGAAAAAACATGTAAGTCATTGTTTTAAATGTCAAGTGAACAAAGTAGCAAGGAGTAGTCCTCCAAGTATGCTACAACCATTGGAAATACCATAGTGCTATTGGGATAGTATTTCCATCGATTTCATAGTGGGTCTACCTAGGACACCACAACAAAAGAATGCTATTCTTTTGGTGGATGATTGTTTGAGAAAAAATGGACTAGTGAAGGCTTTACAAATTATGGAACTATTTATTTAGAATATTTTGAGATGGCATGGTCTTCCTAAATCCATAGTCAGAAAGAAGGATCCTACGTTTACATGAAAGTTTGGGAAACACGTGTTCAATAAGCTTCAACTTTAGCTCAAGATGAGTAGTGAAGAGCATCTATAGATAGATGATCATACCAGAATAGTTAACCAAATACTAGAAGATATGCAATGGGCATATGTTTCAGAGAAACAAACAGATTGGGCTAGTTTCCTCCCATTAGTTGAGTTTGCTTGGAACAATTGGAAGCACAAAACTACTAAGTTGGCAACTTTTGAGGTGATTTATGGATTTACTCCACATAGTCCTGGTACCATTGACTTAACCACAAAATCTTTGAGTGCTTTAGAGTTTCTAATACATTTGGAAGCTAATTGAAGAATAGTTTGGTTCA
Source organism: Ceratopteris richardii (assembly GCA_020310875.1). Classification (NCBI taxonomy): domain Eukaryota; kingdom Viridiplantae; phylum Streptophyta; class Polypodiopsida; order Polypodiales; family Pteridaceae; genus Ceratopteris; species Ceratopteris richardii. The sequence continues at coordinate 80,896,005 of CM035421.1, read as the reverse complement.
ATTTAAAGGAAGCTATTGAAAGGATGAAAGCATTTGTAGATTAACATTGCACACCACAAATGTTTCAAGAGGACAATCTTGTGTTTATAAAAGTTCCGCTTCATTCAGCACTAATAATGGGTGACAAAACCAACTTATCCCCTAGATTTTGTGGAACTTGGATAGTAATCAAGAAATTAGTGATATTGCATCAAATTACAATTGCCAGATGATTGCAAAGTTCAGCGAGGTTTTCATGTTAGCAAGTTGAGACCATACTATTCTTAGGATGCGAATTCTCTAGATTTTTTAGTTGGTTAAGAAAATAGATCATCTCAACCAAATCTTCCATTTCAAGTCCCTGACAAGCAGGAGCTGAAGCTACTGAATTTCTCCAAACCTAAGAGAGATCTTGTTTCTAAAGTTGAGTTTGGCCTAGGAGGCTTCTTGTTGCCCTACACATGAAATAGCCATTTGGCCGCTAACTTTTGGCCATTCATTCAATGTCAAGAATTCTCAAGAATTTATCCTTGTCTAAAGGAACATTTTGAATGAATGGCTTGAGAAAGTTGGCCATTGATGTTTATATGAGAGGCACGTCTTAGCAATATTGAGATCAGCTAAATAAATTTCTAGCTACAAGCAAGGCCTTTGAAGGATTGAAGAATGAAGTCCCATTAGAGTATGTCATAAGCTTTATCAAAGTTAATCTTAAGGAAGAGGACGTCTTCAAGGACATCTTTAGCAAAAACCAAGCCTTCCAAAACATCAATGACAACCTCAAGGATGGACCTCCCCTTGATGAACTCTTTTTTATCCTCATTGACATAGTTCTATAGGTGACCAATAATGCAATTAACAAAAATCTTAACAAGGATCTTGTAACACATTTGGAGCATCATAATTCAATGCTAATTTTCAATCCTACTTTTGCTCGCTTTTTATATGAATAAGCTCAATAATGCCCTCATTGAGAGAGTTGGGCACGGTGCCCGAGGATGTATCCTCTTTCCACACGAAACATAATGGAAAGATGACCACACAGTTGAAGTTCTTGAAAAATGCATTAGTGAGGCCATCCAACCCAGGGATTTTGCCATTAGGAAGCGCATCAATAGCTACAAAAATCTTATTATCCAAAATGGGAGCTTCAAAAATAGGATTCATATTTTGTGGAATTTGTTGGTTTTGACTCTAAAATGATTGCCCTGCTATCATGTCTATGAGAAGAAAGAGGCATGGAAACCCCCAAACATTAGGCAAAATGATTCATAATAAACATACTATTTTCATCATCCATCTTGCACTCAACACCATTTATATCGATTATGAAAGGGATCACTTCCTTTGACTACTTTTTCTTAAGGAGTCTATGCATATTCTTAGTAGGTTTGTCTACTTTCCTACTCGCTAATTGTTAAAGTTAATTTGGAGTCTCTTTCTTTGAATTTCCTACTCGCTTCTCAATATGCTTCTAGTTCTTTGGAGCCCTATCTGGTATTGAGAGTGGCCCTATTAACTTCTTCCTTAGGATACCTAAGCCTTTGATAAGGATTTCCCTTCTAGATTGACGAATGTTTTGAAGATTCTTAGGAGTCCTGACCAAGATGTGTTGTTTCTCCATGACCGCTATCCTTCAACATTGGGATAGATAGAATTGGTTGGCAAATGCCGAGTTGAAAGCATTTGCAATCTCATGTTTGATTGATGGGGGTGAGAAGGTTCTTGGATTGGCATAAAACTACAGGCCTTTCTTGAGATTGACATATAGCTTGAAGGTAAGTAGAATTGGGTAGTGATTAGAGATAATAAGATCCACACAATTAGAGAGGGAAGGTGCCCCATTTATTGATAATATTTTGCACAATACAACTCTTGTCAAGTTTAGCTTACCTCAGGTCAACTCCATACTAGAGGTTCGACCAAGAGAAATCCACCTCATCTTTGATCTCAAACAACTCAAGGTAGATCTTGACTTGATCCTAGGTATCATTCTCAAAATCCTCATTAACCTGCCCTGTTTTCCACCATCTTGTAGAAAGAACCTTCACCATATTACAATTCCAACAAAGAACGATGTTGAGGGAAGATTATCCAATGATTGTCAAGCGGCTAGTCTTTCAAAATTGATATTGGGAACATACAAAGATACTATGGTGAACTCCTTGGGACCCTCAAAAGGAGCCCCTATCCATCGATGGTTTTGATCCACAAGTGTGTCAACAATTCTAAAGTACCAATTGCTTTTAATGTCGGTAATAAAGCCACTCTTTCCCTTGGGGTGTGTGTTGGAGATCCAGGCATGGGACATGGCTGCTCTTAAGTGGTGAAACAATCCTCAAATATTGAAAGAAACAATGATCATTATGTTGGAAATTTAGTAGTCCCAATACTAATACCATAGGTCCAAGGTTCCATAGGTCCAGCATATACAACATCGAATCTAGAAATCTTCCAATATTGACAATACATGAACATACCACATTTAATCATACAAATGATGAGACAAAGATAGAGAGAGACTAGACAACATGTGAAAAGTGTTATGTAAGCCACTGCTTACTCACACTATCATATATACCATGCTGTTGTGGGGTAAATCCTCTCCATAAGCAAGAGTGTGAGCACACTCTTCTTCTCCAAGAAGAACTCCATAGCTGCTCCTCAACATGCTCCAAAATAGCACCATGGCTACCCCATGTGCTAAAAGCACTACCTCTATTGAGGTACCAAAACTCTCCAAAGCTTGGTGTTGAAACTAGGTGAAGGATACCTTGAAGTGACCCAAGATTGTTCTTATATAGCATATCTCTCCATCAATAAAGCACTTCCAAAAGCACTTCTCAATAAAGCTTCTATGATTGCTATCATCTTCAAAAGCAAGAAAAAACACATGCGTAAAAAATGCTCTCGTTGTCCGTGTCACTTTGTCCAAAAGCATGACAAAATAAACATCTTCTGCATTGCGCCTGCTGGGTATCGAACCGTGGTGGGTGGGATAGGAGGTCTTTGCCTTAACCAAGGTGCCCACGCTGTAATGTGGTAGAGGGAGTAATACTGAAGACTATACTACCTGTACTTACTAAGTGTTTTGGACTACTTCGAACCTTTTCTTCAAAAGTTTTCTTCAAAATTGAATTTGAATTACCTTCAAACTTGAACTTGCTAAATATGAACCATAATACCTGAGAAAATATGCAATCTAGATATCCAATAGTGTACACATCAAGCAATCGCTGATTGACAACAAATGTAGCAAGTACTGACTCTAAACTTGCTATCTCCTGTTTTCTTAAACTTGAAAATATACACTAGGATCCACATATTTGCATTTACCTTACAAAAGTTTTCTCAACGTACTTCTGTTGTGTCATGTAAATACACTAAACAAAATCAAGAACTGAATCCTAGAACCTGTGACTGACAACTCAAAACTTAGTGTATAATGAACGCTGTTGGTTGATCTCTGATTGTACTCAAGTCAACTCAACTCAACTCAACTGAAATCAACTAAAATCAACTCATTAGTCTCATAAATAAATCTATGATGTCATCATGTCTTCATGCTTGTTCAATCTGTAAGTCTTTCATACCTCTTTCCATCAGAATCTGGTATAAACAGATATGTGCGCACTTCTTAAACATACCTCTTTGAAATATCAAGCTTCTCTTTAATAGAATTCTGGAACCTTCTCCTAAGCAGGAACACCTAACATGAACTTTCTCGAGACATTCTCCTTCTTCCTTCTTCTTTCAAAGCTGGAACATAAAGAGAACTAACTAAAGGAAATATAGGAATACCTAAAATAGGAATACTTGTAGGTATGAATCTACATTCTTTTACGTATATGGATGAGAATAAGTCTTCATATTTCATCACCCCCTAGATGATTTAACACTAGTATCCAGAATTCTTCAAATATATCAGACTTTATGTCTTCTTTCTTTCAATAAATCTGATCTTTAGTGATGAAATACCTGTATCTGAAACAAATTCTGAATCCTTTTTATGAGCACTCCAGATGCTAATGGCTTTCACTGTGTACTCCTCGGCTTCTCAAAATCTAGAATAATGTTAGTTTATCTATCATAGAAACCTTGCTGAAAGCGTTTTACGATTCATAACCTTTCTACAACATAACAAGTATCTTCTTCTATCTATCTGCAACACAAATCTGATAGAATCTAAATCTTTGACTTACTTCTTCCAATGTTATGAACCTTATAAACAAAGGATAGACAACTGACTCATAAATACTCAAGATCTTCAAGATCATTCAAGATCATACAAGATCATCCAAGATCATATAAGATCTATCAAGATTATACAAGATCATCCAAGATCAATGATATCTCCAACAAAATACATGTGTAGAATCTGCTCTCATCAAACCTTCATGATTGAATGTTTGATTTGTTACCTGAATGTCTCTAAGTGTGCATGCTTTTCACAAAGTTTTAAAATTTTTCTTCAACAAAATCCTTCCAAGAATCTGCAATTCCTACTTGAAACATAAGTGGACAAACTCTCACCTTGAGAACTCCAAAAGCTGCAAGTTGATACTTCAAATCTTCATATTCTACCTTGGTGAAATGTGATAGTACCTGCTTCAATTTCTTTTGGCTAACTCCACTTCTCAATCAAGTAATAGGATCTGATGGAACAACTTTTTGAATACAAGCATGTATCCGAGAATCAAGACAATGATAGAAAGTAGATTCTCCAACTAACTTGTACATCAATAAATCTGAATTTTTGAAAATACTGAATATGAGGTAACCTTTCCAAACACAAAACCTCAACCCAAGTCTTCAACATCTGCTATAGAAAACTCTTTTTCCTCAAGAGTTAGATAAAGAAGAAATATACTTCTCTAAAACTTGTCATATACCAAGTAGCTCTGAATTGACACTCCATGGATTCTTTGAGGGAATATATAAGCTGCGTGCTTAAAATCTTCAATTTATATATAGCTCATATACATATGAGTCAAAACATATATCTATTGCTTTTCTTCCTCTCAATGCAATTCTTTTTCAAATCTACTAAATCATGACCAAGTATCATGCACAACAATAAATGGTTTCTTCTTTAGACTATCTTCACACAAGATGTTCTACGATCTTTGGATGTAGAGGATAAAGTAGGAAAAGTATATGGAAAATATAAGAGAAAAGGAAGTCTTACTTTTCTTTTGGAAATGTTGGACTTTCTTCTTCTACACCTTTCTTCCACCTTATGATGATGTTGACATCTTCAAACTTCTCTTCCATACCTTTTGTTCTATTCATCTTGAAGTAGCAAGCACTCTTGATTTCTTGAAATGAATTTTTCTCTTCCTATAGTGCTAAGAGTAGGAGACAAAGACAGACATGGTATACAAATGGAAGTGAATATAGAATCGGGTTTTACCATCTCCTCATATCTCTGAATCAGAAATTTGCTTCAAATGATTGATATGACTGAATTCACCAACTTTTTGTCTGAATGATGAATTACCCTTCTAGAGTTACCTCTCTAGATACCTAGATCACATTCTGTATCTAGATAAAAACCTTCCAACCAACTTACAAGATTGGCTGAAAACAAAACTGATGCTCTCCACATTTGTCTTCTTAGATTAACTTTCTTGCCAATAAAGAGATCTCTCAAAACTCGCTAGAAAAAACCTCTAGATACTTGCTTTGATGTAGCTAATGCTTTAACTTTCAAAGAATGAAAGTGTATAAAAGCACTCTTTGAATCCTTCAAATCTCTTCATAACTACTCTTCATGACATGCAAATGATAATCTTATACTAGAAACTGATACCTGTGACTTGATGTTGATCTGAATCTTTCATCTTCTCCAAACCATTGTTCTTCCTTGAATTTGAAGTAGCCCTCTCTTCATCAAGTCTGGGTCTTCAAACAGTACTTTTCTTACATACTTTATAGAAGTATTCGGATACTAACAGATGATCAACCTCATACTCCACACTGATGACTAAACATGTGACCGAATTGTCTAATTCTCAAATCTTGGCTCATCTAGATTAAGTGTGTGTGTCAAATGTCAAATGTTAGAAGATGCTCTTAAATCATATGTTATAAACATAGAAGTCTAGGAACCTAGGAATCTCAATGAGCCTGAATGAGCTCTGATATCAAAACCCTAAAGCTCTGATACCAAATGTTGGAAATTTAGTAGGCCCAATACTTATACCACAGGTCCAAGGTTCCATAGGTCTAGCATATACAACATAGAATCTAGCAATCTTTCAATATTGAAAAAACATGAACATACCATATTTAATTATACAAATGATGAGACAAAGATAGAGAGAGATTAGACAACATGTGAAAAGTGTTATTTAAGCCACTACTTACTCACAGTATCATATATACCAATGTTCAATGTACAATGTGGGAGCAAAACTCTCAACCACTCTATGTGAACAAAAATAGATGGATGAGTGAATGTACAAATGTAACAAGAATATTCAGATGTATGGACATAAATCTAAATATATATGAGATGTATGACCTCATAAGTTGTAGAAGAGTGAATATGAGTGACAAAAAGAGGAAGCATCTATCTAAAACTGATAATCAGCAAACCCTCATCTGAACACGCGTGTGAAAAGATCAAATAATTACAAAAGTAGCAAAGAATGCTAACAAGTTTGCTACCAGAAATCCTCAAACTTATGTGAACCACCTTCTCTAACACCTCATCCAAATGCATAAAGCATACATGTACTGATTCTCTTGTACCTATGCCAAATAGAACTCCTCCTGATATGGATGCCACTGCCTCCATAAACTCCAAGTAGTACTTGTGTGTATAAAGAGAATATGTACTTGAATTCTTAACATAAGATGTAAATCTTATGTTAACCACCATCCAATGTCTTTGAAGTAACCAAAAATCTTCATGTAGAAGACAATCTTCAAATACATCATGTGAATGGCCGATCCACACCACCAAGCTGCTGCGGGGTAAATCCTCTCCATAAGCAAGAGTGTGGGCATACACTTCTTCTCCAAGAAGAACTCCATAGCGGCTCCTCAACATGCTCCAAAATAGCACCATGGCTGCCTCATGTGCTAAAAGCACTACCTCTATTGAGGTACCAAAGCTCTCCAAAGCTTGGTGTTAAAACTAGGTGAAGGATACCTTAAAGTGACCCAAGATTGTTCTTATATATCATAGCTCTCCATCAATAAAGCACTTCCAAAATCACTTCTCAATAAAGCTTCTATGATCACTATCATCTTCAAAAGCAAGAAAAAACACATGCGTAAAAAAACATTGTCGCTATCTGTGTCACTTTGTCCAAAAGCATGACATAATAAACATCTTCTACGCTGCACCCGCTGGGTATCGAACCCTAATGGGTGAGATAGGAGGTCTTTGCTTTAACCAAGGCGCCCACATTGTAATGTGGTAGAGGGAGTAATACTGAAGACTATACTACCTCTGCTTACTAAGTGTTTTTGGACTAATAGGACATTGTTTCCAACACATTATTAGAGGTTAAGCTCTTTGCTGGGAGGGGCCTTGTCCCTTTTCTCTTTTTTTTGTCCTCTTCGTCTTTCCGCCTTGAGGTGGAGGGTCCCTAGAAAAGGATTTTACACTCAACAAAGCTCTTCCATGATATCTTAGCTTCTTGTTTTTCCTTATGTGAAATCTTATTAGAAAACAAATATGGTATTTTGTTACGGATTGTGGATCCAATAATTGCAATTTTTTCGGTTTTTTATCATCATTGGTTGTGGTGAATATATCCTTTGTGCTAGTGGTGAATCCTTCTTTGCTAGAGCAATGTTGTATGAAAAGCATATGCCGATGAACTTTTAGGTTGAAGCCATAAATACAACAGCATATTTGATGCATTGTTTGCCATAATCTAGAAGACATCACATAACTTCTTATGGGTTTTGTATAATAAAGAAATATGTTATTGTCTTGTATAATAAGAAAACATGTTATTGATCATTTTCATGTATTTGGATTTGTTTCTTTTCTATGTTTCCATATGAATTGAAAACTAAATTAGAGCCAAATGTAGAGAAATTTATTTTCATGGGTTATGCGGACAATAAGAAAGGATGTTATTGCTATAATCCAATAAGTAAGAAAAAGATTATTATTCTAGACGTATGCTTTGATGAGTTGTTGTCTTGGTATACAAATCATATTTTGTGAGTTGAAGACAAAATGCAAAAGGAGGGTGGTTTACATGATATTATAGGATTAAGCTCAGAAGATGAGAATGTGCATGATGAATGAAGATTATCACCTACATGAAAAGCGAAAAGAACAGGTAAAAGAAATTCCATTGAGTTAAGTGATGAAGTAGAAATTAGTGAGAGTTCTAAATCTGATTTGATAAAAGATGAACATGAACTCAAAAGATGTTCAAGAGAAAGAAAGTCCACATAAATGTATTTTGAGTCTTATTATGTTTCAAATTCAGCTTTTTTGTCAAAAAGTTATGGAAGAACAACAAATTACATGTTTTAGAGATGAGAATTCAAATGTAAACTCGACCAATGCGATGCAACAAGAGATAGATGCATTGGATAAGAGCAAGACATGGTAGCTTATACCATGGGAAGATGGAGATTATTTGAAATAATTGGTTGTTTCATATTAAAAGAAGTAGTGATGGTTCTATTTTTAGGTACAGGACAAGATTAGTTTCAAAGGGCTTTTCATAAAATTATAACATTAATTATGAAGATAGATTAAGAAATTCACTAAACAAACTCTTTTAAGTGTTGCACCAAGTAAATGTTGGAATATATTTCAACTTGATGTTAAAAATATTTTTGTGCATGGTCATTTACATGAAGGTTTATATGGAGCAACTATAAGGATCTAAAGATTGAAAGTATCCAATTTTTTTTTGCAAGTTAACAAAAGAACTATATGGTTTGAAATAGGCACCTAGATCTTGTGATCACCAATTGGTAAGCTATTTGGAAGCTTAAGGATGCAAACCAAGTGTTGCACATCCTTCTTTATATGTGAAGTTTATAAGAAATCAATGTCTGTATATTTGCATTTATGTTGATGATCTTATCGTTAAAAGAAGTGCTACTAAGAATATCATTAAAAATAAGGAAAAACTTCGTATCAAGTTAGAGATTTTAGATCTCGGGATATTAAGTTATGCATCAATGTAGTTATTAGGGATAAGCATGGTATATGGTTGAGTCAAAAGAAGAACATGTGTAACTTACCTCATATATTTTGTTTGTTAGAATGTAAAGCAGTTGCATATCACTTGGTTCCTAATGTAAAATTCAATAAACATTATTGTGTTAATTTTGAAAGTGTAAACATGTATAGATCATTGATGCAATCATTGTTGTGTGCTATGAATACACGACTAGATATTGGATATGCACTTGGATTTTCGTAGCTCATCCACAAACCTATAGATGTAAATTTGAATGCTACTAGGCATGGGCTACGATATTTGAAAGGAACTTTCCACCATGACTTATTTTACTAACATCATACTAATCTAGATATTAAATATTTTAGTGATGTAGACTAGGCATGAAGTAAAGATCATTTACTGAGCATGAGTAGCTATATATTGATGTTTGGGAATCGACTTTTATCGTGGAGTTCAAAGCAACAACCAATGGTGGTGCTTTCATGTACAACCAATGGTGGTGCTTTCATGTACAGAAGTAGATTATCATGCGCTTGCAATATTGAAATGTGAAGTAATACGGTTCAAGAGGTTATTTGATGATTTGCATCTTCGTCATATAAGTCCAAGAATTTTTGTTGATAATATGAGTAGTATACATTTGGAAATTAATCCAGTTTTCCATACATGTAGCAAGCATATGGAAGTTCACTACGAGTACGTTTTTGAGAAGTTAGTATATTGTAAAGAGATCGACATTTGTTTAATATCTTCAAAAGATCAGCTTGCAGATATGATCACAAAAGCTCTTGATGGAAGAAAGATACAAAAATTCAAACATTGGGATGGATTGCTAGGATTTTCAAGTAAAGCTAGAGAGAAAAAATATTGCACATCTTTATAGCTACATGCTAGCAGAAAGTCCATCCCTTTAACGCTTTAGTCATTATCGAGTGACGTTCTGAAAAATCACATTGAAAGTGATTTTTAAATAATTGCTTAACGTTTTTTTAATTCCAACCGTTCCTTATAACAAGAAAAAGCTTTCGTTTCATTTACGAACAGAACGCTTTATCATATCTATATAACAACAAGCAACTAGTATGTTTTTGACCTTCTACGCAACATAGCGGAATTGTATACTTTCTCAGCGTTTGAATATATTTTATGAATTTTCTTCGTGTTACTATTTATGTCTTTAACGACTTTGTATATATCACAAGTCTATCATCCAAGATTGCAGAGAGTTTCAGAGATAAGTTTCAACTGTGATATTGTCTTTACGTCAGCCTCTGTCTATGTATACATGCACGGATTTCTTTACTGCATTTTATGATTGTACTGCTGAACCTTCTTCCTCACCGTCTGGAGACCTAAGCGCTCTGATGAGTAGAAATAGCATAAGCTAGTGTTTGCACATGCACTGTGAATTGTGAGTAAGAGTTTCAATATTAAGGACTTCATTTGTGCGGTAGATAGCCATCTCTCTCTATCGAGCGACAGATAGCATTCAAAAAGCACTATCAGCCATCTGTGTCACAGATAGGATTCTACAAGCACCATCTCCCTATGGTGCGAGCGACAGCAATTCCGGTTTCCAGCTTCTTCTACCTTGACATTTCCCGTGAAAATTGAGGAACACGTTTTCATTGAAATAACATGAGTTTATTTACAAACTCTTTAATCATTTACATTTCCAAGCCAATTGAATTTTAGTATCTGGTAAGGAATCGAGTAATTTCTCCATATGTATGTATGTGTGTTTATAGGTGTACCTATGTGCGTATGTGTGGGATTCGGTATATGTACGAGGATATCCGAAAGTAGAGATTTATGAATACATCCATAAATGTATACATGCATAAATGTGTCTTTGTATATGCGTTTACGTATGTGCATTTTTTTCCATATTTGCGTGTTCAAAGAAAAACTAATTTTCCTTACACGACAACGTTCAGTGCTATAGATATATTAAAAGACCATATTAAGTCCTATTAAAAAAGCAATTCCAGTATAAAAAATCGAAAATTAACGTCTAAAGGTTGTTGGCACACTAATCCGCTTCCTAGTTAATCTACGGTTCTTATAGATCGACTCTTGATATTTACAGTTTTCCATTAGATTTTTTGAGCTTAGTGCAATATAGAGTTGTGGAGCACATATTGAAGCTCAGCAGCAATTACGTATTGGAGCTCAGTAACTTCTGATATCTTGAAGGCGTACGTATACATGATCATTTTAGACAAACTCTAGGTCGACTTTTGCCAATGAAAAAGAGACGAGTTATTGGCATGCTTTGCCTTGACAACGAGGAATAAGAAATGCTTGCGTTGAGAATACAACATATCTTTAAGAACAATTCTTTTCCTACCTTTTAAAGAATAATTCTTCCTATGTTCATTCGAACTTTATCTCTTCTACTGTTGATCTTCACAAAAAGATAAGCATCTCCAATATAATGAATTAATAATTCTAAAGTAGGACTCCGTGGAGTCTTTATGCTCTGTATAAGACATTTCTCGACCAGTTACAAAGTGCACGTAATGAGTTCTCTTAGAAATTCCCTTCCCTTTTCACTTTTGTTAATTGTCCGCCTGAATGTCTCCGCATCCATAGTATTAAATGGGAGATATTACAAAAACATTCCGCACTTCTCAGATTCTCTTGTATGTACCTGAAAATGTCTCCTCATTGTTATTATTGATGTCGGCCTTAGGCGCGGAACCCCAAGTCAAGAATTGTTCAACTTTTATCTGTCTTTATCTATGTGTGTGTGGATGTGTGCGCGTATGATAACTTTGTGTGTGTATAATAACTTTGTTCTGAGTTCCTTTATCATGAAGCGAGGTTATATTTAAATGCAAGCTTTATTTACTCTCTCTCTCTCACACACACACACACACATATATATATATATATATATATACACAGAGAGAGAGAATGTTTCAGAGCTGTTTGTTAGAAATTTCGGAGATAGGTTTACATATAGATGTAAGAATACATAGTGTCGTAAATTGCAATTTATTGCGTTGAATACATAGTGTCGCATAGAAGAGACTTTTTTGTCGGCGATTCTAATTATCTTAGGTATAAGACTTTTTATTGGCGACTCTAATTGTCTTAAGTATAACTGTGAGCTCCGCAAAATCTGTAGAGCCACATCTGCCAATTTTTATCGTGAATGGAGCAACAAAGAAGTGACTAGATCAATCACCTGCGTGGCTTTCAACCTCCATTTTTCTTAATTTTCTTTCTCAAACTTGCTCCATATCGAATACCGTATTTTCCTACGATCTGCGCCTTTTTTTTTTCTTCGTCATTGTGCCTGCGGGCCTTAACTAGAGGAGTAGCGCACGATGCGAAAAGCAGATAGGAGTGCAGAGAAAACATAGGATAGTATCATTTTCATATTTAGGGTTTAAATTCGCTGGAAAGAACGCGTTTTGCAGGCAGAAATCAGCGTAATGTTCAATTCCTTTGAGGTTGTCCAAAAGGTGATTAGCTACATTGTGTACCTTTGCACCGATATTGTGGTCGTCCATGTGGCTAATCCTTGTACTCTTAGAAATTTTAGTCAAGGTTTTATAGCTCTGTAATAACTCCTAGGCATCTAAGTTTGAGCTAGTTTCTCTAAATTAGTTTTGCATATCTTGTTTAAAATAACACGATTAGACACTCTGGACTAATAGTTATCAGTAAGACCTTCCCAACATAATGGTTTTTGAAGGAGTAGATAAGTTTGCAAATACAAACTTTCATACTTGACAAATAAAAATGAAAGGCTTTCTGATGTGCAAAGGTGTATAGACCTTCCCCAATAAAGTCCACCTACGAAATGACAATTAGAAGATCTTACTCAAGTGGTAAAAACACAACGTCAACTTTTTGAAGACGCAAGTCTAAAGAATGATCATTATTGCACTTGACGACACATATATACACTATGTGGACGAAGCAAGAAAATGGATACAAAGCTTGGCAAACATTGGAGAATATCTTCTGTGCTCATGCAAAGCACAACAAAATGACCCTAAGAATGCAATTGTATGGACTATCCCTTAATTCTAATGAGGACATAGCTTCCCTAGTAAATAGGATGAAAAGTATAGTAACCCAATTGTATTTGCTTCAATGTATAGTTCCTCAAAGTGACAAAATAGCAATACTTTTAAAGACCCTCCCCAACTCCTTAGTAAACATTGTTACTGTCCTAAAAGATAAGGATCTTATTCGCATTATGGAAGATGTGATAATCTCTTTGCAACAAGAAAAGAAAAGGATTGAAAAAACAGATCGCCCTACAGATACACTTCTAGATACATCCAAAATGTGTAGCATATGTGAACGGACTAATCATGTTGCTAAAGATTGTTTGAGCAAAAGGAAATGCACTTTCTATGGAAAGACACTACACTTACAAAAGAACTGCTTCACGACACCAAAGGAATTGAAGAAGGGGACCAACTTTCTCGAGAAGTCTTTTGAATTATCAACGAAAACAAGAACAATGTTTTAAGTACCTAATATGGTAACCTCAATTGTAACGCCCAATGTGTCATGCCCAATGTGGTATTCAAACTTGTTTTCCTATGCCAGGAAAGGAGGGGGGGAGGGGGGGGGGATTGAAACTACCTTTGTCACCATGGTTGTGTCAGGAGCCTGTTCATGACATTGTCAGATTCCTTTTTGTGAGGGCATGTGCACTATTTTCAATGCCATTTTGCAAGTCCCTATATATATATATATATATATATATATATATATATATATATATATATATATATATATATATATATATATATATATATATATATATATATATATATATATATATATATATATATATATATTCCTTCTGATTAATCCATGAGGCATGCTTCTCTAGTTCATATCCGGGTGTATATCTCCTTCTTTATCTGTCGCCATAGCCTTCTTTGTGCTATATTCTTTCAAAGTGGTTTCAGAGCTCGGCTAGCATCACTAATGGCTGCTTCTGCATCTTCCATAGGAGGTGACACTTTGCCCTGCTATTGTAGAGAACTATCCTCTCTTTCTTCGGACAGATTAGACACCTATACGTTACCAGAGGCGATGCACCCATACGTTAGTAGAGGTGACGCACCCATACATTAATAGCTGCACCCATACGCTACCATAGGTCACGCACACATTGCCTTCGTGAACCTTTGTGAACTTAATAGCTGCACCCATACATTAACAACGGTGACGCACGCATTGCCTTTGAGTTCAAGTTCAAAGCTACATGCTCCTTGGATAGTCGCTCATGGTTGGGAATGCGCTTCTCCCATCCCGCTCGTGTGAAGATGCTAGCCAATTTATCCACGACTTCTAGCCAAATAACATGGTGTATAGCTCTACAAAGACTACAGATCCGTAGCCACCAATTTTATGACATGCTAACTTGCATGAGTCCGTTGTACACTCCGATGAAGACCTTTGCAAGGAGTAGATCGCAAAGAAAGGACCACCAAATTTCGCTTTGAAGCTTCATGAATGGAGCAACAAAGGATTGAAATGATCAATCACCTGCGTGCGTAAACCTTCTTGGTTTTGGGTCCAAATACCATTATGGAGAACTGGGCATAGTCTTAGAACTTCCGTTTTCTTTATTGAAGGGTTCCAAAGACACTAGAGCTTAATCTCCCATCCAATGCTGATCCATAAAATGCATCATTGTTCACTCAGTAGGAAATTAGGCTGGATTTGCTAATTGATTTTGGATATTTTTATCTATTTTTCATGATTGTATCTTAGTCCTTTTCTGTATGGATTGCTTATATACTAAATCATTTGTACCTTGTTTCTTTCAGAATATGATTATATTGATATATTTAGGTAGTGATATGTGTGAACACACTAGGACCACCAAGGCACTTTTTTCCCTCTTTAGGAGGTCTTTTGCCCCCACTTGTATATATGCCTATAGCCCTAATGGGTTAGTTATCTTTGTACATTCTAGTGGTTATACATTCAATATTATGTGTTGTGCTCCAAGCTTCTTCTTCTTGTTTGTGCTATTTGCGTGCTTCCGTAGATGTCTAACTCCAACAATTAGTATTAGAGAAGGTCACCGCTTCATATAGGGTGTCAATGACACCTCTCCGGTCATACTCTCAAAATCCCACAAAATTTGGTGAGAATACTCAGGGTGATTAGGTGATCAAAACATCTTCGCTATGTGGTGCCAAAATCATGATCTCAGCTCCTTTCGACCTTCAAACGCACTATTAGAGTGCTTATGTAGGCTATTTTGTCTTTTTGTGCCAAGGATATATATATATATATATATATATATATATATATATATATATATATATATATATATATATATATATATATATATATATATATATATATATATATATACATATATATATATATATATATATATGTATATATATATATATATGTATATATATGCATATATATATATATATGTATATATATATATATATATATGTATATATATACATATATATATATATATATATATATATATATATATATATATATATATATATATATATATATATATATATATATATATATATATATATATATATATATATATATATATATATATATAGGTTTCGGTTTGCCACTATAAGCACCTCGAAGTCTGCTATAGGTTTAGGAGAACTCATCAGGATAGTTTTGTTCAACTTTTTCAGATACACTCATTTTTTTTGCATCAGGGTATTTTAGTTAGTGGTCATTGTTGATATATATATTAGCTAGTGATGTGTGTGAACACTCTAGGACTGTCGGGGCACTTTTTTCCCTCTTTAGAAGTTTTTGTTCCCCCGACTTGTATATATGCCTATTTCCCTAACAAACTACTTATCTTTGTACATTCTAGCGGTAATACATTCAATATTGTGAGTTGTGCTCCAAGCTTCATCTTCTTTATTGTGTTGTTCGCATGCTTCTGCAGACCTCTAACTCCAACAATCAGTTTTAGAGTAGGTTGCTACCACATCTAGGGCATCGTCAACATGTCTCCGGTTTTTGTCTCAGAATCACACGAATTTAGGTTATATCATAGCTGAAGAAGAAAAGCCTCAGTTCAGAGATCCTAGTGTTCCAACTAGGGAAGAATTATCAGATTTGAAGACTTGGATGAAGAGAGATGCTCAAGCTAGGAGCATTATATGGGAGTTAATGACTAGTTGCTAGCTCACATTAGAGGTCTTGAAAGTGCAAGTGATATTTGGAATTCTTTGGAGGAGCATTTCCAAAACACCACAAAGTCAAGGAAGGCATCCTTGTGGGCAGACTTTACCACATTTAAGAAGAAGGCCTCTCATTCCATCTCAGATTATGTAACAAGGATGAAAGACATTGAAGATGCATTAGGAGCAGTTGATGAAGATATTTAGGAGGATAAATTGGTAAGGCAAATCCTCACAGGGTTGAGAGGTGATGACAAATGGAAGCCATTTATTTTGTCTACTCAAATATCACTAGATCATTTTACTCCTGATTTAAATCAGTTGCTAGGACACATGCTAACCTTTAAGCAGGATGTCAAAGGTCAAAGTGATAAAAGTACAGATCATGCAATATATTCAAAGGATAAGAAGAAGAATATCAAAGGGAAGCAACAAGCAAATGAAGATGAAGGTACAACTAGCCAAGCTAGCTTCCTAAGAGGAAGAGCTGGTGGCAAAGGTAGAGGAAGATGTAGGAGTAATAAATATGGAGTCAAAGCTTGGTGGATTTGTGGTAAGACAAATCATTTAGCTAATGATTGTTGGCATAATACTCAAGAGTAATGGTGGATATAATCAGAATTTTAATTCAAGAGGAAGAGGTGGCAGAAATCAAAGAGGTAATTTCAGAGGTAGAGGTAGTAGAGGTTACTTTGGAAGAAATGCAGGTAGAGGATTCCAAAGTCAACAATACAACAATACCTACTACAATTATGCTTCAGATTAGAAGGAGGATTCAACATTGATAATGAATGCAACTTGTGAAAGGCAAAGTGAAGACTAAAGAGTTTTCTACATTGACTCAGGGTGTAGCAATCACTTGAGTGGCAACATAGCTTTGATGACTGATTTGGAGAATAAGGTAACTAATCATGTTGTTCAAAGAGGTGACAATACAAAGCACAATGTGAAGTCAATTGGATCAGTGAAGGCCAAGGATGGAAGTACTCTCTTGAGTAAGGTTTTGTATGTTCCTACAATTCCTAGGAATGTGATAAGTGCAGGACAAATTGTTGAAAAAGGTTATGAAGTTAGGTTCACTAATGAGGGAGTGTTTGTGGAAGACTCTAGCAATGGGTATAAACAAATTGTTTCAGGAACGAAAGAAGGAAGACTCTTCACATTGAACATTCAAGGTAATGTTGTTCATGCCTTGTTCACTTATGGAGGACATAAGATCTCTGAGTTAGATCTTTGGCACAAAAGGCTTGGACATTTCAATGAAAGAGGTATTAAAGATATGGTAAACAATGGTTTAGTGCTTGGATTGCCTAATGTTGCAGGTCAACATATGACATACAGATGTGAGGCATGTCAATTAGGTAAGGCTCATAAGAAATCTTATTCCAAGCATGGTTTTATGTATTCAGAGAAGCTTGAATTGGTACACACAGATGTGTGGGGACCATCAAAGGATTTCAGTATCAACGGTTCAAGGTCTTATGCGATTTATGTGGATGATGCTACCAGATGGATCACTATCTATATGATCAAAGATAAGTCAAAGGTATTCAATACATTCAAACATTATCATGTGTATGTAGAGAGAATTACAGGTCATAAGTTGAAGAGACTAAGGTCAGATGGAGGAGGAGAGTATTTCTCTAATGAGTTTAGTGATTACTTGTGGAATGCAGGTATAAAAAGGTAAATTAATTGTAGGTACTCTCCTCAACAAAATGGTGTACCAGAAAGGAGGAATAGAACTCTTGTTGAGTTTGCAAGATCCATGATGAAGGAGAAAAATTGCCCAAATTATTTGTGGGTTGAGGTTGTAAATCAGCTACTTATTTGGTCAATAGATTACCATGTAGGGTATGACACCATATGAGGCATGGTGGGGTAAGAGACCTACTCTAGATCATTGCAAAGTATTTGGTTGTTTGACATATGCATATGTGCCATCTCAATTTAGGCACAAATTGGAACCTAAAGCTGAAAAATATGTGTTCATTGGATATGATGATAAGCAGATGGGATATAGGTTGTGGAGTCCATCCACAAAACAATTCCTTGTATGAAAGGATGTTACATTTCATGAGCAAGGTACTTGGTATGTAGGTACAATCAATATTTATGCAGGTGATGAAGAAGTTGTAAATCAAAAGAAAGGTAAATCAAAGGTTCAGATATTTGATGAAGAGGAGAACAATGAAGTACAGGTTCAAATTGAAGAAGTGCCAAGGTTTGATCGAGAGTGTGATGAACTAGAAACCTCAAGAAGTGGAGAACTCAGAAGGTCAATAAGACATAAATGGCAACCTACAAGGTGTAGCTATGGTACTTCTTTTTTAAGATTATGCTTATATGATTAAGGTAGATGAAGATCCTTCTACATATGAAGAGGCAAAAGGTAAGGAAAATTGGGAGATAGCTATGCAGGAAGAGTATGATGCATTAATGGAGAATGAGACTCTGGATTTGGTTCCTAAACCAAATAGTGAGAAGATCATTGGATGCAAATAGGTCTACAAGACAAAGAGGTATGTAGATGGAAGTGTTTCTAGGTATAAAGCTAGACTTGTTGTGAAACGGTTTGCTCAGACATATGGTGTAGAGTATGATGAGACCTATAGTCATGTGGCAAAGATGACAACTATCAGGACAGTCATAGCCATTGCTGCATGTAAAGGCTTGAAATTATGTCAATTAGATGTGAAGAATGCTTTTTTTTGAAATGGTTACATTTTCAGATGATGTTTTTCAAGAGCAATCTTCTCTTTTCTACAGGTGTCAAGTGTTCTGGGATCTTTCCAGTAGTCAGAACATGGAGAATTTCATCATACCAACCAGTCCGGATTGCTACTAGAAAAAGATTGCTATCCACCAATTCATCATTAATACCTATTGCCTTTTCACTCATTGCCGTCCTGGACACTTGATCTGCCATGTAGTGCTCTTTTCTTGGCTTAATATGAATATCAAAATTAAATTCTTGAAATAGGAGTAACCATCTCCAGATCCTTCCAGCTACTCTAGGCTTGTTTATCAAATATTTCAAGGGTTGATGATCAGAGATAACAATGAAATGTACACCAAGGAGATAATGTCTAAATTTCTGAAGAGCAAATACGATAGCCAAACCTTCTCTTTCCGTTGTACTGTAATTTCTTTCAGCTTGGTTGAGTAGTCTGCTTGCATAAGAGATAGGTCTATCCACTTTGTGAGATGATGGTTGAGCTAGAACTGCACCAACAGCATGAAGACTAGCATCTGTATGCACATGAAATTCTAATGACCAATTAGGAACACTTAAAAGTGGAGCAGTACATAGCCTCAACTTTAGTTCACAAAATGCTTTGTCGACTTCAGCACTCCATGAGAAAGGGATCTTTTTACTGGTAAGCCTTGACAAGGGCTTAGCAATTTCTGAATACATTCTAATGAATCTTCTATGATACCCTGCATGGCCCAAGAAACTTTGCACTTCCTTTGGGCTTTGTGGAATAGGCATGGAAAGAATAGCTGTAACCTTTGCAGGGTCAACAGTTATGCCTTCAGCAGATACTATGTGACCAAGAAGAGTGCCCTTAGTGACCAAAAAGTGACATTTATCAGGATTCAATTTCAAACCTGTTTTGAGACATTGCTCAAAAATTTCTTTTAGATTTTCCAAATGGTCATGGAAATCTTGAACTGCTGCCCTTCTATCTGTACCTGAAAATACTGAAAAGTCATCCATGAAAATGCGTAGAAAGGTTGTTAACCATTTGCCCAATATCAGATACATCGTTCTATTAAATGAAGCCGGTGCATTCTTCAAACCAAAATCCGTTCGAGTATAGACATAAGTGCCCCAGGGAGTGACAAAGGCTGTTTTGTCCCTATCATCAGGATGGATCACTATCTGATTGTAGCCACTAAAACCATCCAAGAAACTATACAAAGTGTGACCAGCTACCTCTTCAAGTACTTGCTCTGTGAAGGGCTGAGGAAATCCATATTGAATAGTCACTTTATTCAAAGCACGGAAATCAACATATACCCTTATTTTTCCACTATTTTTCTTCGGCACAATAACCATAGAAGAAAGCCACCTGGAATGTTCTACTGGCACAATTATACCTGCTTCTTCTAGTTTTGTAATCTCTGCTTTTACCGCCTCTGCATACTTCGGATTGAGTCGATATGGCCTACTTCTTACAGGTGCAGCTCCCTCAACCAAGGGTATCCGATGTAATCCAAGCTCTTCTGGTATTCCTGTTAGATCTTTGTAGGACCATGCGAAGATACTTTTGTAAGTAAAGAGCAAAGAAGTTACCTTCTGTAGTAAATTAGGATAATGCCACAACCAGGAGGCCAAATGGACTGCTTGAGGGTTCTCTTCATCCCCTAAATTTACTTCTTGAACCAATGTTTCAGGACTACTCTTACTTGAGAAATCATCTCCACTATATGAAGGAGTGGATTTTAATTTATATTCTGCAACGTGTTCTTCCATCCATCCTTGAGGTATATCTGAGAAAGGAAGATCTTCTCTGCCCTTAGGTTCGAAATATTCTACCTCTGATACTTTTATCTGGGTTGCTTCCTCAAGGCTTGTGCTTTCTTGCAATTGCTCATTCTCCAACACCTTATGGTCTTCATTGCCCTTTCCTGTAATTACCTTATCTGCAACTTCTTCCTCAATTTCATTAATCTCCACTATGCAACACTCTGCACTTCCCATCATCCAATTTAACAATGTATCTGTTGGAGTTAGACGTCTGCGGAAGCACGCGAACAGCACAAGGAAGAGAAAGAAGCTTGGAGCACAACACACAAGACTGAATGTATTACTAGAGAATGTACAAAGATTAGTAGCCCATTAGGGCAATAGGCGTATATACAAGCCGGGGGAAAAAAACCTCCTAAAGAGGGAAAAAAGTGCCCCGGCGGTCCTAGAGTGTTCACACACATCACTACCTAAATATATCAACAAATCCCCCCTGGGAGTGATGCGGTGAACAAGGAGCTGGCACTCATGTATAAGGAAGTGCCGAGCTATGTGGAAATCACTCCACAAAAGGAAGTAAGCCCAAAGCTTTGCGGAAAGCTTCAAACTTCTCCCTAGGCAGAGCCTTCGTGAAAAGGTCTGCAATGTTCTCCTGCGTGGGCACATATGCCAAGCTGATCTCCCCAGCAGAGAACCTCTCCCTGACATAGTGATAATGCACCTCAATGTGCTTAGTGCGAGCATGGAACACAGGGTTCCTCGCAACTGCCAATGCGCTCTGACTGTCAGTGAAGATGGTGGTGGCAGAAGACTGGCCAACACCCAAATCAGCCATAAGGCGTCTGAGCCACACACACTCAACAGTCGTTGTGAAAGCTGCCCTATACTCAGCCTCACAACTGGAAGTGGCCACAGTAGGCTGCTTCTTGCTCAACCAAGATATACATGAGCTACCAAGCATGAAGCAAAAACCACTGGTGGACACACGAGTGTCATAGCAACCAGCCCAATCTGATTCAGAAAAAGCATGCAAATCTGGCGGTAGTGATCCCCCCTTGGGATAAAACAACCCAAGTAGCCGAGTACCACTCAAGTAGCGAAAGATGCACTTAACCGCTTTCCAATGCGTGACTCCTGGGCAATGCATAAACCTGCTCATCTGTGAGACAGCAAAGTGAATATCTGGCCGAGTAATGCATAAGTAAATCAAGCATCCAACAGCCTGCTGATAGAGAACAGCATCAAATGCATCTCCAGCATCATGAAGACTCAATCGTAAACCTGTCTCCATAGGAGTGGCAATAGGCTTACAGTCTTCAAGGCCAAAACGCTGCAATAATGTGTCAATATATTTTGTTTGACACAAAGCCATTCCACCATCAACTTGCATAAACTGAATGCCCAAATAGTGATTCAAATGCCCCAAATCAGACATCTCAAATGAGGCATGCAAATCAGCCTTGAAATCAGCAATATGCTTCTCAAGAGGACCAGTGAGCAGCATGTCGTCTACATAGACAACAATGATCAAAAGCACATCATTAGCACGCTTAACATATAAGGTGCTTTCAGTTGGACTGTTCTCAAAACCATGTGCAATCAGATAGGCATGTATTTTCTCATACCAAGCACGTGGTGCTTGCTTTAAACCATATAACGCCTTCTTTAACTTGCACACCTGGTTTTCATGCCCTTTCTACACAAAGCCACGGGGCTGAAAAACATACACTTCTTCATGCAAGTCACCATTCAGAAATGCTGTTTTAATGTCCAAGTGATGTACATTCCAACCATGATGGGCTGCAAGTGCACAAATGCTCCGAACAGTATTCATACGGCATGTAGGTGCAAAGGTCTCATCAAAATCAATGCCTCTTTCCTGCGCATAACCCTTTGCAACAAGCCTAGCCTTATACCTGTCAACTGTACCATCAGGTTTACGCTTCAGCTTGTATACCCACTTAGTGCCAATGGCCTTCTTGCCAGGAGGCAAGTCACATAAAGACCATGTACCATTCTTCATTATAGCATCATATTCAGATTGCATAGCAACCATCCAATTTTCTGAATTTTGTGCTTCATCAAAAGAAACAGGCTCATTCTCATCACAGAGACTAGATGCAGCCATAGCATAGCAATCTGATGCAAAGGAGATACTATGAGAGCCTGAACGAGTACGATATGACAAAGGTGCATCTAATTTGCTATCACGCAAAGTCTGCACAGCCATTTTGGCATAGTTTTTGCTTGTTCAATATCAGCTCTCTCATCAACAAGTGCATCATGTAAATCTGCATCAGAAATGGCATGATCTGCATCATCATATGAAACCTGCAAAGGCTGAGAAGTTGCCTCATTAGGACCAGCGCTAGCCTGTCCACCTGTAAAAAGAGGCATCAAAGTATCATACATGTCTTTGGAGCTAACAAATGTCTCCTTAGTACATGAAAGCAATGGTTGAATAGCATCTTCCACAAAGACAACATCACGGCTAACCAGAATGCGTTTAGTCTGTGGATGATACAGACGATAGCCTTTACTTTCAGAACTGTACCCAACAAAAATACATTTTATTGCCTTATCATCCAATTTTCTGCGATGTTGTTCAGGCACTAATGCATATGCCAAACAACCAAAAACACGCAGATGAGCAACAGATGGCTTGCGGTCATGCCAAGCCTCATATGGAGTGATAGACTGCAACGCTTTCGTGGGACACCTGTTCAGTACATATGCTGCACACATGACAGCCTCAAGCCAGAAACTATGTGGTAAAGCCTGACTTTTGACCATGCACCTCGCCATCTCCATGAGTGACGTGTTCTTTGGTTCAGCAACTCCATTCTGTTGAGGTGTATACGGCACTGTACACTGGTGTTTTATCCCACGTTCAGCCAGAAATGCATTAAAATCTGAAGACATATATTCCCCCTCTCGATCAGAACGGAGGGTGCCCATTTTACATGCTGACAGATTTTCAGCCAAAACCAAAAACTGTTTGAAGCACATGAACACTTCGGACTTTGCTTTGAGTGGATATACCCATGCATGCCTGGAAAAATCATCAATGAAAGTCACGAAGTAAAGGTAATTTCCAAAAGAGGGTGTCTGCATAGGACCACAGACATCACTATGTACAAGCTGCAATTTCTGCATAGCCCGAACTGAACCATCTTTTGGAAAGGAAGAATGCTGCATTTTGCCCAAAATACAGCCTTCACAAACATGTTTTCCAGGTGCCTCAAGTTTGGGCAAAGAGGACACCATTTCAGATTTCTGCAGGCGTAACAAACTAGCAAAATTCAGATGACCAAAGCGTGCATGCCAAAGCTTTGCATCTGACATAGCCTGAGAATCATGAACTGCACATGCCGAATCATTCACAGATTTTTCATAGTCTATGAGCTTATACAGCCCACGACATAAAATGCCAGAAGCAATAATCACATCGCCATTTGAGAGATCATGGACTGTACACCTGTCATCAACGAATTTCACAACCAAGCCAATCTTGGCTAATGCAGAAACTGATAACAGGTTCTTTTTGATCCCTAGCGCAAATAAAGCATCTGACAAAGTGAAAGAACTACCATCAGCATTTTTCAGAATGATGACAGTATTCCCTGTAGGGGCAGGCTCGAGTGAAGAGAAGAAATTGCGCTGCAAGGTAATATGTTTGGTTGCCCCACTGTCAAAGTACCAAACATCTGAGTCTACTGCAGACATGCACTGATCATAAGAAGATGGGTCAAAACTGCAAACAGTAGTAAATGCCCATTCTTCTTCCTGCACAAGATTTGCAGACTCTGTTTTTGGTGTAGAGGCCTCTGCAACAACCATTCCAGCCTCTTTCTTCTTTGCCTCTTTAGCAGCCAGTTTTGGACAGTTCTTTATAATATGATCATTTCCTTTACAGTACTTGCAGAACAATTTCTTCTTTTCTGATTTCTTCTCATCTTTATCCTGGTTCTTCAATTGTGCAGCATTTGTAGATTTCTGCTTACTAGTAGAAGAGCTCCATTTTCCTTTGCCCTTCTGACTAGCCAGGAAAGCTTGATCTGCAACACGCATAATGGACCTGTTCTGCCTGGACTGATCTTCCTGCAACAGAACAGAGACTAATTCCTCAAATGACAAGGCATTCGGATTGCCTTTCATCATCAATCGAAGAGTAGAGGCAAAACTCTGATATGAATCAGGAAGGCCATTCAGAACGGTCTGCACAAGTGAGCTATCTGGTATAACCTCATCAGCAGAAATCAATTGTTCCTTCAGGTCTTTGATCTTTGTAAGAAAACTGTCCATCGAATCACCTTCATTCATGTGCTCACTCTCCAACTGTTTTCGGAGGTAAGCAACACGAGCCTCATTCCTAGCCTCGTACAAAGTGGTAAGTGTATCCCAAGCATCCTTTGCTGTTCTGCAAGAGCGAATGTGAGGAATAATGGCACGTTTGACAGACAAAGCTATCAATGCATGTGCCTGGGCATCTCTACCATCCCAACGAATCTGCTCTGCAGTAGGTGCAACAGAAACAGCAGCACGAACAGGAATCTGCGGAATATCATCTTCGACACCATCTTCATCAACTCCAACACCTGTATTTGCAGTACCTGTCGTTACAGGTGTAACAGGACGTCTTTCAACACCCTGCACAATGTTCCACAATCCTTTTGCAACTAGTACATGTCGCATCATATAAGCCCATAATGGGTAGTTGGTACCATCCAACTTATCCTCAACAACCAACATACGGAATACATCACTGCTTTCAGCCATGGCCGGTGACTAAAATACCTTGATGCAGAAAATTGACTGTATCTCAAAAAGTTGAACAGAACTGCCCAGACGAGTTCTGCTAGACCTATAGCAGACTTCGAGACGCTTAAACTGGCGAACAGAAACTGGTATATACCTTTGGCACAAAAGGACGAAATAGCCTGCACAAGCACTGCGATAGTGCGTTCGGAGGCCGAAACGAGCTCAGATCGCGATTTCGGCACCACAGAGCAAAGCAGTTTTGATCTCGAAAACACCCTGAGTATGCTCACCAAATTTTGTGCGAATCTGAGACTGCAAACGGAGGAGTGTCGACGGCGCCCTGGAAGAATCAACGACCTGCTCTGATACCAATTGTTGGAGTTAGACGTTTGCGGAAGCACGCGAACAGCACAAGGAAGAGGAAGAAGCTTGGAGCACAACACACAAGACTGAATGTATTACTAGAGAATGTACAAAGATTAGTAGCCCATTAGGGCAATAGGCGTATATACAAGCCGGGGGAAAAAACCTCCTAAAGAGGGAAAAAAGTGCCCCGGCGGTCCTAGAGTGTTCACACACATCACTACCTAAATATATCAACAGTATCCTCTTCTTGGGGTAGAGAGGGCATTACCTGAGTGTCCACAGTATATCCAGTAGTTTTTCCCGAGTCGAATCCTTCTTCCAAATGTAGTTGCAGTTGGCTATTGGTATTTGTTGAAATCCATAGTTTATTTTTTCCCCAATCTTGCAAAGCTTTTGCTTGTCTCAGCCAAGGTCTCCCCAGGAGTAGAGGGTAAGAAGTCTCCTGTGGAAGTGCAATAACAACAAAATCTAGAACAAAATGGCAGCCCTGTACTACCATCAGTACCTTCTCAATAATGCCCAGTGGTGCAACCCGATGTTGATCTGCCAATTTAACTTGGTGGGGTTCAATTTCAGCTTCTTCATTGTAAAATCTGGCATTAAATTGATACCAGAGCCTCCATCTATGATCACACCTGTGAGAGCTTCATCCTTTATACAAAAAGATAATCTTGAGCTTTGGTAGTCTGCTAAGGGTGCAGGGGAAAAATCAACCATGAAACCATCTATACTAGGTGATTGGACCAAGTGAGAAGAGTGTATAATCTTCAGTAAGTCACTTCTTATTTTTTATAGACTAACCTTGTGATGAATACCTTTCAAGATCTGTTCAATGTTTACCTCCTGAGTGTTTTCTTGCAGACTTGTTGGTTGGCCCTTTAGAGAAGTAGTCATCTTATTATAAGCTCCTTCAATTTGTGCTTCGTCCTTCCATCCAGACTCCTTTTCTTCCTCTTTATCCTGAAATCCTTGTTGTTCATCTCTCTGGGTTGCAGCTGCTTGCCTAGCTCTAGTCATCATGGGCATTGCAGAGGATGAAACAGCATAAGTCTGAGTGGTTTTTCCTTCTTCATGTGGAGAGACTGCAATCATATGAATTGGAGCAGGACGACCTCTTGGGCAATCTTTGGTATAATGATCCTTGGCCTCTAGACAATGTTGACAAGGAGGTGCATCTTCTGGGAGGGAACACCTATTTTGCATGTGGCCATATTCACCACAACGATAGCACATCAAGGGTCTATTATATCTAGGCTTTGCAAGCCTATTCTCCTCTCTATTAGATGTATTTGAAGTACTGGCATAGTATGAATCCAAAGTTTGAGGGTTACCTCTCTACTGTGTACCCTTGAGGTAATAGCAATCTCTAGCTTCATGACCATCCTTTCCACAAAATTGACAGCTTACCTTGTTAGGGCAATTAGCATTGGAATGTCCATTGTTGTTACAGATCGTGCACCAAATTTGTCTCCTTATATCTTGTGTGGTCTTCAAATCTTCTAACTCACAGCGAAGTTGGGCTACTTCATCATCCGTGCATCGCAGTGGTGGCAAGACCTTCTCTTCTTGTTGATTTTGTTGCATTTTTAATGCTTCCAGTTCCCTCCTTAGTTGCTCAATAGGATCCAGATCTGCAGCATACTTTTGTTGTGTATCCCCTTCAAAATGTTGCCTTGCTTCTTCAATGCGTGATGCTGCTGCAACAAAATCATTGAGGGTCGCATCCAATCTAAGAGATTCACGAAGCTTCTGCTGAGATGACCTAGGCAGAGCCTTTTCGATCCACTTTTTAACCAAAAAGTCACCTGGAGCATGTGGCAGACGTGCAACAAGTGCTTTTGTTCTAGTGTGAGGTTCATGAAAAGATTCACCTGATCTTAGCTTCAAATTCTCTAACTGATCTAGAGCTCTTTCTGAGGAATCACTTGGTCGGAATGTCTGCGAGAATGCCGCCTTCAGAGCCTCCCATGTAGTGAAATGGCCATCTGCATATTGACTATACCATTTATCTGCAAGACCCTCCAATGTGGATGGAAAAAGTGCCAGCATTGCATCCTCTCTATTTTGCAAACCTCGTCCACGGCATAAAGAGATGAATCTCCTCACATGATCATCAGCATCCTCATAAGCTTGTCCCTTGAAGGTAGGGAATTTGATGTTTAATCTGGAGAGCAAATGAGAGAGTTCCTCCATTTGTACTGGTGTTTCTTCGGACGTATCTGAGGAGAAGTCTAGGGTTCTCTTATACCTCTCTTTTGACAATGGTGTCGTACCCAAATCAATAGATAAATTTAGGGAAGGCAGAGGGGAGGTAGACTCACTAGCCGTGGTTATTGCTAACTTGTTAAGGCTCCTCGGAACACGAAGAGACTCCTTATCTGCTCGTGTATGGGTCATGTACCTACTTGCCAATGTAATAGGGCAAAAAATACCTCTCACAGAAATGCAAAGGTCCCACCGGGCGTGCCAAACTGTAGAGGAGGTACTGGGGTATCCACTTTTAACAAAAGTAGAGATTAAAGATTAACACATCCAGTACGTCGCCTACTCAAGGGGGGTTCTCTTTAGGGAAGTATACCCTTTAACATTTCTGTGAGTAGGTAGAAAACAAGGATTGCACAGAGTGGTATATACTTCAGAAAATATGAACAACCATTGACCAAGGAAGACCATACAGTTCTTGATTCGATTCAAATGATTACAAGATTAGTCAAGGAAATGCTCAAAAACTAATGCTCAGAGCTTCGTGGCACTCTATGCAGATAAATACAGATCAATACAAATGGTGAAGGAATTGCTCAAGAGAATAGAGCTTAACACCAATAGTGTCTCACAAAAAAGAAAGAAAATCCAAGACACTCTCTTACACTATAGTGCTCATAGCCCTCCACTGAGGAGCCTACCCTCTGTATCCACACTACAGAGTAGCTCCTACAATAGGCTTGAAACCACCAAGTGCAAGAGAGAACTTCTGCACGTATACACGCGTCAATGCTTTTTTCTCATGTTCTCTTGCAAAAGTTCACCTATTCCGGACCTCTCCATGACTAGTCTCCGACCTTCTTCTGCCTGCACCTTCACTTCATTCTTCGACACACATCATTTTCTGGACAATCTTCCTTGATGTGGCGCTTGTGGGAGAAGATGGTGGGGTGAGGGGGGAGGCGCTTGTGGGAGGAGATGGTGGGTGTGGGAGAGGATGAGGGGGTAGCTCGAGGGGGAACTAGTGGGGGTGAGTGTGGTGTTAGATGGCGGGGGGCGCTTGTGGGAGGAGATGGTGGGGTGAGGGGTGAGGAGGGGGTGAGGGTGAAGGAGGAGGGAGGGTGAGGGAGGAGGTGAGGGGGGGGGTGCGGAGGCAGATGGAGGGGAGGGGGAGATGGAGGGAGAGTGGAGGGGGAGAGTGGAGGGCGGGGGTGCATGGCGGGGGCGGGTGGAGGAGAGGGGAGGAGGGGGTTCACGGGGGCATGTGGAGGGAGGAGAGTGGAGGGGGAGTGGAGGGAGAGAGTGGAGGGCGGGGGTGCATGGCGGGGGCGGGTGGAGGAGAGGGTAGGAGGGGGTTCGCGGGGGCATGTGGAGGGAGGAGAGTGGAGGGAGAGTGGAGGGAGAGCGGAGCGGGAGAGTGGAGGGCGGGGGTGCATGGCGGGGGCGGGTGGAGGAGAGGGGAGGAGGGGGTTCGCGGGGCATGTGGAGGGAGGAGAGTGGAGGGGGTGAGTGGAGGGCGGGGGTGCATGGCGGGGGCGGGTGGAGGAGAGGGGAGGAGGGGGTTCGCGGGGGCATGTGGAGGGAGGAGAGTGGAGGGGGAGAGTGGAGGGCGGGGGTGCATGGCGGGGGCGGGTGGAGGAGAGGGGAGGAGGGGGTTTGCGGGGGCATGTGGAGGGAGGAGAGTGGAGGGGGAGAGTGGAGGGCGGGGGTGCATGGCGGGGGCGGGTGGAGGAGAGGGGAGGAGGGGGTTCGCGGGAACATGTGGAGGGAGGAGAGTGGAGGGGGAGTGGAGGGAGAGAGTGGAGGGCGGGGGTGCATGGCGGGGGCGGGTGGAGGAGAGGGGAGGAGGGGGTTCGCGGGGCATGTGGAGGGAGGAGAGTGGAGGGGGAGAGTGGAGGGCGGGGGTGCATGGCGGGGGCGGGTGGAGAAGAGGGGAGGAGGGGGTTCGCGGAGGCATGTGGAGGGAGGAGAGTGGAGGGGGAGAGGAGGGAGAGAGTGGAGGGGGAGTGGAGGGAGAGAGAGAGAGAGAGAGAGAGAGAGAGAGAGAGAGAGAGAGAGAGAGAGAGAGAGAGAGAGAGAGAGAGAGAGAGAGAGAGGAAAGAAGGGGAGGGGGTAGGCCGTGAGAGAGAGAGGAAGGGAGGACGGGAGAAAGAGAGAGAGAGAGAGAGAGAGAGAGAGAGAGAGAGAGAGAGAGAGAGAGAGAGAGAGAGAGAGAGAGAGAGAGAGAGGAGAGAGAGAGAGAGAGAGAGAGAGAGAGAGAGAGAGAAAATGCACGGGGAGAGAGAGAGAAAGAGAGAGGAAGAGAGAGAGAGAGAGGGGGAGAGAGAGAGAGAAAGAGAGAGAGAGAGAAAAAGAGCCTCTTAATCATAGAGAAAAGACTAAGAGGAACGTTTCCGAGCTCTGTTCTTGGGGTTCAGACAAGCATAAAGGGAACAAGCCCCTCTACATCACAGCCGTGTCGCCATATCCGTAGAAGCTCAAGGGAGGGTGCCAGCTTTCAGAGAGAGAGAGAGGTGCTCTACACTAGCACAAATAAAGCATCTCACAAAGTGAACTACCATCAGCAGTAGCAAGAATGATCTTACCAAATTCCATGATAGAGTAAGAGGAGTTGTTGGTGCATGTAACAGTCTTCCCTGTAGGGGTAGGCTCGAGTGTAGTGAAGAATTTGCATTGTGAGGTAATATGTTTGGTTGCCCTACTATCAAAGTGCCAAAACTCTGAGTCTACTGCAGTCATCCACTATTCATGAGAAGATGGGTCAAAACTACAAACAATAGTAAATGCCCATTCTTCATTCTCCACAAGATTACCAGAATCTCTTTTTGGTGTAGAGGCCTTTGCAACAACCATTCTAGCCTCTTTTTTCTTTGCCTCTTTTGCATTCAATTTTGGAAAAATCTTTATGACATAATTGTTTTATTTATATTACTTACAAAAGAAACTTTGCTTATTTGATTTCTTCTCACCTTTGTCTTCCTTCTTCGAGTGTGCAGCATTTGCAAATTTCTGCTTACTAGTAGATGAGGTCCACTTACCTTTGCCCTTCTGACTAGCTAGGCAAGCTTGATCTCTAACACACATAATGGACATGTTCTGCCTAGATTGATCTTCCTACAACATAACAAATAGTAACTCCTCAAATGACAAGGCATTTGGATTTCCTTTCGTAATCAAACAAAGAGCAGAAGCAAAAACTCTGATATGAATCAAGAAGACCATTCAAAATCATCAAGATAAGTGAGCTATCTGGTATAACTTTATGAGAAAAAATCAACTGTCCTGCAAGTCTTTGATCTTTGTTAGATAATTGTCCATAGAATCACCTTCATTCATATGCTCACTCTCCAATTGTTTTCGGAGGTAAGCAACATGGGCCTCATTCCTAGCCTGGTACAATGTGGCAAATGTATCCCAAGCATCCTTAATTCTTCTGTAAGAGTGAATGTGAGGAATAATGGCACATTTGAGAGACAAGGCTATCAATGCATGTGCCTAGGCATCTTTTCCATCCCAACGAATTTGCTCTATAGTAGGTGCAGCAAAAACTATAGCACAAACAGGAATACAAAGAAGGTGAGCATCTTCAACACCATCTGCATCAGCTTCAATACTTGTATTTATAGGTTTAGTAGTAGGTTTGTCAGGACCTTACACAATGGTCCACAATCCTTCTACTAGGAATACATGTCACATCATATAAGCCCACAAGGGGTAATTGGGACCGTCCAACTTATCCTCAACAGCCAACATATGGAATACATCACTACCTTCATCCATGACTGTTGGAGTTAGACGTCTGTGGAAGCACGTGAACAACAGAGGGAAGAAGAAGAAGCTTGGATCACAAAAAAACTCCTAAAGAGGGAAAAAAGTGCCCTAGTAGTGCTAGAGTGTTCACACACATCATTACCTAAATATATCAACAAACCCCCCTAGGAGTGATATGGTAGAGAAGAAGCTAGCACTCATGTATAAGGAAGTGTCAAGCTTTGTGGAATCAATCTAGAAGAGGAATTAAGTCCAACGGCTTGCGAAAAGCTTCAAAATTCTCCCTAGGCAGAGCCTTTGTTAAAAGGTCTACCATGTTCTCTTGCGTGAGCACATATGCCAAGCTGATCTCCCCAGTAGAGAATCTCTCCCTGACATTATGATAATGCACCTCAACGTGCTTAGTGCAAGCATGGAACATGGGGTTTCTTGCAACTACCAATGTGCTCTGACTGTCACTGAAGATGGTGGTGGCAAAAGATTCACCAATACCCAAACCAGCCATAAGGCGTCTGAGCCACACACACTCAATAGTGGTTGTGAAAGTTGCCCTATACTCAGCCTCACAACTAGAAGTGGTAGTTTGCTTCTTGCTCAACCAACATATGCATGAGCTACCAAGCATGAAGCAAAAACCACTAGTGGACACATGAGTGTCATAGCAATCAGCCTAGTGAGAGTCAAAAAACCATGTAAATCTGGCGGTAGAAATCCCCCCTTGGGATAAAACAACCCAAGTAGCCGGGAACCACTCAAGTAGTGAAAGATGCGCTTAACCGCCTGCCAATACTTTGACACCTGGGCAATGCATAAACCTGCTCATCTCTAGGACAACAAACTGAATATTTAGCCGCATAATGCATAAGTAAATCAAGCAACCAATAGGCTGCTAATAGAAAATGCATCTCCAGCATCATGAAGACTCAATCGTAAACGTGTCTCCATAGAAGTGGCAATAGGTTCATAGTTTTCAAGGCCAAAATGTTGCAATAATGTGTCACTATATTTTGATTGACACAAAGCCATTCCACCATCAACATGCATAAATTAAATGCCCAAATAATGATGCAAATTCCCCAAATCATAAATCTCAAATGAGGCATGTAAATGAGCCTTGAAATCAACAATATGCTTCTCATGAGGACCAGTGAGAAGCATGTCATCAACATACACCACAATGATCAGAAGCACATCATGAGCATGCTTAACATATAAGGTGCTCGCAGTTGGAGTGTTCTCAAAACCATGTGCAATCATATCGGCATGTATCTTTTCATACCAACCACGTGGTGCTTGCTTTAAACCATATAATGCCTTATTAAACCTGCACACCTGGTTTTTCATGAACTTTCTGTAGAAAGCCATAGGCTGAGAAACATACACTCATGCAAGTCACTATTCAGAAATGATATTTTAATGTCCAACTTATTTACATTCCAACCATGATGAGCTGAAAGTGCACACATGCTATGAACATTAGTCATTCGGCAAGTACGAGCAAAGGTTTCATCAAAATCAATGCCTCTTTCTTTTGCATAACCCTTTGCAACAAGCCTAGCCTTATACCTCTCGACTATTCCATCAGGCAACTTGTATACCCATTTAGAGCCAATGGCCTTCGTGCCAAGAGGCAAGTCGCATAAAGACCAAGTACCATTTTTCATGATAACATCATATTCAGATTGTATTGGAGCCATCCAATGTTCATAATTTTGTGCTTCATCAAATGAAATAGGTTCGGTCTCATCACAGAGACTAGTGGCAGCCATAACATAGCAATGTGATGCAAAAGAGGCACCATTAGAGCCTCATCAAGTACCATATGATAGGGGTGCATCTAATTTACTATCACGCAAAGTCTACACGAGCCATTTTGGCATGAGACCTAGAAATCTTGACAAGCTGCCTCATTAGGACCACCACCAAACTATCCACTTGTAAAAAGAGGTAGCAAAGTATCATACATGGATTTGGAGCTAAAAAATGTCTCAATAGTACATGAAAACAATTGTTGAATAGCACCTTCCACAAAACAACATCATGGCTAACTAGAATGCATTTGATGTGTGGATGATACATACAATAGCCTTTAATTTCAGAACTGTACCCAACAAAAAATACATTTTAGTGCTTTATCTTCCAATTTCTGTGTTGTTGTTCAAGCATTAATGCATATGCCAAACAACCAAAAACATGCAGATGAGCAACAGATGGCTTGCGGCCATGCCAAGCCTTATAAGGAGTGATAGATGGCAACGCTTTAGTGGGGCACCTGTTAAGTACATATGCTTCACAAATAATAGCCTCAAGATAGAAAGTATGTGGCAAAGCATGACTCTTCACCATATACCTTGCCATCTCCATGAGTGAACCGTTCTTTCATTTAGCAACTCCATTCTTTTGAGGTGTGTATGGCACTATACACTGATGTTTTATCCCATGTTCAGCCAAAAATGCATTAAATTCAGAAGACACATATTTCCCCCCTTGATCATAATGGAGGGTTCACATTTTACATGATGATAGACTTTCAGCCAAAACAAGAAACTGCTTGAAGCACATAAACACTTTGGGATTTTCTTTCAACGGATACACCTATGCATGCCTGGAGAAATCATCCATGAAAGTCACAAAGATAGGATAATTTCCAAAAGAGGGAGTCTGCATAGACCACAAACATCACTATGAACAAGCTGCAATTTCTGCGTCATTTTTCCCAAAATAAACCCTTCACATACATGTTTACCGGGTGCCTCAAGTTTGGGCAAAGATGACACCATTTCAGAGTTCCACAGTCCTAGCAAGCTGGTAAAATTCAGATGACCAAAGCGTGCATGCCAAAACGTTGCATTTGAGATAGCCTGAGAGTCATGTACTACACATGCTAAATCATTCACATATTTTTCATCATCTATGAGCTTATATAGCCCACGAGATAAAATGTCAAAATTAATAATATCACATCGCCATTTGACAGGTCATGAAGTGTAAATCTATCATCAACAAATTTCACAACCAATCCAATCTTGGCTAAAGCCAAAACTGATAATAGATTCTTCTTCATTTGCGACACAAATAAAGCATCTAACAAAGTGAAAAACTACCATCAGTAATAGTCAAAATTAATGGAGATTGTTAATCTTCAAAATAACAAGTTATCCTTGATGTTAGAACAACTCTATATCAAGAATAACTTTAAACACCAATCGATTTTGGAAGAAAATTACCAAACTGTCAAGATTTTAGCTAACTATGAAGAAAGTCATTTCACAGAAAAGTATGTTGCACATTATTGAGTTATTGATTAATCATTTGTGTAGAGTTTCTAATGAAACTTTATAGAATGTGTCCTCTAGCGTTTGCGCACCACCTCCAAGTTAAATCATTCCAAAAGACTCAGTAGATCTTGAGAAATGAAGTTAACAAGTCACCTATGTCTAAAACTCTTCTTCTAAGAAGTCGATTCAGACACCTGTAACTTCTAACACTTGGTTCTCTCAATCTAGAAACCATTTAATCAAATGCTTTTAGCCATAGATGGCTTACCTTCCAACTTAGATTTTGACCCCTGATTTGTGCAAAACTTTACACTGTGCACTGAGATCTGACTATTTCTTTGACTATCGGGATTGTGCCTGTTTCAGAAGACACTTGACATTTTCTCACATATGAATGTTCCTGTTCATAATTCTCTCAGCCTGATCACAACTAGAAGCTGAAAATTTGTACACAAGTCAATCAACTATAGACTTAGACACGTACAAAAGCATTTCACAAAAGATTCAACACAGAAGGAGAATACTCAGAAACATTGGGCGCAACATTTTCTTCATTCTTGGAAAATTTTACATCTAATTGATGAGAGAGATCCTAATCACTTCTAAAGTGTCTAATAACATCTAATTCTCCTCAATTCTTGTTCTTACACATTCTCAAATATTTGCCTTGACATTTTCTTTGTATATATAGGCAAATATTTACAAGATCCTGACCATACAAAGGTATAAGATAAACTGACTCTAAATTAATGTACATATGTATACACATCTTCATCCTCTCAATATGCACTTCCTTCATGCGTCATAACTTGATCTTTTCTTCAGTCCTTGACTTCCAAACCTTCATCAAAACTTCAATCGTTGATTGCCCTGCACCAGTAGCTCCCCCTCAATCATCAATTGAGGTTTTCTCTATCTTCTTTATACCTGCCATATCTTTGAATCTCTGTAGCTTTGGTCCATCCAAGCTCTTAGTTAGCATATCAGCTATCTAATCTTTTGTTGAAGTATGTATTACTTCAATCTCTTTATCCATCACCATCTCTCTTAGAAAGTGATACTGAATCTCAATGTGTTTGTTCATGGCATGAAAAATAGGGTTAGCAGCTAGATACAATGAACTCATGTTATCTCCATGAATAGTGGGTATATTCTGAGTGATGTCAAAACTCTTCATGAGAGTCTTTAGCCATATCACTTCCTTTGCAGCTTCCACCACACCTTTGTACTCTACTTCTGTAGATGACAAAACAACTCTGTGTTGCTTCTTTGAACACCAAGAAATTAACTTATCTCCCACATAACACAAGTATCCATAAGTTGATCTCCTATCATCAGGATT
Organism: Ceratopteris richardii; assembly: GCA_020310875.1. Taxonomy (NCBI): domain Eukaryota; kingdom Viridiplantae; phylum Streptophyta; class Polypodiopsida; order Polypodiales; family Pteridaceae; genus Ceratopteris; species Ceratopteris richardii. Next base: position 80,859,487 of record CM035421.1, on the reverse strand, counting down.
ACCTACCCAATCTGTATCACTATAGATCTTGATGTTTGTATCTAATGTAAAATCATAATACAAACCTTCTATGAGTGTACCCTTAATGTACCTCAACACTCTTTGTCCTGCAATACAATGTTCTTTCCTAGGACAATGCATGAATTGAGACAATACTCCAACTGCATATGACAAATCAGGCCTAGTTAATGTAGCATAGATCAGACTACCAACCAAACTTTGATATAGCTTCATGTCCTTAAACTCTTCTCCTCCATATCTGCTTAATTTGTGATTTACCTCCATTGGAGTAGCGGCTACCCTGTAATCATTCATTTTAAACTTGATCAACAAGTTTTTCAAATACCTTTCTTGAGTCACATACACTCCATGTTGAGTGTATGAGATTTCCATGCCCAAGAAATATGACAAGTCTCCCAAGTCACTGATCTTGAACTCTTTCTCCATTTGCTTCTTTAGGCTTTGAATACCTTTCTCATCAGAGATTGCATGACAGGTATCTGAGATCCAATGAAGTTCAGGAAGGGTCTATGGTTTTAGTGCATCAGGCTCCACCAATTCAAACTAAATTGGCACCTAAGTGGATAGGACCTTATAAGGTAATCAAGGTATTGCCACATGGCGCAGTGCATCTGGAAGATCTGCAGGGTAAAAGGATTCCCCTGGTCAACATTTCCAGGGTGAAGAAGTATCTGAACTAGGTCAAAATGGAAGCATTCCACCCCTTGTACATACCATGTTTCTTTCACTAACTGCAGAATAACTAGATCTCATTGAAACGAGTAAAATAAGAAAGGAATTGCACCAGGGACGGTGCAAAAGCTTGATGTGGGGGTCTGTAGAGCACCTCTCTCTCTCTCTCTGAAAGCTGGCACCCTCCCTTGAGCTTCTACGGATATGGCGACACGGCTGTGATGTAGAGGGGCTTGTTCCCTTTATGCTTGTCTGAACCCCAAGAACAGAGCTCGGAAAGGTTCCTCTTAGTCTTTTCTCTATGATTAAGAGGCTCTTTTTCTCTCTCTCTCTCTTTCTCTCTCTCTCTTTCTCTCTCTCTCTCCCCCTCTCTCTCTCTCTCTTCCTCTCTCTTTCTCTCTCTCTCCCCGTGCGTTTTTTTTTCTCTCTCTCTCTCTCTCTCTCCTCTCTCTCTCTCTCTCTCTCTCTCTCTCTCTCTCTCTCTCTCTCTCTCTCTTTCTCTCTCTCTCTCTCTCTCTCTCTCTCTCTCTCTCTCTCTCTCTCTCTCTCTCTCTCTCTCTCTCTCTCTCTCTCTCTCTCTCTCTCTCTCTCTCTCTCCCGTCCTCCCTTCCTCTCTCTCTCACGGCCTACCCCCTCCCCTTCTTTCCTTTCTCTCTCTCTCTCTCTCTCTCTCTCTCTCTCTCTCTCTCTCTCTCTCTCTCTCTCTCTCTCTCTCTCTCTCTCTCTCTCTCTCTCTCTCTCTCTCTCTCTCTCTCTCTCCCTCCACTCCCCCTCCACTCTCTCCCTCCTCTCCCCCTCCACTCTCCTCCCTCCACATGCCTCCGCGAACCCCTTCCTCCCCTCTCCTCCACCCGCCCCCGCCATGCACCCCTGCCCTCCACTCTCCCCCTCCACTCTCCTCCCTCCACATGCCCCGCGAACCCCCTCCTCCCCTCTCCTCCACCCGCCCCCGCCATGCACCCCCGCCCTCCACTCTCTCCCTCCACTCCCCCTCCACTCTCCTCCCTCCACATGCCCCCGCGAACCCCCTCCTCCCCTCTCCTCCCCCGCCCCCGCCATGCACCCCCGCCCTCCACTCTCCCCCTCCACTCTCCTCCCTCCACATGCCCCCGCGAACCCCCTCCTCCCCTCTCCTCCACCCGCCCCCACCATGCACCCCCTCCCTCCACTCTCCCCCTCCACTCTCCTCCCTCCACATGCCCCCGCGAACCCCCTCCTCCCCTCTCCTCCACCTGCCCCCGCCATGCACCCCCGCCCTCCACTCTCCCCCTCCACTCTCCTCCCTCCACATGCCCCGCGAACCCCCTCCTCCCCTCTCCTCCACCCGCCCCCGCCATGCACCCCCGCCCTCCACTCTCCCCCTCCGCTCTCCCTCCACTCCCCCTCCACTCTCCTCCCTCCACATGCCCCCGCGAACCCCCTCCTCCCCTCTCCTCCACCCGCCCCCGCCATGCACCCCCGCCCTCCACGCTCCCCCTCCACTCTCCCTCCATCTCCCCCTCCCCTCCCTCTGCCTCCGCACCCCCCCCTCCCTCACCTCCTCCCTCACCCTCCCTCCTCCTTCACCCTCACCCCCTCCTCACCCCTCACCCCACCATCTCCTCCCACAAGCGCCCCCCGCCATCTAACACCACACTCACCCCCACTAGTTCCCCCGCCAGCCACCCCCTCATCCTCTCCCACACCCACCATCTCCTCCCACAAGCGCCTCCCCCCTCACCCCACCATCTTCTCCCACAAGCGCCACATCAAGGAAGATTGTCCTGAAAATGATGTGTGTCGAAGAATGAAGTGAAGGTGCAGGCAGAAGAAGGTCGGAGACTAGTCATGGAGAGGTCCGGAATAGGTGAACTTTTGCAAGAGAACATGAGCAAAAAGCAGAGGCTTACACACACAGATAGTCAAGTGGAGGATTAACCTTGTTGGATATGATCAGTCATTCATCTAATTTTCAGAAGGCGTTGTGAAATAACAAAACCACAAAATGAGAATCTCAGATGGCAAGTAAAAAGATAAAAGTTTGCAGGGTAAAAAGTGAAAGTGGAATTGCCACCAACCATTCACGGCGACTACCTAATTTTTGTGGATCCAATTCAAATCAAGGGAATATTTGATTTACCCCTTCAATCTTGGGCAATCAATCGGCGCATGATCAGTGGACGTGAGGAATCGGCAAGGCCCTCTTGGCCTATTGGAGTCTATTAAAACAATGGATTTATGCTCATTTGGGGGTACATTTTTAGAGTTACATTGACGCGTGTATACGTGCATAAGTTCTCTCTTGCACTTGGTGGTTTCAAGCCTATTGTAGGAGCTACTCTGTAGTGTGGATACAGAGGGTAGGCTCCTCAGAGGAGGGCTATGAGCACTATAGTGTAAGAGAGTGTCTTGGATTTTCTTTCTTTTCTGTGAGACACTATTGGTGTTAAGCTCTATTCTCTTGAGCAATTCCTTCACCATTTGTATTGATCTGTATTTATCTGCATAGAGTGCCACGAAGCTCTGAGCATTAGTTTTTGAGCATTTCCTTGACTAATCTTGTAATCATTTGAATCGAATCAAGAAGTGTATGGTCTTCCTTGGTCAATGGTTGTTCATATTTTCTGAAGTATGTACCACTCTGTGCAATCCTTGTTTTCTACCTGCTCACAGAAATGTTAAAGGGTATACTTCCCTAAAGAGAACCCCCCTTGAGTAGGCGACGTACTGGATGTGTTAATCTTTAATCTCTACTTTTGTTAAAAGTGGATACCTCGGTACCTCCTCTACAGTTTGGCACGCCCGGTGGGACCTTTGCATTTCTGTGAGAGGTATTTTTTGCCCTATTACATTGGCAAGTAGGTACATGACCCATACACGAGCAGATAAGGAGTCTCTTCGTGTTCCGAGGAGCCTTAACAAGTTAGCAATAACCACGGCTAGTGAGTCTACCTCCCCTCTGCCTTCCCTAAATTTATCTATTGATTTGGGTACGACACCATTGTCAAAAGAGAGGTATAAGAGAACCCTAGACTTCTCCTCAGATACGTCCGAAGAAACACCAGTACAAATGGAGGACCTCTCTCATTTGCTCTCCAGATTAAACACTAAATTCCCTACCTTCAAGGGACAAGCTTATGAGGATGCTGATGATCATGTGAGGAGATTCATCTCTTTATGCCGTGGACGAGGTTTGCAAAATAGAGAGGATGCAATGCTGGCACTTTTTCCATCCACATTGGAGGGTCTTGCAGATAAATGGTATAGTCAATATGCAAATGGCCATTTCACTACATGGGAGGCTCTGAAGGCGGCATTCTCGCAGACATTCCGACCAAGTGATTCCTCAGAAAGAGCTCTAGATCAGTTAAAGAATTTGAAGCTAAGATCAGGTGAACCTTTTCATGAACTTCACACTAGAACAAAAGCACTTGTTGCACGTCTGCCACATGCTCCAGGTGACTTTTTGGTTAAAAAGTGGATCGAAAAGGCTCTGCCTAGGTCATCTCAGCAGAAGCTTCGTGAATCTCTTAGATTGGATGCGACCCTCAATGATTTTGTTGCAGCGGCATCACGCATTGAAGAAGCAAGGCAACATTTTGAAGGGGATACACAACAAAAGTATGTTGCAGATCTGGATCCTATTGAGCAACTAAGGAGGGAACTCGAAGCATTAAAAATGCAACAAAATCAACAAGAAGAGAAGGTCTTGCCACCACTGCGATGCACGGATGATGAAGTAGCCCAACTTCGTCGTGAGTTAGAAGATTTGAAGACCACACAAGATATAAGGAGACAAATTTGGTGCACGATCTGTAACAACAATGGACATTTCAATGCTAATTGCCCTAACAAGGTAAGCTGTCAATTTTGTGGAAAGGATGGTCATGAAGCTAGAGATTGCTATTACCTCAAGGGTACACAGCAGAGAGGTAACCCTCAAACTTTGGATTCATACTATGCCAGTACTTCAAATACATCTAATAGAAAGGAGAATAGGCCTGCAAAGCCTAGATATAATAGACCCTTGATGTGCTATCGTTGTGGTGAATATGGCCACATGCAAAATAGGTGTTCCCTCCCAGAAGATGCACCTCCTTGTCAACATTGTCTAGAGGCCAAGGATCATTATACCAAAGATTGCCCAAGAGGTCGTCCGGCTCCAATTCATATGATTGCAGTCTCTCCACATGAAGAAGGAAAAACCACTCAGACTTATGCTGTTTCATCCTCTGCAATGCCCATGATGACTAGAGCTAGGCAAGCAGCTGCAACCTAGAGAGATGAACAACAAGGATTTCAGGATAAAGAGGAAGAAAAGGAGTCTGGATGGAAGGACCAAGCACAAATTGATGGAGCTTATAATAAGATGACTACTTCTCTAAAGGGCCAACCCACAAGTCTGCAAGAAAACACTCAGGAGGTAAACATTGAACAGATCTTGAAACTCACTTGGTCCAATCACCTAGTAAAGATGGTTTCATGGTTGATTTTCCCCTGCACCCTTAGCAGACTACCAAAGCTCAAGATTATCTGTTTGTATAAAGGATGAAGCTCTCATAGGTGTGATCATAGATGGAGGCTCTGGTATCAATTTAATGCCAGATTTTACAATGAAGAAGCTGAAATTGAACCCCACCAAGTTGGCACCATTCACGGTTACATTGGCAGATCAACATCGGGTTGCGCCACTGGGCATTATTGAGAAGGTACTGATGGTAGTACAGGGCTGCCATTTTGTTCTAGATTTTGTTGTTATTGCACTTCCACAGGAGACTTCTTACCCTCTACTCCTGGGGAGACCTTGGCTGAGACAAGCAAAAGCTTTGCAAGATTGGGGAAAAAATAAACTATGGATTTCAACAAATACCAATAGCCAACTGCAACTACATTTGGAAGAAGGATTTGACTCAGGAAAAACTACTGGATATATTGTGGACACTCAGGTAATGCCCTCTCTACCCCAAGAAGAGGATACATTGGATACTCAGGTAATGCACATGCATACATGCATGAATGCACATGCATACATGCATGTGCATGCATGCATATGCATACATGCATGCATGCATGCATACATGCATATGCATACATGCATATGCATACATGAATGCATATGCATACATGAATGCATATGCATACATGAATGCATATGCATACATGCATGAATCCATATGCATACATGCATGCATGCATATGCATACATGCATGCATGCATATGCATACATGCATGCATGTATATGCATACATACATGCATGCATGTATATGCATACATACATGCATGCATGTATATGCATACATACATGCATATGCATATATGCATGCATAGGCATACATGCATGAATGCATATGCATACATGCATGAATGCACATGCATACATGCATGAATGCATATGCATACATGCATGCCCGCATATGCATACATGCATGTGCATGTATGCATATGCATACACGCATGCATGCATATGCATACATGCATGCATGCATATGCATACATGCATATGCATACATGCATATGCATACATGAATGCATATGCATACATGAATGCATATGCATACATGAATGCATATGCATACATGAATGCATATGCATACATGCATGCATGCATATGCATACATGCATGCATGCGTATGCATGCATGCATACATGCATACATGCATGCACACACATGCATACATGCATGAATGCCTCATGAGTACCAGCAATTGAGTTAGCTTACAGAATGAAGTGATTGAATTGGCGATCAGAATGTACACAATGAATCCAATTTTTTTTTTCTTGAATATCATGAGAGATCTAAGTGTTTTTGAGAGTTCTGAACCTTTTGGATGAAATTCAATGAATGAGAGTATTAAGTCAGTTTGCGAGTTCTTAGAAAAGTTTCCCAGGCGTTTGTCTTCAAGAAAAACAAAAGGACGAGCTAGTGAAGTCCATATGTAAACTTTGTCCATAAGCAAAATTCGAGCAAGGATGCTAGGATCGCACCATGGGATACATTTTCTAGCCTTTTTGATGTCTTAGTGTTATCTCATGCATCTTTCAAGAAAACTAGGAATACCGTCTAGAAACATGGAGTTAAATCTTTAGTATTGGAAGGGTATTCAGCTAGCCCTTGTGTATAAACCCATGTTGATAAACGTGTTTTTTTATTTTTTCCAACATCTTCTTGTTCAACTAGAGATTCAGGGGTAAAGAGTTAACTAAGATGGAAAGAACTTTTAGCAGCTTTTCCTATATAAAGATTTCTAATAAAACTGTCTTTTGAATACATTCATTGGGACATTTTTAGTCTCTTAAAAAATTAGGTGAACTCGGAAGCCCCCAATGTGTCTTCCTTTCTAGAAAAACTTGGGTCATACGTGAATGAATCTTCAGCCTATCTTATTTTTTGGAACAATGAAAAACTCTCCTTAATGGGAATTCCAAAGTCGGAAATCTATAACTTTATAATTGTAATCCCCCTCTCTAAAATTTGCCTATAAAAAATACAAGATGCTTTCTTCACTATGAAAAACTTGGATATCGATGAAGCCTCAATACCACCATAGATTATGGTGAAAGTGGGTCGTAATTTGTTGGAGTTAGATGTCTTCGGAAGCACACAACCAACACAATGAAGAAGAAGAAGGTTGGAGCACACCACAAAATATAAAACGTATTACCACTAGAATGTACAAAGATAAGTAACTTGTTAGGGCTATAGGCGTATATACAAGTATCGGAAAAAACCTCCTAAAGAGAGAAAAAAGTGCCCCAGTGGCCATAGTGTGTTCACACACATTAGGCTACTGAAATGTATCAACAAATCCCCCCTAGGAGTGATGCGGTGAACAAGGAGCTCGCACTAATGTATAAGGAAGTGCCAAGCTATGTGGAATCAGTCTGCAAAAGGAAGTAAGCCCAAAGGTTTTTGGAAAGCTTCAAACTTCTCCCTAGGTAGAGCCTTTGTGAAAAGGTCTGCAATGTTCTCCTGTGTGGGCACATATGCCAAGCTCATCTCTCCAACAAAGAACCTCTCCGTGACATAATGATAATGCACCTCAATGTGCTTGTGCTACATGGAACACATGGTTCCTTGCAACTACAATTGCACTTTGACTATCAGTGAAGATGATGGTGGTAGAATATTGACCAATACCCAAATCAGCCATAAGGTGTCTGAGCCACACACACTCAACACTCAGTATAAAAGATGCCCTATACTCAGCCTTACAACTGGAAGTGGCGACAATAGGTTGCTTCTTGCTCAACCAACATATGCATGAGCTACCAAGCATGAAGCAAAAGCCACTAGTGGACACCCAAGTGTTATAGCAATGAGCCTAGTCAGAGTCAAAAAAAGCATGAAAACGTGGCGCTAGTGATCCCCCTTGGAATAAAACAATCCAAGGAGCTAGGAACCAATCAAGTAGCAAAAAATATGCTTAAGTGCCTGCCAATGCTTGACACCTAGGCAATGCATAAATCTGCTCATTTATGAGACAACAAACTGGACATCTAGCCGAGTAATGCATAAGAAAATCGAGCATCCAAGAGCCTGTTGATAGAGAAAAGCATCAAATGCATCTCTAGCATCACAAGACTCAATCGTTAACCTGTCTTTATAGGAGTGGCAATAGGTTCATAGTCTTCAAGGCCAAAATGCTGCAATAATGTGTCAATATATTTGGTTTGACACAAAGCTATTCCGCCATCAACCTTTATAAATTGAATACCCAAATAATGATGCAAATGCCCCAAATCAGAAATCTCAAATGAGGCATGCAAATCTCCCTTGAATCAGCAATAAGCTTCTCATGAGGACCAGTGAGTAGCATGTCATCAACATACACAAAGATTATCAGAAGCACATCATTAGCATGCTTAAAATATCATCCGATTGTTATGAAAACCTTGTGCAATTTGATAAGCATGTATCTTTTCATAATAAGCACATCGTGCTTGCTTTAAACCATATAATGCCTTCTTTAACCTGCACAACTAGTTTTCATGCCCTTTCTGCACAAAGCCATGGGGTTGAAAAACATACACTTCTTCATGCAAGTCACCATTTACAAATGTGGTTTTAATGTCCAACTGATGGACATTCCAAACATGATGAGCTAAGAGTGCAGAGATGCTATGAACATTAGTCATTTGACATGTAGGTGCAAAGGTCTCATCAAAATCAATGCCTCTTTTCTGCACATAACCCTGTGCAACAAGCCAAGCCTTATACCTTTCAACTGTTCCATCAAGTTTATGCTTGGGCTTGTGTACCCACTTAGGGCCAATGGTCTTCTTTCAATGAGGCAAGTCACATAAAGACCAGGTACCATTTTTCATGAAAGCATCATATTCAGATTGCACTACAGCCATCCAATGTCCAAAATTTTGTACGTCATCAAATGAAACATGTTCAGTCTCATCACAGAGACTAGAGGCAGCCATAGCATAGCAATCTGATGCAAAAGAGGTACTATGAGAGCCTGCCTAAGTACAATATGATAGAGGTGCATCTAATTTGTTGTCTCATAAAGTCTACACAAGCCATTTTGGCATAGTTTTTGCCTCCTCAATATGAGCTATCTCATTAACAAGGGCATCATGTAAATCTACATCAAAAATGGAATGATCCACATCAACACATGAAACCTTTAAGAGCTCAGAAGTTGCTTGATTAGGACTAGCACTAGAATTTCCACTTGTAAAAAGAGGCAGCAAAGTATCATACATGTCTTTCCAGCTACTAGATGTCTCCTTGGCACATGAAACTAATGACTCAATAGCATCTTCTAGAAAAACAACATCACGGCTAACCAAAATGCATTTAGATTGTGGATGATCGAGATGATACCTTTGCTTTCACAAACATACCAAACAAAAATACATTTCACTGCCTTATCATCCAATTTTTCGCATTGTTATTCAGGCACTAATGCATACACCAAACAATCAAAAACACACAAATGAGCAACAGATGTCTTGGGACCCTGCCAAGTCTCATATGGAGTGATAGACTACAACACTTTAGTGGGACACCTGTTAAGTACATGTGTTGCACACATAACAACCTCGAGCCAGATACTATGTGGTAAAGCCTGACTCTTGACCATACACCTCGCCATCTCCATGAGTGACCTCTTCTTCCATTCAACAACTTAATTCTGTTGAGGTGTATACGGCACTGTACACTAATTTTTAGCCCACATTTAGCCATTAATGCAATAAAGTCAGAAGACATATATTCTCCCCCTTGATCAGAACTGAGGGTGCCCGTTTTATATGTTGATAGATTTTAAGCCAAAACCAAAAACGATTTGAAGCACATGAATACTTCGGACTTTTCTTTCAATGGATATACCCATGCATGCCTAGAAAAATCATCAATGAAAGTCACAAAGTAAAGATAGTTTCCAAAAGAGGGTGTCTACATAGGACCATAGACATCACTATGAACAAGCTACAGTTTCTGAGTAGCTTGAAATGAACCATCTTTTGGAAAGCAGGAATGCTACAGTCTGCCCAAAATATAGCCCTGACAGACATGCTTTTCGGGTGCCTCAAGTTTGGGAAAAGAGGACAACATTTTAGATTTTTGGAGGTGTACCAACACTACAACATATCGAGGTTCTACCGAGGTTGCTACCGAGGCAAATGAACGGGCGTAAAATCTTCCCGACGTCGGTGTTATAGTCGGTATATGCGTCGGAAAGAAAGAATCGGTATGGCACCGGTATAAGCGTCAGTATTTGCGTCGGTATAATCATTGAAAATATCGACGCATATACTGACGCTTATACCGACGTCCCCGCTGGGTTTACCGGCGCATATACCGACGACCATACCGGATGTACCGACGCGTATACCAACGACCAAACCTGCACAAAATTTTTTGGGCAGAGTGTGTTGTCTTTTGCTACAGCATGATGTTGTTTAGCAAAAGACAATACACCCTGCTCAACTGAGTACATGTGTTATGTACTCTAATGGCAACCAAAACATAAACTTATATGAACAAAAATGAACAATGATTCATGTACAGAAAGTCGTATATTCCATAAATGGCACTTACATATAGGAATCGAATACAAAATTATGGTACATCATTGCCACATAGGAGTGTAATACAAAATTGTGGCAATGTGACAAAACACTTCCATATAGGAATCGAATACAAAATTATGGTTCATGATTGTCGTATGCGAGTGTGATACAAAATTGTGGCATTGATCAAAATATTTACACCTACAATCTTGCAACAAAACATGTGTATAAAATAAAACCAATTAACATGATATTTATAAACAACAACTAGAAACACGAAACCAAGATATAACTTTACGTAATCAAGAATATTCTCCCATGAGACGATTGCACCGCACCCCTCTATGTCTTGTAACAGTGCAGTCAATCCATGTCGATATCCATACGATTCTTCTGCTCGCGTTGGAGGATGACCCACTGCCAACTCATATAGTAAATATGCAAAATGTTAGATGAATATACATAATATACTTAACACAAACAACTTCAATAATTAACATCATACTTACAAATTGGTAGCACATACTGTTGTATCCACCGCTACCTAAATGCGACGTTCCAACCGTATCTAACCGAGTGGCCGCCGCATCTCTTTGTTGTCGATACCGATCAGGACTATGTTGATGCTCATCCTGAATCGATTCCCATTCTTCGACGTCTAGCCATACAGGCTTCGGTAATCTTGCTTTGAAAGCATCGCGAGCTTCCGATCGTCGATGCGACATCACCTCGCGTGCTGTATGTTGTATCCAATCGGAACTCACAACTGGATTGCCAGGTGCTGGCCGGTACTCTTCATATATGCATTGTGTGATATGATTTTTAGAGTCTCTATCCTGTTCGGTCAATTTTAACATTACTGAATGACCGAATTCGATCGAGCAGAGTTGTCGTATACGTTGTCACTCTGACTTCCCCGCCGCATCCATTACGGATATGATATATCTTTGATTCATCGTGATGGTGTGCACCCCATAGTGTACATGGAGATCCCATCTGATGCAATATGAAGATCACACCTCATCCAATGTATATATATATGCATGCTTACGCTTGTATACATATACATTCATCTATACATATGCTTGTATACATATGCATTCACGTATACATATGCTTGTATACATATGCATTCATGTATACATATGCTTGTATATGTATACGTGCATACATATACATATACATATGCTTCCTTGTATATGTTTGCTTGTATACATATGCTTGTATGCATATGCTTGCTTGTATACATATGTATGCATGTATACATATGCATGCATGCTTGTATACATATGCATGCTTACTTGCATGTATACATATACTTACATATGCATGCATGCTTGTATACATATGCATGCTTACTTGCATGCATATATGCATGTGCATTCATGCATGTATGCATATGCATGCATGTATGCATATGCATGCATGTATGCATGTATGCATGTGTATGCATGCATGTATGCATGTGTATGCATATGCATGTATGCATGTATGCATATGCATGCATGCACATGCATGTATGCATATGCATTCATGCATGTATGCATGTGCATTCATGCATGTATGCATGTGCATGCATGCATGTATGCATGTGCATTCATGCATGTATGCATGTGCATTCATGCATGTATGCATGCAACTATGCATATGCATTCATGTATGCATATGCATTCATGCATGTATGCATATGCATTCATGTATGCATATGCATGTACGTATGCATATGCATTCATGTATGCATATGCATTCATGTATGTATGCATATGCATGTATGCATGTATGCATGTATGCATATGCATTCATGTATGCATATGAATTCATGTATGCATATGCATGTATGTATGCATATGCATGTATGCATGTATGCATATGCATTCATGTATGCATATGCATGTATGTATGCATATGCATTCATGTATGCATGTATGCATGCATGTATGCATGTGCATTCATTCATGTATGCATGTATTCATGTATGCATGTATTCATGTATGCATATGCATGTATGTATGCATATACATTCATGTGTGTATGCATTCATGTATGCATATGCAAGTATGTATGCATATGCATTCATGTATGCATATGCATTCATGTATGTATGCATATGCATGTATGCATGTATGCATGTATGCATATGCATTCATGTATGCATATGCATGTATGTATGCATATGCATGTATGCATATGCATTCATGTATGCATATGCATGTATGTATGCATATGCATTCATGTATGCATGTATGCATGTGCATTCATGCATGTATGTATGCATATGCATTCATGTATGCATGTATGCATGTGCATTCATGCATGTATGCATGTATTCATGTATGCATGTATTCACGTATTCATGTATGCATATGCATTCATGTATGCATATGCATTCATGTATGCATATGCATTCATGTATGCATGTATGCATGCATGTATGCATGCATGTATGCATGTGCATTCATGCATGTATGCATGTGTGTGCATGCATGTATGCATGCATGCATGTATGCATATGCATGCATGCACATGCATGTATGCGTATGCATGCATGCATGTATGCATATGCATGCATGCATGTATGCATATGCATGCAGGCACATGCATGTATGCATATGCATTCATGCATGTATGCATGTGCATTCATGCATGTATGCATGTGCATTCATGCATGTATGCATATGCATGCATGTATGCATATGCATGCATGTATGTATGCATATACATGCATGCATGTATGCATATGCATGCATGCACATGCATGTATGCATATGCATTCATGTATGCATATGCATTCATGTATGCATATGCATTCATGTATGCATATGCATTCATGTATGCATATGCATTCATGTATGCATATGCATTCATGTATGCATGTATGCATGCATGTATGCATGTGTGTTCATGCATGTATGCATGTGTGTGCATGCATGTATGCTTGCATGCATATGCATGCATGCATGTATGCATATGCATGCATGCATGTATGCCTATGCATTCATGTATGCATATGCATTCATGTATGCATATGCATGTATGCATATGCATGTATGCATATGCATGTATGCATATGCATGCATGCACATGCATGTATGCATATGCATGCATGCACATGCATGTATGCATATGCATGCATGCATGTATGCGTATGCATGCATGCATGTATGCGTATGCATGCATGCATGTATGCATATGCATTCATGCATGTATGCATGTGCATTCATGCATGTACGCATATGCATGTATGTATGCATATACATGCATGCATGTATGCATATGCATATGCATGCATGCACATGCATGTATGCATATGCATGCATGCATGTATGCATATGCATTCATGCATGTATGCATATGCATTCATGTATGCATATGCATGTATGCATCCATGCATGCATGTATGCATATGCATGCATGCACATGCATGTATGCATATGCATGCATGCACATGCATGTATGGATATGCATGCATGCACATGCATGTATGCATATCCATGCATGCATGTATGGATATGCATGCATGCATGTATACATGCATGCATGTATGCATATGCATGTGCATTCATGCATGTATGCATATGCATGCATGTGCATTCATGCATGTATGCATGTATGCATGCGCATTCATGCATGTATGCATGTGCATTCATGCATGTATGCATGTGTGTGCATGCATGTATGCATGCATGCATGTATGCATGCATATGCATGCATGTATGCATATGCATGCATGTATGCACATGAATGCATATGCATGCATGCATGTATGCATGTATGCATATGCATGCATGTATGCATGTGCATTCATGCATGTATGCATATGCATGCATGTATGCATATGCATGCATGTATGCATATGCATATCCCTCTCTCTCTCTCTCGCTCCCTCTCTCTCTCTCGCTCTCTCTCTCTCTCAAAACAAAATCAAGAGAAGATATTAGAAAACAAAAATATAAATAAAGATAAAAATATACAAAAATATAAAGTGATATATGTTTTACTTACATTGATGTATGTGCAGGTATTCCACTTGAAGTGCTTCTTCATCGAATTTCCAAAGCTTTGATGCGAAATTCTCCTGCAAAACCAAACAAAGAACATATTAGCAAAACCAAAACTCAGATCTACAAAAATAGAGGTATGTATAAAGAGAGAGAGAGAGGGAGAGAGAAAGAGAGAGGGAGAGAGAAAGAGGGAGAGAGAGGAGGAGAGAGTGAGAGAGAGAGAGGGAGAGAGAGAGAGATAGTGAGAGAGAGGGAGTGAGAGAGAGGGAGGGAGAGAGAGAGAGAGAGAGAGGGAAGGGAGGGAGAGAGAGAGAAAAAGAGAGAGAGAGAGAGAGAGAGAGAGAGAGAGAGAGGGAAGGGAGGGAGAGAGAGAGAGAGAGAGAGAGAGAGGCAAGGGAGGGAGAGAGGGAGAGAGAGACAGAGAGGTAACAAACAGAGTTCATGTATGCATATGCATTCATGTATGTATGCATTCATGTATGCATATGCATGTATGTATGCATATTCATTCATGTATGCATATGCATGTATGTATGCATATGCATTCATGTATGCATATGCATTCATGTATGCATATGCATTCATGTATGCATATGCATTCATGTATGCATATGCATTCATGTATGTATGCATATGCATTCATGCATGTATGCATATGCATTCATGTATGTATGCATATGCATTCATGTATGTATGCATATGCATGTATGCATGTATGCATGTATGCATATGAATTCATGTATGTATATGCATGTATGTATGCATATGCATGTATGTATGCATATGCATGTATGCATATATGCATATGCATGTATGCATGTATGCATATGCATTCATGTATGCATTTGCATGTATGTATGCATATGCATTCATGTACGCATGTATGCATGCATGTATGCATGTATGCATGTATGCATGCATGTATGCATGTGCATTCATGTATGCATGTATGCATGCATGTATGCATGTGCATTCATGCATGTATGCATGTATTCATGTATGCATATGCATGTATGTATGCATATGCATTCATGTATGTATGCATTCATGTATGCATATGCATGTATGTATGTATGCATATGCATTCATGTATGCATATGCATATATGTACGCATATGCATTCATGTATGCATATGCATTCATGTATGTATGCATATGCATGTATGCATGTATGCAGATGCATTCATGTATGCATATGCATGTATCTATGCATATGCATGTATCTATGCATATGCATGTATGCATGTATGCATATGCAAGTATGCATATGCATGTATGGATATGCATGTATGCATATGCATTCATGTATGCATATGCATGTATGTATGCATATGCATTCATGTATGCATGTATGCATGCATGTATGCATGTGCATTCATGCATGTATGCATGTATTCATGTATGCATGTATTCATGTATGCATATGCATTCATGTATGCATGTATGCATGCATGTATGCATGCATGTATGCATGCATGTATGCATGCATGTATGCATGCATGTATGCATGTGCTTTCATGCATGTATGCATGTATTCATGTATGCATGTATTCACGTATTCATGTATGCATATGCATTCATGTATGCATATGCATTCATGTACGCATGTATCCATGCATGTATGCATGTGCATTCATGCATGTATGCATGTGTGTGCATGCATGTATGCATGTATGCATGCATTCATGCATATGCATACAATGCATATGCATGCATGCATGCATGTATGCATATGCATGTATGCATATGCATTCATGCATGCATGCATGTGCATTCATGCATGTATGCATATGCATGCATGTATGCATATGCATGCATGTATGCATATGCATGCATGCATGTATGCATATGCATGCATGCACATGCATGTATGCATATGCATGCATGAATGTATGCATATGCATTCATGCATATATGCATATGCATTCATGTATGCATGTATGCATGCATGTATGCATGCATGTATGCATGCATGTATACATGTGCAATCATGCATGTATGCATGTGTGTGCATGCATGTATGCTTGCATGCATATGCATGCATGCATGTATGCATGTGCATTCATGCATGTATGCATGTGCGTGCATGCATGTATGCTAGCATGCATATGCATGCATGCATGTATGCATATGCATGCATGCATGCATGTATGCATATGCATTCATGTATGCATATGCATTCATGTATGCATATGCATTCATGTATGCATATGCATTCATGTATGCATATGCATTCATGTATGCATATGCAGTCATGTATGCATATGCATTCATGTATGCATATGCATTCATCTATGCATATGCATGCATGCACATGTATGTATGCATATGCATGCAGGCATGTATGCATATGCATGCATTTACATGCATGTATGCATATGCATGCGTGCATGTATGCATATGCATTCATGCATGTATGCATGTGCATTCATGCATGTATGCATGTGCATTCATGCATGTATGCATGTGCATTCATGCATGTATGCATGTGCATTCATGCATGTATGCATGTGCATTCATGCATGTATGCATATGCATGTATGTATGCATATACATGCATGCATGTATGCATATGCATGCATGCATGTATGCATATGCATGCATGCACATGCATGTATGCATATGCATGCATGCACATGCATGTATGCATATGCATGCATGTATGTATGCATATGCATTCATGCATGTATGCATATGCATTCATGCATGTATGCATATGCATTCATGTATGCATATGCATGTATGCATGCATGTATGCATATGCATGCATGCACATGCATGTATGGATATGCATGCATGCACATGCATGTATGCATATGCATGCATGCATGTATGCATGTATGCATATGCATGCATGCATGTATGCATATGCATGCATGCATGTATGCATATGCATGTGCATTCATGTATGTATGCATGTGCATTCATGCATGTATGCATGCATGCATGCATGTATGCATGTGTATTCATGCATGTATGCATGTGCATTCATGCATGTAGATCCCCCTCCTCTCTCTGTTCCCCGCCATCTCTCTCTTCCTCTCTCTCTTTCTATCTCTTTCTCTCTTTCCCCCTCTCTCTCTCTATTTCCCTCTCTTTCTTTCTCTCTCCCTCTTCTCTTTCGATTTCTTTCCGTCACTCTCTCTTTTCCTTTCTTTCTCTCTCTCTCTCTCCCTCTCTCTCTACCTCTCTCTCTCTCCCCGATTTCTCTCTCTCTCTCTCTCTCTCTCTCTCTCTCTCTCTCTCTCTCTCTCTCTCTCTCTCTCTCTCTCTCTCTCTCTCTCTCTCTCTCTCTCTCTCTCTCTCTCTCTCTCTCTCTCTCTCTCTCTCTCTCTCTCTCTCTCTCTCTTTTCTCTCTCCTCCCCCCGCCCCTGCTCTCTCTCTCTCTCTCTCTCTCTCTCTCTCTCTCTCTCTCTCTCTCTCTCTCTCTCTCTCTCTCTCTCTCTCTCTCTCTCTCTCTCTCTCTCTCTCTCCCCCTTTTCTTCTCTCTCTTCTGCCACCCGCCCCCGCTGTCGCCCTCCGCCACGCCCCCCTTTCTCCTCTCCTTCCGCCACCCGCCCCGCTGCCCGCCCCCCGGCATCCCCCCCCATTCCCCCCCCCTTTTCTTCTCCCTCTTCCGCCACCCGTGCCCGCTGCCCGCCCTCCGCCACCCCCCCCCTTCTCCTCTCCTTCCGCCACCCGCCCCGCTGCCCGCCCTCCGCCATCCCCCCCCCCTTTCTTCTCCCTCTTCCGCCACCCGCCCCGCTGCCCGCCCTCCGCCACCCCCCCCCCTTCTCCTCTCCTTCCGCCACCCGCCCCGCTGCCCGCACTCCGCCATCGCCCCCCTTCTCCTGTCCTTCCGCCATCCGCCCCCGGCACCTCACTCCTCCGCCCCCCGCCCCTCACTCCGCCTCCGCCCTCCGCCCCTCACTCCCCCGCCCCCCGCCACCCGCCCAATTTCCCCCCGCCACCCGCCCAACATCCCCCGCCCGCCCAGTTTCCCCCGCCCGCTGCCCTCCACATCCCCCGCCCCCGCTCGCTCATCTGCACCCCCCCCCCCCCCCTTCACTCTTTACACGCATGCGCCCCCCTCACCTTTTACACATATGCTCACACCCCACACATACACATGCGGCCCACACCCACATGCACACACACATGCCCTCATCCACCCACACCACACATGCACAACCACACATACACACACACACATCCTCACATGTACTCACACACACAAACACATGCACACACCCATACACACGTGCATACACACACAATTACACACTCACACACACATACATTCACACACACACTCACATGCATAATTACACATGCATACACACACAATTACACACATGCACACACACCTACCCTCATTCACACACGCGCACCCACACACACAAACACATGCACACAGTCACTCACAATCACAATCACATAGGAACAATGCAAAATTCCGGAGGCAATTCTTCAGTCCTGGCCATCTCAGGAGATGACAGATATGGAGTCATAAAGAGGACATTAAAATTCATCAAATACAAGCTTGATGAGTCTGAGGATGCAAATGAGTACTTCGAGCCAGCTTGGAGATGACCTTTCAAATTAAAGTATTTCTTGGGGCTCTAGGAATTGTAAAGTTACAAGTAAAATCTACCCTCCCTTTCTCACACTCAAGAGGAGTTTCTAAATCACCGGCAATGCAAAATAAGGGTCTCAATTTGACTACAAAAGAGGTATGGGATTAAAGTGTGCAGGATAAAATTGGAAGCAGGGAATAGTTTCTTGCCACCAACCATTCACGAGGACTACCTATTTTTGTGGATCTAATTCAAACCAAGTGGAATATTTGACCTACCCTCCAATTTTGGGTGACTAACCGACGCGTGATCAGTGGAGGTGAAGATTCGGCAAGGCCCTCTTGGCCTATTGGGGCCTATAAAAGCAATAGATTTTTGCTCATTGGGGTGCAACTATTTTAGAGATACATTGGTTCAGCTACGCGTACGTGCACAAGACCTCTCTTGCACTTTGTGGTTTCAAGCCTATTGTAGGAGCTACTCTGTAGTGTGGATACAGAGGGTAGGCTTCTCAGTGGAGGGCTATGAGCACTATAGTGTAAGAGAGTGGCTTGGATTTTTCTTTTCTGTGAGCCAGTGTTGTTGTTAAGCTCTATTCTCTTGAGAAATTCTTACCATTTGTATTGTTCTGAGTTAGTCTGCATATCATTGGCCCCTTATGCTGATGGGAAGAATCTGTTGTATTGGAGTTATTTACTTTTAGGGTGGCTTGTTAGCCCTAAGTTTGCACTTTTGAGCATCACTCTGCCCAACGTTGTAATCACCCAATTTGAATCAAGAAGTGTACGGTCTTCTTGGGTCATTTGTTGTCCATATTTTGTGAAGTATTTACCACTCTGTGCCATCCGTGTTATCTACCTGCTCACAGAAATGTTAAAGGGTATACTTCCCTAAAGAGAACCCCCCTTGAGTAGGCGACGTACTGGAAGTGTTAATCTTTAATCTTTACTCTTGTTAAAAGCGGATACCCGAGTACCTCCTCAACAGTTTGGCACGCCCGGTGGGACCTTTGCATTTCTGTGAGAGGTGTTTTTCCCTATTGCAATTGCGAATAGGTACATGACCCATACACGAGCAGATAAGGAACCTCTTCGTGTTCGAAGGAGCCTTAACAAGTTAGCAATAACCACGGCTAGTAAGTCTACCTCCCCTCTGTCCTCCCTAAATTTATCGATTGATTTGGGTGCGACACCATTGTCAAAAGAAGGGTATAGGAGAACTCTAGACTTCTCCTCAGATACGTCAGAAGAGACACCAGTCCAAATGGAGGATCTTTCTCATCTACTCTCCAATTTCAACATCAAGTTCCCTACCTTCAAGGGACATGCTTATGAAGATGCTGATGATCATGTGAGGAGATTTATCTCTTTATGCCGTGGACGTGGTCTGCAGAATAGAGAAGATGCAATGTTGGCACTTTTTCCATCCACATTGGAGGGTCTTGCAGATAAATGGTTTAGTCAATATGCAGATGGCCATTTCACTACTTGGGAGGCTCTGAAGACGGCTTTCTCACAAACATTCCGACCAAGTGATTCCTCGGAAAGAGCTCTAGATCAGCTAGAGAATTTGAAGCTAAGACTAGGTGAATCTTTTCATGAACTTCACACTAGAACAAAAGCACTTGTTGCACGTCTGCCACATGCTCCAGGTGACTTTTTGGTTAAAAAGTGGATAGAGAAACCTCTGCCCAGGTCATCTCAGCAGAAGCTTCGTGAATCTCTTAGATTGGATGCGACCCTCAATGATTTTGTTGCAGCGGCATCACGCATTGAAGAAGCAAGGCAACATTTCGAAGGGGATACACAACCAAAGTACGCTGCAGACATGGATCCTATTGAGCAACTGAGGAGGGAACTAGAGGCATTGAAGATGCAACACAATCAACAAGAAGAAAAGGTCTTGCCACCACTGCGTCGCACTGATGATGAAGTAGCTCAACTTCGCTGAGAGTTAGAAGATTTGAAGACCACTCAGGATATAAGGAGACAAATCTGGTGTACAATCTGTAACAACAATGGACATTCCAATGCTAATTGCCCTATTAAGGTAAGCTGTCAATTTTGTGGAAAAGATGGTCATGAAGCCAGAGATTGCTACTACCTCAAGGGTACACAGCAGAGAGGTAACCCTCAAAATTTGGATTCATATTATGCTAGTACATCAAATACTTCAAATAGAGAGGAGAATCGGCCTGCAAGGCTTAGATATAATAGACCTTTGATGTTCTATCGTTGTGGTGAGTACAGCCACATGCAAAATAGGTGTTCTCTTCCAGAAGATGCACCTCCCTGTCAACATTGTCCAGAGGCCAAAGATCATTATACCAAGGATTGCCCAAGAGGTCGTCCTGCTCCAATCCACATGATTGCAGTCTCTCCACATGAAGAAGGAAAAACCACTCAGACTTATGCTGTTTCATCCTCTGCTATGCCCATGATGACCAGAGCTAGGCAAGCAGCAGCAAACCTTAGGGGGGAACAACAAGGAATTCAGGATAAAGAGGAAGAAAAGAAGTCTCGATGGAAGGACCAAGTGGAAATTGAAGGAGCTTATGAAGAAATGACTACTTCTCTAAGGGGCCAACCAACACGTCTACAAGAAAATACTCAGGAGGTAAACATTGAACAGATCTTGAAAGGTATTCATCACAAGATTAGTCTCTATGAACTTATAAGGATGGATTCACAAATAAGAAGTGATTTATTAAAGATTATACACTCTGCTCACTTGGTCCAATCACCTAGTATAGATGGTTTCATGGTTGATTTTCCTCCTGCACCCTTAGCGGACTACCAAAGTTCGAGATTATCAGTTTGTATAAAGGATGAAGCTCTTACAGGTGTGATCATAGATGGAGGCTCTGGTATCAATTTGATGCCAGATTTTACAATGAAGAAGCTGAAATTGAACCCCACCAAGTTGGCACCATTCACGGTTACATTGGCAGATCAACATCGGGTTGCGCCACTTGGCATTATTGAAAAGGTATTGATGGTAGTACAAGGTTGCCACTTTGTGTTGGATTTTGTTGTTATTGCACTTCCGCAGGAGACCTCCTATCCTTTGCTCCTGGGGAGACCTTGGCTGAGACAAGCAAAAGCTTTGCAAGATTGGGGAAAAAATAAACTATGGATTTCAACAAGCACCAATAGCCAACTGCAACTACATTTGGAAGAGGGATTTGACTCAGGAAAAACCACTGGTTATACTGTGGATACTCAGGTAATGCCCACTCTACCCCAAGAAGATGATACATTGCTCAATTGGATGATGGGAAGTGCAGAATGTTGCACAGTGGAGATCAATGAAATTGAGGAAGAAGTTGCAGATAAGAAAAATGAAGAACACAAGGTATTGGAGAATGAGCACCTGCAGGACAATGCAAGCTTTGAAGAGGCAACCCATAGAAAAGTATCAGAGGAGGAAAATTATGAACCTAAGAGCAGAGAAGATCTCCCTTTTGCAGATATACCTCAAGGTTGGATGAAAGAACATGTTGCAGAATATAAATTAAAATCCACTCTTGCATATAGTGGAGAGGATTTCTCAAGCAAGACCAATTCTGAAACATTGGTTCAAGAAGTAAATTTAGGGGATGGAGAGAACCCTCAAATAGTTCACTTGGCATCTTGGTTGTGGCATTATCCTCCTTTGCTACAAAAGGTAACTTCTTTGCTTTTTACTTACAAAAGTGTCTTCGCATGGTCCTACAAAGATTTAACAGGAATACCAGAAGAGCTTGGGTTACATCGGATACCCTTAGTTGAGAGAGCCGCGCCAGTAAGAAGTAGGCCATATCGACTCAATCCAAAGTACGCAGAGGCGGTAAAGGCAGAGATTACAAAACTGGAGGAAGCAGGTATAATTGTGCCAGTAGAACATTCCAGGTGGCTTTCTTCTATGGTTATTGTACCCAAGAAAAATAGTGGAAAAATAAGAGTATGTGTTGATTTTCGTGCTTTGAATAAAGTAACTATTCAAGATGGATTTCCTCAGCCCTTCACAGAGCAAGTACTTGAAGAGGTAGCTGGTCACTCTCTGTATAGTTTCTTGGATGGTTTTAGTGGCTACAATCAGATAGTGATCCATCCTGATGATAGGGACAAAACAACCTTTGTCACTCCCTGGGGCACTTATGTCTATACTCGAATGGCTTTTGGTTTGAAGAATGCACCGGCTTCATTTAATAGAACGATGTATCTGATATTGGGCAAATGGTTAACAACCTTTCTACGCATTTTCATGGATCACTTTTCAGTATTTTCAGGTACAGATAGAAGGGCAGCAGTTCAAGATTTCCATGGCCATTTGGAAAATCTAAAAGAAATTTTTGAGCAATGTCTCAAAACAGGTTTGAAATTGAATCCTGATAAATGTCACTTTTTGGTCACTAAGGGCACTCTTCTTGGTCACATAGTATCTGCTGAAGGCATAACTGTTGACCCTGCAAAGGTTACAGCTATTCTTTCCATGCCAATTCCACAAAGCCCAAAGGAAGTGCAAAGTTTCTTGGGCCATGCAGGGTATCACAGAAGATTCATTAGGATGTATTCGGAAATTGCTAAGCCCTTGTCAAGGCTTACCAGCAAAAAGATCCCTTTCTCATGGAGTGCTGAAGCTGACAAAGCATTTTGTGAACTAAAGTTGAGGCTATGTACTGCTCCACTTTTAAGTGTTCCTAATTGGTCATTGGAATTTCATGTGCATACAGATGCTAGTCTTCATGCTGTTGGTGCAGTTCTAGCTCAACCATCATCTCACAAAGTGGATAGACCTATCTCTTATGCAAGCAGACTACTCAACCAAGCTAAAAGAAATTACAGTACAATGGAAAGAGAAGGTTTGGCTATCGTATTTGCTCTTCAGAAGTTCCGACATTATCTCCTTGGTGTACATTTCATTGTTATTTCTGATCATCAGCCCTTGAAGTATTTGATAAACAAGCCTCGAGTAGCTGGAAGGATTTGGAGATGGTTACTCCTATTTCAGGAATTTGATTTTGATATTCATATTAAGCGAGGAAAAGAGCACTACATGGCAGATCAAGTGTCTAGGACGGCAATGAGCGAAAAGGCAACAGGTATTAATGATGAATTGGTGGATAGCAATCTTTTCCTAGTAACAACTCGGACTGGTTGGTATGATGAGATTCTCCATGTTCTTACTACTAGAAAGATCCCAGAACACTTGACACCTGTAGAAAAGAGAAGATTGCTACTGAAAACCAAAGCATATTCTCTTATAAATGGAAATTTATATAAATACTGTCAGGACGATATATTGAGAAGGTATGTCTATCTAGAGGAGGTAAATCTTCTGCTAGAGGCCGCACACAATGAAGGACATCTAAAGGGGGAAGGATTGGCCCATAGAATCATCCACAAAGGTTTATGGTGGCCTCATATTTTCAAGGATGCAATCAAGTTTTCTAAAGAATGCAACATCTGCCAGAGGTGTGCTCCCGCGCCAACCAGATTGAATTTTCAACCATTAGTCATATCTACCGGATGGCTTCCATTTGAACGATGGGGTCTTGATTTCATAGGGCCAATTAGCCCAACTGGGCAACCAGGAGGTAAAAACTATATTTTGATGGCCACATGCTATGCCACTAAATGGATAGAGGCTAAAGCTACTGTGGACTGCACGGCTTTAACAGTAGCTAAATTTATGTATAAACGTATTTTCTCAAGATTTGGTTGCCCACTGGAGATTACTAGTGATAGAGGCACACATTTTGTAAATCAATTGCTCCAGTTTATATTTGACAGGTACAAAATCTTCCATAAAAAATCTTGTGCCTACTACCCAAGGGCAAATGGCCAAGCAGAAAGCTCCAATAAGATTTTGATCGGACTACTTCGCAAATTATCTTTTGATCATCAAAGCTCTTGGCCACTAGCACTAATTGGTGCGATTTGGGCTTTCAGAACCACGAAGAGGGGAACCACGGGCGAGACTCCATTTCGGTTAGTTTATGGGAAAGAGGCATTGGCACCATTTGAGTTTATCATCGGAAAAGAAATAGGAATCAAAACTATTGGAATTGAACCCCCCATTCAGAGATTGGTGGCATTCGAAGAGTACAGAGAAGGGGCAATGCAGAAACTTCTGGTGACACAAGAAGAGCGCAAGAAATTACATGACAGGTATCTGAGATCGAATGAAGTTCAAGAAGGGTCCATGGTTTTAGTGCATCAAGTCCCGGCAATTTCAACTAAATTGGCCCCCAAATGGGCAGGACCATATAAGGTTATCAAGGTATTGCCACATGGTGCGGTGCATCTGGAAGATCTGCAGGGTAAAAGGATGCCCCTCGTCAACATCTCCAGGGTGAAGAGTTATTTCAATTGATGCAAGCAGAAGAAATTCACTCTCTGTACATACCATAGTTCTTTTATTTTCTGTATGAAAAAAATAAGCAAAATTGCACCAGGGACGGTGCAAAATCTTGATGTGGGGGTCTGTAGATCCCCCTCCTCTCTCTCTTCCCCGCCATCTCTCTCTTCCTCTCTCTCTTTTTCTCTCTTTCTCTCTTTCCCCCTCTCTCTCTATTTCCCTCTCTTCCTTTCTCTCTCCCTCTTCTCTTTCGATTTCTTTCCCTCACTCTCTCTTTTCCTTTCTTTCTCTCTCTCTCTCTCTCCCTCTCTCTCTACCTCTCTCTCTTTCCCCGATTTCTCTCTCTCTCTCTCTCTCTCTCTCTCTCTCTCTCTCTCTCTCTCTCTCTCTCTCTCTCTCTCTCTCTCTCTCTCTCTCTCTCTCTCTCTCTCTCTCTCTCTCTCTCTCTCTCTCTCTCTCTCTCTCTCTCTCTCTCTCTCTCTCTCTCTCTCTCTCTCTCTCTCTCTCTCTCTCTCTCTCTCTCTCTCTTTTCTCTCTCCTCCCCCCGCCCCTGCTCTCTCTCTCTCTCTCTCTCTCTCTCTCTCTCTCTCTCTCTCTCTCTCTCTCTCTCTCTCTCTCTCTCTCTCTCTCTCTCTCTCTCTCTCTCTCTCTCTCCCCTTTTCTTCTCTCTCTTCCGCCACCCGCCCCCGCTGCTGCCCTCCGCCACCCCCCCCCTTCTCCTCTCCTTCCGCCACCCGCCCCGCTGCCTGCCCTCCGCCATCCCCCCCCATCCCCCCCCCCTTTTCTTCTCCCTCTTCCGCTACCCGCCCCCGCTGCCCGCCCTCCGCCACCCCCCCCCCTTCTCCTCTCCTTCCGCCACCCGCCCCGCTGCCCGCCCTCCGCCATCCCCCCCCCCCTTTCTTCTCCCTCTTCCGCCACCCGCCCCGCTGCCCGCCCTCCGCCACCCCCCCCTTCTCCTCTCCTTCCCCCACCCGCCCCGCTGCCCGCCCTCCGCCATCCCCCCCCCTTCTCCTCTCCTTCCGCCATCCGCCCCCCGCACCTCACTCCTCCGCCCCCCGCCCCTCACTCCTCCGCCCCCCGCCCCTCACTCCGCCTCCGCCCTCCGCCCCTCACTCCCCCGCCCCCCGCCATCCGCCCAATTTCCCCCCGCCACCCGCCCAACATCCCCCGCCCGCCCAGTTTCCCCCGCCCGCTGCCCTCCACATC
Source organism: Ceratopteris richardii (assembly GCA_020310875.1). Classification (NCBI taxonomy): domain Eukaryota; kingdom Viridiplantae; phylum Streptophyta; class Polypodiopsida; order Polypodiales; family Pteridaceae; genus Ceratopteris; species Ceratopteris richardii. The sequence goes on along the minus strand of CM035421.1, from coordinate 80,832,682 downwards.
CCCCGCCCGCGCTCGCTCATCTGCACCCCCCCCCCCTTCACTCTTTACATGAATGTGCCCCCCTCACCTTTTACACATATGCTCACACCCCACACATACACATGCGGCCCACACCCACATGCACACACACATACCCTCATCCACCCACACCACACATGCACAACCACACATGCACACACACACATCCTCACATGTACTCACACACACAAACACATGCACACACCCATACACACGTGCATACACACACAATTACACACTCACACACACATACATTCACGCACACACTCACATGCATAATTACACATGCATACACACACAATTACACACATGCACACACACCTACCCTCATTCACACACGCGCACCCACACACACAAACACATGCACACAGTCACTCACAATCACAATCACATAGGAACAATGCAAAATTCCGGAGGCAATTCTTCAGTCCTGGCCATCTCAGGAGATGACAGATATGGAGTCATAAAGAGGACATTAAAATTCATCAAATACAAGCTTGATGAGTCTGAGGATGCAAATGAGTACTTCGAGCCAGCTTGGAGATGACCTTTCTGTAGAGGAGGTACTGGGGTATCCGCTTTTAACAAAGGTAGAAAATGGAGATTAAACACGTCCAGTACGTCACCTACTCCAGGGGGGGTTCTCTTTAGGGAAGTATACCCTTTAACATTTCTGTGAGCAGGCCGACAACGAGAATTTTACAGAATGGTAAATGCTTCACAATTATGGACAACCAATAACAAATGAAGAGTGTATCCTGCCTGACTCAAACTAGATGATTACAAAGTTGGGCAATTGATATATGATGCTCACAAGTGTAAACTTAGGTCTAACAAGCCACAAGCTAAGGGCTGACAGATCACCCGAATAGTAAACACACCAATACAAAAGTTTCTCCTATCTGCATAAGGACCACTGATATGCAGACTAAATCAGAACAATACAAATGGTAAGATCTTCTCAAGAGAATAGAGCGCAATCAACCACACTGACTCACGGATAAGAAGAGGAATCCAAGCTACCCTTTTACACTATAGTGCTCATAGCCCTTCACTGAGAAGCCTCCCCTCTGTATACACAACAGAGTAGCTCCCACAGTAGACTTGAAACCACCAAGTGCAAGAGAGGTCTTCTGCACAATCTTGTATATGTACTCCAGTGTGTGTCGTCGTCGTAACCCAAATGAGCACAAATCCTTTGATTTTATAGGCCCCAATAGGCCAAGAGAGCCTTGCCGAATCTTCACGTCCACTGATCCCGCGCCGGTTAACCACCCAAAATTGGAGGGGTAGGTCAATTATTCCCTTGATTTGAATTGGATCCAAAAAAATAGGTAGTCGTCGTGAATGGTTGGCGGCAACATTTGTTCATCCACTTTTACTTTTAACAATTCACTTTTACCCTTTTTACTTGCCATCTGAGATTCCCATTTTGTGTTGTTTTGTTACTTCGTCACCGATTTTCCCGATTGGTCCAACTCCTTATCCAGTCATGATATTCATGTAGTGGTTCACTCATGTGAAACTTCATATTAACACGAAGCAAAAAGTCATCAAAGAGGCCATCTTCTAAACTGTATACAATGGCTTCGAATGCTCTTTCTCCCTCTGTGGCATATGTCTCTTAGATTCCTCTTTCGGATCCTGCTTCGCATCCCTCACCATCTGGAGTGTTTTAGGGGCCTTTGTGTGTGTGAATGCATGGGGGTGCGTGTGTGTGTGTGTAGGAGAGTGAGGGGGCGGAGGTGTGAGGAGGAGGGGGCGGAGGTGGTGTGAGGGGATTGGCAGGGGGTTGGCAAGGTGAGTGGCGGGGGTGAGTGGTGGGGGAGGGAGTGCGTGGAGGGGAGTGGGAGGGGCGCATGGAGGGAGGTGAGGGGGCTTGCGGGGGTGTGAGGAGGGGGGAGGTGGTGGGAGGAGAGGGGGCTTGCGGGGGATGGTGGTGAGGGGAGGGGAGGGGGTTGGCGGGGGATGGTGGTGAGGGGAGGGGAGGGGTTTGGCGGGGGAGTGAGGGAGGGCGCATGGAGGGAGTGAGAGGGGCGCATGGAGGTGAGGGGGAGGGGCGCATGGAGGGAGGAGGTGGTGGGAGGTGGTGAGGGGAGGGGAGGGGGTTGGCGGGGGAAGGTGGTGAGGGGAGGGGAGGGGGTTGGCGGGGTTGTGGGGGTGGTGGGGAAGGAGAGAGAGGGAAGGGGAGATAGAGAGGGAGAGAGAGAGGCATATGGAGGCTCTACAGACCCCCACATCAAGCCTTTGCACCGTCCCTGGTGCAATTTCTTCCTTATTATGCTTATTTTGATGAGATCTAGGTAAAGTGCAATTACTGAACGAAAATACGATATATACAGGGGATGAAGTGCTTCCATTTTGATTTAGGTCAGATACTCCTTCACCCTAGAAATATTGACCAAGGGTATCCTCTTACCCTGCAAATCCTCTAGATGTACTGCTCCATGAGGTAATACTTTTATCACCGTGTAAGGTCCTATCCATTTGGGTGCCAGTTTGGTTGGAATTGCTGGGACCTGATGCACTAAAACCATAGATCCTTCCTGTACTTCATTGGACCTCAGATACCTGTCATGCAGTCTTTTGCGCTCTTCTTGTGTTACCTGAAGTTTTTGCATTGCTCCTTCTCTATATTCTTCTAATGCCACCAATCTCTAAATGGGGGGTTCGATTCCAATGGTTTTGATTCCTATTTCCTTTCTGATAATGAACTCAAACGGTGCCAATGCCTCTTTTCCATAAACTAAACAAAATGGAGTTTCGCCTGTGGTTCCCCTCTTTGTGGTTCTGAAAGCCCAAATTGCACCGATCAGTGCTAGCGGCCAGGAGCTTTGATGATCAAAAGCTAATTTGCGAAGCAATCCCATCAAAATCTTATTGGAACTCTCTGCTTGGCCATTTGCCCTTGGGTAATAGGCACAAGATTTTTTATGGAAGATTTTGTACCTGTCAAATATAAACTGGAGCAATTGATTTACAAAATGTGTGCCCCTATCACTAGTAATTTCCAGCGGGCAACCAAATCTTGAGAAAATACGTTTATACATAAATTTAGCTACTGTTAAAGCCGTGCAGTCCACAGTAGCTTTAGCCTCTATCCATTTAGTGGCATAGCATGTGGCCATCAAAATATACTTTTTACCTCCTGGTTGCCCAGTTGGGCTAATTGGCCCTATGAAATCAAGACCCCATCGTTCAAATGGGAGCCATCCTGTAGATATGACCAATGGTTGGAAATTTAATCTGGTTGGTGCGGGAGCACACCTCTGGCAGATGTGGCATTCTTTAGAAAACTTGATTACATCCTTGAAAATATGAGGCCACCATAAACCTTTGTGGATGATTCTATGAGCCAATTCTTCCCCCTTTAGATGTCCTTCACTGTGTGCAGCTTCTAGCAAAAGATTTACCTCCTCTGGATAGACACACCTTCTCAATATATCATCCTGACAGTATTTATATAAATTTCCATTTATAATAGAATATGCTTTGGTTTTCAGGAGCAATCTTCTCTTTTCTATAGGTGTCAAGTGTTCTGGGATCTTTCCAGTAGTGAGAACATGAAGAATTTCATCATACCAACCAGTTCGAATTGTTACTAGAAAAAGATTGCTATCCACCAATTCGTCATTAATACTTGTTGCCTTTTCGCTCATTGCCGTCCTGGACACTTGATCTGCCATGTAGTGCTCTTTTCTTGGCTTAATATGAATATCAAAATTAAATTCTTGAAATAGGAGTAACCATCGCCAAATCCTTCCAGCTACTCTGGGCTTGTTAATCAGGTACTTCAAAGGTTGATGATCAGTTATGACAATAAAATGCACACCTAAGAGGTAATGCCGGAATTTTTGAAGAGCGAACACGATAGCCAAACCTTCCCTTTCAGTAGTGCTGTAGTTCCTCTCTGCTTTGGTAAGCAATCTGCTAGCATAAACGATAGGTTGGTCTATCTTCTGTGATGATGGTTGAGCCAAGACTGCTCCAACTGCATGAAGACTGGCATCTGTATGTACATGGAACTCTAATGACCAATTAGGAACAGTTAAAAGAGGAGCAGTACATAGCCTCAATTTTAATTCGCAAAATGCTTTCTCAGCTTCAGGAGTCCATGAGAAAGGGACATTCTTACTTGTAAGCCTGGACAAAGGCTTAGCTATTTCTGAATACATTCTGATAAATCGTCTATGATATCCTGCATGGCCCAAGAAACTTTGCACTTCCTTTGGGCTTTGTGGAATTGGCATGGAAAGGATAGCAGTGATCTTTGCCGGATCAACCGTTATCCCTTCAACTGATACTATGTGGCCCAGGAGAGTGCCTTTGGTCACCAAAAAATGACATTTAGCAGGATTCAACTTCAACCCTGTTTTGAGACACTGCTCAAAGATTTCCTTTAGATTATCCAAATGGTTATTGAAATCTTGAACTATTGCTCTCTTGTCTGTTCCTGAAAATACTGAAAAATCATCCATAAAAATGCGCAGAAATGAGGTTAACCATTTCCCTAGTATGAGATACATAGTCCTATTGAAGGATGGTGGTGCATTCTTCAAGCCAAAGGCCATACGGGTATAAACATATGTGCCCCATGGAGTAACAAAAGCCGTCTTGTCTCTATCTTCAGGATGAATGGCTATCTGATTGTAGCCACTAAACCCATCAAGAAAACTATATAGAGAGTGTCTAGCTACTTCTTCAAGCACCTACTCTGTGAATGGCTGAGGAAAACCATCCTGAATAGTTACCTTATTCAAGGCACGAAAATCAACACATACCCTTATTTTGCCGTTTTTCTTTGGTACAATGACCATGGAAGAAAGCCACCGTGAGTGTTCTACAGGAACAATAATACCTGCCTCTTCCAATTTTGTGATTTCTAGCTTTACTGCCTCTGCATACTTTGGATTAAGTCGGTAAGGCCTACTTCTTGCAGGTGAAGCTCCTTCCGCTAAGGGTATTCGGTGTAATCCAAGCTCCTCAGGTATCCCTGTTAAGTCTTTATAGGACCATGCAAAGACACTTTTATAGGTAAAAAGTAGGGAAGTTACCTTCTGCAGTAAAGGCGGATAGTGCCATAACCAAGCAGCCAAGTGAACCATCTGAGGATTCTCTTCATCTCCAAGATTTACTTCTTGAACAAACTTTTCAGAATTGGACTCACTTGAAAGTTCATCTCCACTGTATGCAGGAGCAGAGTTCAATTTATGATCCACAATATGTTCCTTGATCCATCCTAAGGGTATATTTGAGAATGGAAGTTCTTGAAGGTCACAATTATCTTCCCCAGATGCAGGCACAACTTTGTCTCTTTCTGGTCTTGCAAGCATAAAATCATCTGATTCCTCATGTTTACCTGCCTTTTCCCTACATTCCATCTTAGTGGCGCTAAGTGTTGAATTTTGATTATCTGATTCAATTGGAGATTTCTGTCCTTCAGGAGGTGCCTGCAAAAAATAAGCTTGACTTCCTTGCTTACTCTTTTCTATTTTGTTCAAGTGAAGAACATCAGTTTTTCCCTCTTCCCGTCCTCCTTGTGTTGCTTCTGCAAAATCTTCATTTACCTCACATATCTCTACTGTGCAGCATTCTGCACTTCCCATCATCCAACTTAATAGGGCATCATCTTCTGAAGGCATTACCTGAGTTTCCATTGCATATCCAGTAGCCTTGTTGATGTCTGATCCTTCTTCCAAATGTATCTGTAATTGATTGTTAGTACATGTGGAAATCCATAACTTGTTCTTTCCCCAATCCTGTAGAGCCTTTACTTGCCTTAGCCAAGGCCTTCCCAGGAGTAGAGGGTATGAGGTCTCCTGAGGCAGGGCAATAACAACAAAGTCTAAAACAAAATGACAACCCTGCACTATCATAAGTACCTTTTCAACAATGCCCACTGGTGCAACCCGACGTTGATCTGCTAAGGTGACTGTGAAGGGTGCTGCCTTTGTGGGATTGAGCCTTAGTTTCTTCATAGTGAAATCAAGCATCAAATTGATGCCGGAACCTCCATCTATAATAACACCTGCTAGAGCTTCATCCTTGATTAAAACGGATAATCTTGAGCTCTGATAATCAGCCAAGGGTGAAGGAGGAAAGTCCACCATAAAACCATCTATGCTAGGAGGTGGGCACAAGCATGCAGAATGTATAATCTTCAGCAGATCACTTCTTACTTTAGGATCTATCTTTATGAGTTGATACAGGCTAATCTTATGATGAATACCTTTCAAAATTTCTTCAATGTCCACTTCTTGCTTGCCTTCAAAAGTACTCGTTGGTTGATCTTTTAGCAAAGTAGTCGCCCTCTCATAAGCTTCTTCCATTTCTTCTTGGTCCTTCCATCCCACCCTCTTTTCTACAACTCTATCTTTGAGTCCTTGTTGTTCCTCCTTTTGGGCTACTGCCGCTTGCCTGGCTCTGGTCATCATTGGCATGGATGAAGATGAAACAACATAAGATTGAGCTGTCATACCTTCTACAGGTGGGGAGACTGCAATCATGTGAATTGGAGCCGGACGACCTCTTGGGCAATCTCTGGTATAGTGATCCTTAGCATCTGGACAGTGCTGACAAGGGGGTGCATCCTCTGGAAGAGAACACCTGTTCTGCATATGGCCATACTCCCCACAACGGTAACACATTAGGGGCCTATTGTATCTAGGCCGAGTTGGGCGGGTCTCTTCTCTATTAGGTGCATTAGAAGTGCTAGCATAATATGAATCTACACCTTGATGGTTACCTCGCTGTTGTGTCCCCTTAAGGTAGTAGCAGTCTCTTGCTTCATGACCCTCTTTGCCACAGAAGTGTCTTCGTATGTCCTGGGTAGTCTGCAAGTCTTCAAGCTCACGCCTAAGTTGAGACACTTCATCCACATTATGAGTTGAGGGTGGCGGTATGACCTTCTCTTCTTGGCGACTTTGCTGCATCCTTAAGGCTTCCAACTCCTTCCTGAGTTGCCCGATCGGATCCAAATCGGATGCATAATTTGGTTGAGACTCCACTTCAAAATGTATTCTAGCCTCCTCAATGCGTGATGCGGTTGCAACAAAATCATCAAGTGTTGCATCCAGTCTGAGGGATTCCCGAAGCTTTTGTTGAGATGACTTAGGCAGAGCCTTCTCAATCCATTTTTTGACTAAAAAATCACCTGGAGCATGAGGCAAACGAGAAACAAGTGCTTTAGTTCTAGTGTGCAATTCATGGAAGGATTCACCTGCTCGTAATTTTAGGTTCTCTAGCTGATCTAGAGCTCGTTCTGAGGAGTCGCTTGGTCGAAATGTCCGCGAGAAGGCCGCTTTTAGTGCCTCCCACGTAGTGAAGTGCCCATCTGCATACTGGCTATACCATTTGTCTGCAAGGCCTTCCAATGTAGATGGAAAGAGCACCAACATTGCATCCTCCCGGTTCTGCAATCCTCTTCCACGGCATAACGAAAAGAATCTCCTCACGTGGTCATCTGCATCTTCATAAGCCAATCCTTTAAATGTAGGAAACTTGATGTTCAACCTAGAGAGTAAATGGGAAAGATCCTCCATTGGTGCCGGCGCCTCTTCTGAAGTATCAGAGGAAAAATCTAAGGTTCTCCTATGTTTCTCTTTTGATAATGGTGTTACTCCCAAATCAATGGATAGGTTCAAGGATGGTGGAGGAGAGGTAGGCTCACTGGTTGTGGTTATTTCTAACTTGTTGAGACGCTTCCGTTCACGATGAGACTCCTTATCCGCCCGCGTATGGGTCATGTACCTACTCGCAAATACAATAGGGCGAAAATCCTCTCACAGAAATGCAAAGGTCCCACCGGGCGTGCCAAACTGTAGAGGAGGTACTGGGGTATCCGCTTTTAACAAAGGTAGAAAATGGAGATTAAACACGTCCAGTACGTCACCTACTCGAGGGGGGGTTCTCTTTAGGGAAGTATACCCTTTAACATTTCTGTGAGCAGGCCGACAACGAGAATTTTACAGAATGGTAAATGCTTCACAATTATGGACAACCAATAACAAATGAAGACTGTATCCTGCCTGACTCAAACCAGATGATTACAAAGTTGGGCAATTGATATATGATGCTCATAAGTGTAAACTTAGCTCTAACAAGCCACAAGCTAAGGGCTGACAGATCACCCGAATAGTAAACACACCAATACAAAAGTTTCTCCTATCCGCATAAGGACCACTGATATGAAAACTAAATCAGAACAATACAAATGGTAAGATCTTCTCAAGAGAATAGAGCGCAATCAACCACACTGACTCACGGATAAGAAGAGGAATCCAAGCTACCCTTTTACACTATAGTGCTCATAGCCCTTCACTGAGAAGCCTCCCCTCTGTATACACAACAGAGTAGCTCCCACAGTAGACTTGAAACCACCAAGTGCAAGAGAGGTCTTCTGCACAATCTTGTATATGTACTCTAGTGTGTGTCGTCGTCGTAACCCAAATGAGCGCAAATCCTTTGATTTTATAGGCCCCAATAGGCCAAGAGAGCCTTGCCGAATCTTCACGTCCACTGATCCCGCGCCGGTTAACCACCCAAAATTGGAGGGGTAGGTCAATTATTCCCTTGATTTGAATTGGATCCAAAAAAATAGGTAGTCGTCGTGAATGGTTGGCGGCAACATTTGTTCATCCACTTTTACTTTTAACAATTCACTTTTACCCTTTTTACTTGCCATCTGAGATTCCCATTTTGTGTTGTTTTGTTACTTCGTCACCGATTTTCCCGATTGGTCCAACTCCTTATCCAGTCATGATATTCATGTAGTGGTTCACTCATGTGAAACTTCATATTAACACGAAGCAAAAAGTCATCAAAGAGGCCATCTTCTAAACTGTATACAATGGCTTCGAATGCTCTTTCTCCCTCTGTGGCATATGTCTCTTAGATTCCTCTTCCGGATCCTGCTTCGCATCCCTCACCATCTGGAGTGTTTTAGGGGCCTTTGTGTGTGTGAATGCATGGGGGTGCGTGTGTGTGTGTGTAGGAGAGTGAGGGGGCGGAGGTGTGAGGAGGAGGGGGCGGAGGTGGTGTGAGGGGATTGGCAGGGGGTTGGCAAGGTGAGTGGCGGGGGTGAGTGGTGGGGGAGGGAGTGCGTGGAGGGGAGTGGGAGGGGCGCATGGAGGGAGGTGAGGGGGCTTGCGGGTGTGAGGAGGGGGGAGGTGGTGGGAGGAGAGGGGGCTTGCGGGGGATGGTGGTGAGGGGAGGGGAGGGGGTTTGCGGGGGATGGTGGTGAGGGGAGGGGAGGGGTTTGGCGGGGGAGTGAGGGAGGGCGCATGGAGGGAGTGAGAGGGGCGCATGGAGGTGAGGGGGAGGGGCGCATGGAGGGAGGAGGTGGTGGGAGGTGGTGAGGGGAGGGGAGGGGGTTGGCGGGGGAAGGTGGTGAGGGGAGGGGAGGGGGTTGGCGGGGCTGTGGGGGTGGTGGGGGTGGTGGGGAAGGAGAGAGAGGGAAGGGGAGATAGAGAGGGAGAGAGAGAGGCATATGGAGGCTCTACACTTTCAAATTAAAGTATTTCTTGGGGCTCTAGGAATTGTAAAGTTACAAGTAAAATCTACCCTCCCTTTCTCACACTCAAGAGGAGTTTCTAAATCACCGGCAATGCAAAATAAGGGTCTCAATTTGACTACAAAAGAGGTATGGGATAAAAGTGTGCAGGATAAAATTGGAAGCAGGGAATAGTTTCTTGCCACCAACCATTCACGGCGACTACCTATTTTTGTGGATCTAATTCAAATCAAGTGGAATATTTGACCTACCCTCCAATTTTGGGTGACTAACCGACGCGTGATCAGTGGACGTGAAGATTCGGCAAGGCCCTCTTGGCCTATTGGGGCCTATAAAAGCAATAGATTTTTGCTCATTGGGGTGCAACTATTTTAGAGATACATTGGTTCAGCTACGCATACGTGCACAAGACCTCTCTTGCACTTTGTGGTTTCAAGCCTATTGTAGGAGCTACTCTGTAGTGTGGATACAGAGGGTAGGCTTCTCAGTGGAATGCTATGAGCACTATAGTGTAAGAGAGTGGCTTGGATTTTTCTTTTCTGTGAGTCAGTGTTGCTGTTAAGCTCTATTCTCTTGAGAAATTCTTACCATTTGTATTGTTCTGAGTTAGTCTGCATATCATTGGCCCCTTATGCTGATGGGAAGAATCTGTTGTATTGGAGTTATTTACTTTTAGGGTGGCTTGTTAGCCCTAAGTTTGCACTTTTGAGCATCACTCTGCCCAACCTTGTAATCACCTGATTTGAATCAAGAAGTGTACGGTCTTCTTGGGTCATTTGTTGTCCATATTTTCCGAAGTATTTACCACTCTGTGCCATCCGTGTTATCTACCTGCTCACAGAAATGTTAAAGGGTATACTTCCCTAAAGAGAACCCCCCTTGAGTAGGCGACGTACTGGAAGTGTTAATCTTTAATCTTTACTCTTGTTAAAAGCGGATACCCCAGTACCTCCTCTACAATGCATGTATGCATGTGTGTGCATGCATGTATGCATGTATGCATGCATGCATGTATGCATATGCATGCATGTATGCATATGCATGCATGTATGCATATGCATTCATGTATGCACATGAATGCATATGCATGCATGCATGTATGCATGTGCATTCATGCATGTATGCATATGCATGCATGTATGCATATGCATGCATGTATGCATATGCATATCCCTCTCTCTCTCTCTCAAACAAAAATAAAGAGAAGATATTAGAAAACAAAAATATAAATAAAGATAAAAATATACAAAAATATAAAGTGATATATGTTTTACTTACATTGATGTATGTGCACGTATTCCACTTGAAGTGCTTGTTCATCGAATTTCCAAAGCTTTGATGCGAAATTCTCCTCCAAAACCAAACAAAGAACATATTAGCAAAACCAAAACTCAGATCTACAAAAATAGAGGTATGTATAAAGAGAGAGAGAGAGAGAGGGAGAGAGAAAGAGAGAGGGAGAGAGAAAGAGGGAGAGAGAGGAGGAGAGAGTGAGAGAGAGAGACGGAGAGAGAGAGAGAGATAGTGAGAGAGAGGGAGGGAGAGAGAGAGAGAGGGAGAGAGAGAGAGAGAGAGAGAGAGAGAGAGAGAGAGAGAGAGAGAGAGAGAGAGAGAGAGGGAAGGGAGAGAGAGAGAGAGAGAGAGAGAGAGAGAGAGAGAGAGAGAGAGAGAGAGAGAGAGAGAGAGAGAGAGAGAGGGAAGGGAGGGAGAGAGAGAGAGAGAGAGAGGCAAGGTAGGGAGAGAGGGATAGAGAGAGAGAGAGAGAGAGAGAGAGAGAGAGAGACAGAGAGGTAACAAACAGAGTTCATGTATGCATATGCATGTATGTATGCATATGCATTCATGTATGTATGCATATGCATGTATGTATGCATATGCATTCATGTATGCATATGCATTCATGTATGTATGCATATGCATGTATGCATGTATGCATGTATGCATATGCATGTATGCATATGCATGTATGCATATGCATGTATGCATATGCATGTATGCATGTATGCATATGCATTCATGTATGCATATGCATGTATGTATGCATATGCATGTATGTATGCATATGCATGTATGTATGCATATGCATGTATGCATATGCATTCATGTATGCATTTGCATGTATGTATGCATATGCATTCATGTATGCATATGCATTCATGTATGCATGTATGCATGCATGTATGCATGTATTCATGTATGCATATGCATGTATGTATGCATATGTATTCATGTACGTATGCATTCATGATTGCATATGCATGTATGTATGTATGTATGCATATGCATTCATGTATGCATATGCATGTATGTATGCATATGCATTCATGTATGCATATGCATTCATGTATGTATGCATATGCATGTATGCATGTGCATTCATGTATGCATATGCATGTATGCATATGCATGTATGCATGTATGCAAATGAATTCATGTATGCATATGCATGTATGTATGCATATGCGTATGCATGTATGCATATGCATTCATGTATGCATATGCATGTATGTATGCATATGCATTCATGTATGCATGTATGCATTCATGTATGCATGTATGCATGCATGTATGCATGTGCATTCGTGCATGTATGCATGTATTCATGTATGCATGTATTCATGTATTCATGTATGCATATGCATTCATGTATGCATATGCATTCATGTATGCATATGCATTCATGTATGCATATGCATTCATGTATGCATATGCATTCATGTATGCATGCATGTATGCATGCATGTATGCATGTGCATTCATGCATGTATGCATGTGTGTGCATGCATGTATGCATGTATGCAGGCATGCATATGCATGCATGCATGTATGCATATGCATTCATGTGTATGCATTCATGTGTATGCATGTGTATGCATGCATGTATGCATATGCATTCATGTATGCATATGCATTCATGTATGCATGTATGCATGCATGCATGTATGCATGCATGCATGTATGCATGCATGCATGTATGCATATGCATGCATGCATGTATGCATGTGCATGCATGCATGTATGCATGTGCATGCATGCATGTATGCATGTGCATTCATGCATGTATGCATATGCATGTATGCATGTGCATGTGCATTCATGCATGTATGCATGTGTATGCATGCATGCATGTGTATGCATGCATGTATGCATGTGTATGCATGCATGTATGCATATGCATTCATGTATGCATATGCATTCATGTATGCATATGCATTCATGTATGCATATGCATTCATGTATGCATATGCATTCATGTATGCATATGCATTCATGTATGCATATGCATTCATGTATGCATATGCATTCATGTATGCATATGCATGCATGCACATGCATGTATGCATGTGCATTCATGCATGTATGCATATGCATGTATGTATGCATATGCATGCATGCATGTATGCATATGCATGCATGCATGTATGCATATGCATGCATGCATGTATGCATATGCATGCATGCATGTATGCATATGCATTCATGCATGTATGCATTCATGTATGCATATGCATTCATGTATGCATATGCATTCATGTATGCAGGTATGAAGAAACGTTTATAAAACTTTTTTGTAATTCTTTCTAGGTTTCTTGTAACTTTCTCTTTGTTTATGATTGAAATCGTGAATTTCGAAATGTTTTTATGGAAATAAACTTTAAATAGGAAATATACTATATAAAGTTGAGAAATGTAGCGGACAGAGCCAAAATGCGTGCTTTAACCAAGTGTATGGTACCATCTATGATAAAATCAGACTTGAAATCTCTAGATGTTTGTATTATTTTGGGAACGTTACCCATTCAAGTAGGAAAGTATCAAACCACACATTTCATTTTTGGCCAGTGACAAGTTCCACTAGATTAATCCGCAAAATAATGGCCTTGCGTAGAGGTTCAACCAAGGATCACCATACCCACAACGGCAAGGGGTTATCAAGCCTAATATTGTGATTGTTACAAGAATCAATGATCTCGTTATTCTTATAGACCGCTTGTGTGTAGCTTTTTTTCCTAGAAGAAGGTCGTTCTCCTATGAAGTTCGTTTAGGCTACTAAGTATCCTAGATTGAAAGAAACTCAAAATCTTGATCCATTATAACATATATTATGCATCTCTTCATATGAATCTGACGCCTCTATTGTACAAAACCCAATGCTCTGAATCTCTCGAGGTGATCATAATGGCTTTCTGAGTTTTCCTTGAAGAGGCTAAAACTTTCTTTGCATTGCAACAAGAAATGTCATAAGAAGAATTATATATCTCCTCTACCATTGATTTAAATAATTATAAAAACTATGGTTCACCCTTGTGAAATTGATGGTTGTTGAAAAGTTGCGGAGAACTTTTTTACGCTTGTGGAAAATACATTAATAGCAATTCAAGACTTTTGGTGCAGAACATTCATATGTATTCGTGTCCAATCTCTAAGTTGCACCAATTGACCTTCCATTAGGAGGTATAATGGAATGGATCTTTTTCACACTTTTAACAATGAAATGGGAACATATTATGGACTATCAAGAAGACGTAATGGAAAAATCTCGTTTTTCCTACAATGCACACTATGAAAATGTCAAATGTGAGACAAATGGAATATCCAGTCCCTTAATTTCAATTGATAAGGTCCTCATTGATAGGGACTCTAGATTTACCATAGCTATGTAAGAATTGTATAAGAAAATGGGGCAATGAAACTTATAGCATAAGTCGTTTTTTATTTCCTCAGAAAATGGTTCCTTACGAATGTAACTATAAGATACAATACATTAAACGGCTCTAAAGTTTTCAATTTATGCGCAAATTCATTTCCACGAAACATAAGAACTTTGACGGGTCTCCTCCTACTCACTACATTTAACGAAATCGTTTTACAAAAGTAGATAGATATATAGGGTTAAAATTCCACTGCTTATCTTCATCCCTTCAGTGCAACTAGAGTACTATTATTATTTTAGAATATTAATACAGTACAAACCCCAACTCTATGAAATTGATTCAAAAGGAGTAAATCTCTTACTCATACTTGCATTATATTCCCTCGACTATGTTGAATGAGTTTGAACCATTTTTCATTGTCTAAAAGAGAAATTGCAATTAATGATTCATTTGGAGTATTGGAGACCAATGGGTATTAAGAAGTCATGAAGATGCGGCAAGATGTTCCCAAGATAATTTTCATTATGAACTAGGGTTTCCTGTGTGTATTCTAATGTAATTTTGTTTCTGAATTGCCCGTTGTACTACTCTTTTATTATGCACAGAAGAAAATTTTCTGTCCATATCTTATGGATTTTATGAGATTTTTTATCTATCAGATTTTTTGGTATGAAGAATAGATTGGGGCCACCTTTAGGATTTGAGATGGTGTCTTTTCTCATAGTTATAAGATGCATTTATATCCTTATCTTGGAATGTCCACTTTTCCATCAAATGTGGAAAATTAAAAGGTCATGTTATATCCAAAGTTGGTTTCCATGTAAATCCTAATTATTTGAAGGATATCCTGAAGGTCAGGACCTGTAGAATCCGTACCAGAGTTCTACATTGAGTGTGCATGATTTGCCAAAATGACAGCGTTTACATTTCCTACCCATCTAGCACTCCCGTTAATGTTTTCGCCCATGTATCTCCGCATGAATTCCAATTTCAACTAGAGTATGTCTCTACTAAGCAACGGTGGAAAATGCTTCTTTTACATGTTCGGAGTCCCATGCTCCACCCCTTTTGTGCAAGTATACTAAAAAGCTGAAGCCATAGTGTAAATGTTACCTCTCATGTAGACGATGTAGATTTCAATGTGTGATTGATTATAATGAGTAATTTGTATAATTTTGAGAATGTAACGTTTAGCACTCTTTTAAACTGCTTCAAAAAAACTGTTGATGCTAATATCTTTGGCTCACTGCTTAAAATGAATTGATCGAGGAGAAAGATACGAATGATAGAGAATAATATTACAATGAATAAAACAAAAAAAAAAGGATATCATCGTACAAAGATAGACTTCATTCTCGACTGGAGAGTACTTCTAGAATGCAAGTCTACGAGTCTCGAATGGGAATTTCTCTTACAATTTAGGATATTTCTGCATTCAGAGATTCAGCAGAAATAATAGTACTCAATGTTTCGCTATTTATAGATTGCTTTTCACTATATCAATGTGATTCGTACGTGCGCAAATTTGTCGAGCAATTTTTCTTTTCTCAAGAAAGAGGAAAGCAAAATTATATTGGTGCAAGAAAGTTACAGAGAAGTATACTGGAGACTGGGCTTGGAATGAAAAAACAAAAACAGAAGGATAAAACTGTTCTGGGGAAAGGAAGTACAGATAAAAAAACGGAGAGCTGAACGTAATCAGAAGACGGCCGGCTAGTGGAGATACAACAAATAACAAACTGGCCAGCGAATACCCAATACACTTGTTAAAACAGATTTCAACAGATGTAGACCTATAAGACTGTGTAAATAGCAGCACGCCGGTCTAGACCACAATCAAATTTACGCTAGGGAGAAGACCCGAACGACTGTGTCTGGAGAATATACATTCTCGCCATCTGTTTGAGGGTCTTTGGGCCTTGCATGCAGACATAGGAGAAGTCTCTGGCAGCACATCGCAGACAAATGCTCTTGCGTCCAACCGTCAAGGAATGCCTATCAGGAGCTAGTTTCAGGAGAATGCATCTTAGAAAGGATGTCGCTGCATTTGTTGGGGGGAACATATCTCATAACATCAGAGAAACTCCAATTCCTTGGAAGGGTTGTGGACATATGTGAAGTACAAGATGTACCAGAACTCCTAAAACCGAGTTTGTAGTGATACAGAGGGTCGTTTTTACCAAAGTTAAACACGTCTTGATTTCGTTAGAGGCAAATGTAGATAGTTTTAAATTGGAGTCAAAGAGAGAAACTACAAGAAAGTTAAGAAGACTTACTGAGGAAACTTGTCATTAGCCACATGAAGCTCAACTTGCTGTTTGATTTATGACCTTGAATCGAAAATATCATTGCCTAGCAAAACAACTGGTTATTTTTATGGTTCTATAATTTCTAAATGTTCTTCCATCATAATGTTTTCCGCAATTTGTAGGGATGTTATAGCACATCTCGATTTGCACTTAAACCGCCCTCTAATAACGTTTCAAAAGGCTATCAAAAGCGAATCTACTCGTGCAAAAATGCTTATTTTGATGATATCGCCCAGTCCAGCTCGAAGATGTTCCAATCCTTGCAACAGACAAAAAGATTTCCAAATGTTTTTCCTGATCCTTGACCACATCTTGCACCGGCGTACCATCTTGCAATTCTTGGTTTTGTGTTAGTCCGAATACCATCATGGAGAATTCGGCATAGTTGTAGAACTTCCGTTTTCTTGATTAGAAGGTTTCAAAGACGCTAGAGCATAATCTCCCATCTAATGCTGATCCATAACATGCACCATTGTTCACTGAATCGATAAGTGAGGTGGATTTGCTCATTGATTTTGAATATCGTTTTCTATTTTTCCATGATAGTATCTTAGTCCTCTTGTGTATGGATCGCTTATTTACTGAATCTTTCCTAACTTTTACCTTCCACAATATGATTATCAACCACTTTCACATGAAACTATGCTTCATCCTTATCCAAGATTTCCATAGTGAACAAAATATCTCGTAATTTTTATAGGTAAATTTTACAGAGGACTGCAATTATGGGTTATAGATTTCCGACCTTGGAAGTACCAGTAAGGAGAGTATTTCTTTGTTCCGGAAAATAAGATAGGTTGAAGATGTATTTTCGTATGAACCAAGTTTTTGTACAAAGGAAGACACATTGGGGGCTCCAAAGTTCACCATATTTATCAAGAAGCGACAAATGTCCCAATGCATCTATTTCCTCTTTTATTAAAAATCTTCATCTATAGGTTGGCGGCAACATTTGTTCATCCACTTTTACTTTTAACAATTCACTTTTACCCTTTTTACTTGCCATCTGAGATTCCCATTTTGTGTTGTTTTGTTACTTCGTCACCGATTTTCCCGATTGGTCCAACTCCTTATCCAGTCATGATATTCATGTAGTGGTTCACTCATGTGAAACTTCATATTAACACGAAGCAAAAAGTCATCAAAGAGGCCATCTTCTAAACTGTATACAATGGCTTCGAATGCTCTTTCTCCCTCTGTGGCATATGTCTCTTAGATTCCTCTTTCGGATCCTGCTTCGCATCCCTCACCATCTGGAGTGTTTTAGGGGCCTTTGTGTGTGTGAATGCATGGGGGTGCGTGTGTGTGTGTGTAGGAGAGTGAGGGGGCGGAGGTGTGAGGAGGAGGGGGCGGAGGTGGTGTGAGGGGATTGGCAGGGGGTTGGCAAGGTGAGTGGCGGGGGTGAGTGGTGGGGGAGGGAGTGCGTGGAGGGGAGTGGGAGGGGCGCATGGAGGGAGGTGAGGGGGCTTGCGGGGGTGTGAGGAGGGGGGAGGTGGTGGGAGGAGAGGGGGCTTGCGGGGGATGGTGGTGAGGGGAGGGGAGGGGGTTGGCGGGGGATGGTGGTGAGGGGAGGGGAGGGGTTTGGCGGGGGAGTGAGGGAGGGCGCATGGAGGGAGTGAGAGGGGCGCATGGAGGTGAGGGGGAGGGGCGCATGGAGGGAGGAGCTGGTGGGAGGTGGTGAGGGGAGGGGAGGGGGTTGGCGGTTTGTGAGGGGAGGGGAGGGGGTTGGCGGGGCTGTGGGGGTGGTGGGGAAGGAGAGAGAGGGAAGGGGAGATAGAGAGGGAGAGAGAGAGGCATATGGAGGCTCTACAGACCCCCACATCAAGCCTTTGCACCATCCCTGGTGCAATTTCTTCCTTATTATGCTTATTTTGATGAGATCTAGGTAAAGTGCAATTACTGAACAAAAATACGATATATACAGGGGATGAAGTGCTTCCATTTTGATTTAGGTCAGATACTCCTTCACCCTAGAAATATTGACCAAGGGTATCCTCTTACCCTGCAAATCCTCTAGATGTACTGCTCCATGAGGTAATACTTTTATCACCGTGTAAGGTCCTATCCATTTGGGTGCCAGTTTGGTTGGAATTGCTGGGACCTGATGCACTAAAACCATAGATCCTTCCTGTACTTCATTGGACCTCAGATACCTGTCATGCAGTCTTTTGCGCTCTTCTTGTGTTACCTGAAGTTTTTGCATTGCTCCTTCTCTATATTCTTCTAATGCCACCAATCTCTGAATGGGGGGTTCGATTCCAATGGTTTTGATTCCTATTTCCTTTCTGATAATGAACTCAAACGGTGCCAATGCCTCTTTTCCATAAACTAAACGAAATGGAGTTTCGCCTGTGGTTCCCCTCTTTGTGGTTCTGAAAGCCCAAATTGCACCGATCAGTGCTAGCGGCCAGGAGCTTTGATGATCAAAAGCTAATTTGCGAAGCAATCCCATCAAAATCTTATTGGAACTCTCTGCTTGGCCATTTGCCCTTGGGTAATAGGCACAAGATTTTTTATGGAAGATTTTGTACCTGTCAAATATAAACTGGAGCAATTGATTTACAAAATGTGTGCCCCTATCACTAGTAATTTCCAGTGGGCAACCAAATCTTGAGAAAATATGTTTATACATAAATTTAGCTATTGTTAAAGCCGTGCAGTCCACAGTAGCTTTAGCCTCTATCCATTTAGTGGCATAGCATGTGGCCATCAAAATATACTTTTTACCTCCTGGTTGCCCAGTTGGGCTAATTGGCCCTATGAAATCAAGACCCCATCGTTCAAATGGGAGCCATCCTGTAGATATGACCAATGGTTGGAAATTTAATCTGGTTGGTGCGGGAGCACACCTCTGGCAGATGTGGCATTCTTTAGAAAACTTGATTGCATCCTTGAAAATATGAGGCCACCATAAACCTTTGTGGATGATTCTATGAGCCAATTCTTCCCCCTTTAGATGTCCTTCACTGTGTGCAGCTTCTAGCAAAAGATTTACCTCCTCTGGATAGACACACCTTCTCAATATATCATCCTGACAGTATTTATATAAATTTCCATTTATAATAGAATATGCTTTGGTTTTCAGGAGCAATCTTCTCTTTTCTACAGGTGTCAAGTGTTCTGGGATCTTGCCAGTAGTGAGAACATGAAGAATTTCATCATACCAACCAGTTCGAATTGTTACTAGAAAAAGATTGCTATCCACCAATTCGTCATTAATACCTGTTGCCTTTTCGCTCATTGCCGTCCTGGACACTTGATCTGCCATGTAGTGCTCTTTTCCTGGCTTAATATGAATATCAAAATTAAATTCTTGAAATAGGAGTAACCATCGCCAAATCCTTCCAGCTACTCTGGGCTTGTTAATCAGGTACTTCAAAGGTTGATGATCAGTTACGACAATAAAATGCACACCTAAGAGGTAATGCTGGAATTTTTGAAGAGCGAACACGATAGCCAAACCTTCCCTTTCAGTAGTGCTGTAGTTCCTCTCTGCTTTGGTAAGCAATCTGCTAGCATAAACGATAGGTTGGTCTATCTTCTGTGATGATGGTTGAGCCAAGACTTCTCCAACTGCATGAAGACTGGCATCTGTATGTACATGGAACTCTAATGACCAATTAGGAACAGTTAAAAGAGGAGCAGTACATAGCCTCAATTTTAATTCGCAAAATGCTTTCTCAGCTTCAGGAGTCCATGAGAAAGGGACATTCTTACTTGTAAGCCTGGACAAAGGCTTAGCTATTTCTGAATACATTCTGATAAATCGTCTATGATATCCTGCATGGCCCAAGAAACTTTGCACTTCCTTTGGGCTTTGTGGAATTGGCATGGAAAGGATAGCAGTGATCTTTGCCGGATCAACCGTTATCCCTTCAACTGATACTATGTGGCCTAGGAGAGTGCCTTTGGTCACCAAAAAATGACATTTAGCAGGATTCAACTTCAACCCTGTTTTGAGACACTGCTCAAAGATTTCCTTTAGATTATCCAAATGGTTATTGAAATCTTGAACTATTGCCCTCTTGTCTGTTCCTGAAAATACTGAAAAATCATCCATAAAAATGCGCAGAAATGAGGTTAACCATTTCCCTAGTATGAGATACATAGTCCTATTGAAGGATGCTGGTGCATTCTTCAAGCCAAAGGCCATACGGGTATAAACATATGTGCCCCATGGAGTAACAAAAGCCGTCTTGTCTCTATCTTCAGGATGAATGGCTATCTGATTGTAGCCACTGAACCCATCAAGAAAACTATATAGAGAGTGTCCAGCTACTTCTTCAAGCACCTGCTCTGTGAATGGCTGAGGAAAACCATCCTGAATAGTTACCTTATTCAAGGCACGAAAATCAACACATACCCTTATTTTGCCGTTTTTCTTTGGTAGAATGACCATGGAAGAAAGCCACCGTGAGTGTTCTACAGGAACAATAATACCTGCCTCTTCCAATTTTGTGATTTCTAGCTTTACTGCCTCTGCATACTTTGGATTAAGTCGGTAAGGCCTACTTCTTGCAGGTGAAGCTCCTTCCGCTAAGGGTATTCGGTGTAATCCAAGCTCCTCAGGTATCCCTGTTAAGTCTTTATAGGACCATGCAAAGACACTTTTATAGGTAAAAAGTAGGGAAGTAACCTTCTGCAGTAAAGGCGGATAGTGCCATAACCAAGCAGCCAAGTGAACCATCTGAGGATTCTCTTCATCTCCAAGATTTACTTCTTGAACAAACTTTTCAGAATTGGACTCACTTGAAAGTTCATCTCCACTGTATGCAGGAGCAGAGTTCAATTTATGATCCACAATATGTTCCTTGATCCATCCTAAGGGTATATTTGAGAATGGAAGTTCTTGAAGGTCACAATTATCTTCCCCAGATGCAGGCACAACTTTGTCTCTTTCTGGTCCTGCAAGCATAAAATCATCTGATTCCTCATGTTTACCTGCCTTTTCCCTACATACCATCTTAGTGGCGCTAAGTGTTGAATTTTGATTATCTGATTCAATTGGAGATTTCTGTCCTTCAGGAGGTGCCTGCAAAAAATAAGCTTGACTTCCTTGCTTACTCTTTTCTATTTTGTTCAAGTGAAGAACATCAGTTTTTCCCTCTTCCCGTCCTCCTTGTCTTGCTTCTGCAAAATCTTCATTTACCTCACATATCTCTACTGTGCAGCATTCTGCACTTCCCATCATCCAACTTAATAGAGCATCATCTTCTGAAGGCATTACCTGAGTTTCCATTGCATATCCAGTAGCCTTGTTGATGTCTGATCCTTCTTCCAAATGTATCTGTAATTGATTGTTAGTACATGTGGAAATCCATAACTTGTTCTTTCCCCAATCCTGTAGAGCCTTTACTTGCCTTAGCCAAGGCCTTCCTAGGAGTAGAGGGTATGAGGTCTCCTGAGGCAGGGCAATAACAACAAAGTCTAAAACAAAATGACAACCCTGCACTATCATAAGTACCTTTTCAACAATGCCCACTGGTGCAACCCGACGTTGATCTGCTAAGGTCACTGTGAAGGGTGCTGCCTTTGTGGGATTGAGCCTTAGTTTCTTCATAGTGAAATCAGGCATCAAATTGATGCCGGAACCTCCATCTATAATAACACCTGCTAGAGCTTCATCCTTGATTCAAACGGATAATCTTGAGCTCTGATAATCAGCCAAGGGTGCAGGAGGAAAGTCCACCATAAAACCATCTATGCTAGGAGGTGGGCACAAGCATGCAGAATGTATAATCTTCAGCAGATCACTTCTTACTTTAGGATCTATCTTTATGAGTTGATACAGGCTAATCTTATGATGAATACCTTTCAAAATTTCTTCAATGTCCACTTCTTGCTTGCCTTCAAAAGTACTCGTTGGTTGATCTTTTAGCAAAGTAGTCGCCCTCTCATAAGCTTCTTCCATTTCTTCTTGGTCCTTCCATCCCACCCTCTTCTCTACAACTCTATCTTTGAGTCCTTGTTGTTCCTCCTTTTGGGCTACTGCCGCTTGCCTGGCTCTGGTCATCATTGGCATGGATGAAGATGAAACAACATAAGATTGAGCTGTCATACCTTCTACAGGTGGGGAGACTGCAATCATGTGAATTGGAGCCGGACGACCTCTTGGGCAATCTCTGGTGTAGTGATCCTTAGCATCTGGACAGTGCTGACAAGGGGGTGCATCCTCTGGAAGAGAACACCTGTTCTGCATATGGCCATACTCCCCACAACGGTAACACATTAGGGGCCTATTGTATCTAGGCCGAGTTGGGCGGGTCTCTTCTCTATTAGGTGCATTAGAAGTGCTAGCATAATATGAATCTACACCTTGATGGTTACCTCGCTGTTGTGTCCCCTTAAGGTAGTAGCAGTCTCTTGCTTCATGACCCTCTTTGCCACAGAAGTGTCTTCGTATGTCCTGGGTAGTTTGCAAGTCTTCAAGCTCACGCCTAAGTTGAGACACTTCATCCACATTATGAGTTGAGGGTGGCGGTATGACCTTCTCTTCTTGGCGACTTTGCTGCATCCTTAAGGCTTCCAACTCCTTCCTGAGTTGCCCGATCGGATCCAAATCGGATGCATAATTTGGTTGAGACTCCACTTCAAAATGTATTCTAGCCTCCTCAATGCGTGATGTGGTTGCAACAAAATCATCAAGTGTTGCATCGAGTCTGAGGGATTCCCGAAGCTTTTGTTGAGATGACTTAGGCAGAGCCTTCTCAATCCATTTTTTGACTAAAAAATCACCTGGAGCATGAGGCAAACGAGAAACAAGTGCTTTAGTTCTAGTGTGCAATTCATGGAAGGATTCACCTGCTCGTAATTTTAGGTTCTCTAGCTGATCTAGAGCTCGTTCTGAGGAGTCGCTTGGTCGAAATGTCCGCGAGAAGGCCGCTTTTAGTGCCTCCCACGTAGTGAAGTGCCCATCTGCATACTGGCTATACCATTTGTCTGCAAGGCCTTCCAATGTAGATGGAAAGAGCACCAACATTGCATCCTCCCGGTTCTGCAATCCTCTTCCACGGCATAACGAGAAGAATCTCCTCACGTGGTCATCTGCATCTTCATAAGCCAATCCTTTAAATGTAGGAAACTTGATGTTCAACCTAGAGAGTAAATGGGAAAGATCCTCCATTGGTGCCGGCGCCTCTTCTGAAGTATCAGAGGAAAAATCTAAGGTTCTCCTATGTTTCTCTTTTGATAATGGTGTTACTCCCAAATCAATGGATAGGTTCAAGGATGGTGGAGGAGAGGTAGGCTCACTGGTTGTGGTTATTTCTAACTTGTTGAGACGCTTCGGTTCACGATGAGACTCCTTATCCGCCCACGTATGGGTCATGTACCTACTCGGAAATACAATAGGGCGAAAATCCTCTCACAGAAATGCAAAGGTCCCACCGGGCGTGCCAAACTGTAGAGGAGGTACTGGGGTATCCGCTTTTAACAAAGGTAGAAAATGGAGATTAAACACGTCCAGTACGTCACCTACTCCAGGGGGGGTTCTCTTTAGGGAAGTATACCCTTTAACATTTCTGTGAGCAGGCCGACAACGAGAATTTTACAGAATGGTAAATGCTTCACAATTATGGACAACCAATAACAAATGAAGACTGTATCCTGCCTGACTCAAACCAGATGATTACAAAGTTGGGCAATTGATATATGATGCTCACAAGTGTAAACTTAGGTCTAACAAGCCACAAGCTAAGGGCTGACAGATCACCCGAATAGTAAACACACCAATACAAAAGTTTCTCCTATCCGCATAAGGACCACTGATATGCAGACTAAATCAGAACAATACAAATGGTAAGATCTTCTCAAGAGAATAGAGCGCAATCAACCACACTGACTCACGGATAAGAAGAGGAATCCAAGCTACCCTTTTACACTATAGTGCTCATAGCCCTTCACTGAGAAGCCTCCCCTCTGTATACACAACAGAGTAGCTCCCACAGTAGACTTGAAACCACCAAGTGCAAGAGAGGTCTTCTGCACAATCTTGTATATGTACTCCAGTGTGTGTCGTCGTCGTAACCCAAATGAGCGCAAATCCTTTGATTTTATAGGCCCCAATAGGCCAAGAGAGCCTTGCCGAATCTTCACGTCCACTGATCCCGCGCCGGTTAACCACCCAAAATTGGAGGGGTAGGTCAATTATTCCCTTGATTTGAATTGGATCCAAAAAAATAGGTAGTCGTCGTGAATGGTTGGCGGCAACATTTGTTCATCCACTTTTACTTTTAACAATTCACTTTTACCCTTTTTACTTGCCATCTGAGATTCCCATTTTGTGTTGTTTTGTTACTTCGTCACCGATTTTCCCGATTGGTCCAACTCCTTATCCAGTCATGATATTCATGTAGTGGTTCACTCATGTGAAACTTCATATTAACACGAAGCAAAAAGTCATCAAAGAGGCCATCTTCTAAACTGTATACAATGGCTTCGAATGCTCTTTCTCCCTCTGTGGCATATGTCTCTTAGATTCCTCTTCCGGATCCTGCTTTGCATCCCTCACCATCTGGAGTGTTTTAGGGGCCTTTGTGTGTGTGAATGCATGGGGGTGCGTGTGTGTGTGTGTAGGAGAGTGAGGGGGCGGAGGTGTGAGGAGGAGGGGGCGGAGGTGGTGTGAGGGGATTGGCAGGGGGTTGGCAAGGTGAGTGGCGGGGGTGAGTGGTGGGGGAGGGAGTGCGTGGAAGGGAGTGGGAGGGGCGCATGGAGGGAGGTGAGGGGGCTTGCGGGTGTGAGGAGGGGGGAGGTGGTGGGAGGAGAGGGGGCTTGCGGGGGATGGTGGTGAGGGGAGGGGAGGGGGTTGGCGGGGGATGGTGGTGAGGGGAGGGGAGGGGTTTGGCGGGGGAGTGAGGGAGGGCGCATGGAGGGAGTGAGAGGGACGCATGGAGGTGAGGGGGAGGGGCGCATGGAGGGAGGAGGTGGTGGGAGGTGGTGAGGGGAGGGGAGGGGGTTGGCGGGGGAAGGTGGTGAGGGGAGGGGAGGGGGTTGGCGGGGCTGTGGGGGTGGTGGGGGTGGTGGGGAAGGAGAGAGAGGGAAGGGGAGATAGAGAGGGAGAGAGAGAGGCATATGGAGGCTCTACACTTTCAAATTAAAGTATTTCTTGGGGCTCTAGGAATTGTAAAGTTACAAGTAAAATCTACCCTCCCTTTCTCACACTCAAGAGGAGTTTCTAAATCACCGGCAATGCAAAATAAGGGTCTCAATTTGACTACAAAAGAGGTATGGGATAAAAGTGTGCAGGATAAAATTGGAAGCACGGAATAGTTTCTTGCCACCAACCATTCACGGCGACTACCTATTTTTGTGGATCTAATTCAAATCAAGTGGAATATTTGACCTACCCTCCAATTTTGGGTGACTAACCGACGCGTGATCAGTGGACGTGAAGATTCGGCAAGGCCCTCTTGGCCTATTGGGGCCTATAAAAGCAATAGATTTTTGCTCATTGGGGTGCAACTATTTTAGAGATACATTGGTTCAGCTACGCGTACGTGCACAAGACCTCTCTTGCACTTTGTGGTTTCAAGCCTATTGTAGGAGCTACTCTGTAGTGTGGATACAGAGGGTAGGCTTCTCAGTGGAGGGCTATGAGCACTATAGTGTAAGAGAGTGGCTTGGATTTTTCTTTTCTGTGAGTCAATGTTGCTGTTAAGCTCTATTCTCTTGAGAAATTCTTACCATTTGTATTGTTCTGAGTTAGTCTGCATATCATCGGCCCCTTATGCTGATGGGAAGAATCTGTTGTATTGGAGTTATTTACTTTTAGGGTGGCTTGTTAGCCCTAAGTTTGCACTTTTGAGCATCACTCTGCCCAACCTTGTAATCACCTGATTTGAATCAAGAAGTGTACGGTCTTCTTGGGTCATTTGTTGTCCATATTTTCCGAAGTATTTACCACTCTGTGCCATCCGTGTTATCTACCTGCTCACAGAAATGTTAAAGGGTATACTTCCCTAAAGAGAACCCCCCTTGAGTAGGCGACGTACTGGAAGTGTTAATCTTTAATCTTTACTCTGGTTAAAAGCGGATACCCCAGTACCTCCTCTACAATGCATGTATGCATGTGTGTGCATGCATGTATGCATGCATGCATGCATGCATGTATGCATATGCATGCATGTATGCATATGCATGCATGTATGCATATGCATTCATGTATGCACATGAATGCATATGCATGCATGCATGTATGCATGTGCATTCATGCATGTATGCATATGCATGCATGTATGCATATGCATATCCCTCTCTCTCTCTCTCAAACAAAAATAAAGAGAAGATATAGAAAACAAAAATATAAATAAAGATAAAAATATACAAAAATATAAAGTGATATATGTTTTACTTACATTGATGTATGTGCACGTATTCCACTTGAAGTGCTTGTTCATCGAATTTCCAAAGCTTTGATGCAAAATTCTCCTCCAAAACCAAACAAAGAACATATTAGCAAAACCAAAACTCAGATCTACAAAAATAGAGGTATGTATAAAGAGAGAGAGAGAGAGAGAGAGAGAGAGGGAGAGAGAAAGAGAGAGGGAGAGAGAAAGAGGGAGAGAGAGGAGGAGAGAGTGAGAGAGAGAGACGGAGAGAGAGAGAGAGAGAGAGAGATAGTGAGAGAGAGGGAGGGAGAGAGAGAGAGGGAGAGAGAGAGAGAGAGAGAGAGAGAGAGAGAGAGAGAGAGAGAGAGAGAGGGAAGGGAGAGAGAGAGAGAGAGAGAGAGAGAGAGAGAGAGAGAGAGAGAGGGAAGGGAGGGAGAGAGAGAGAGAAAGAGAGAGAGAGAGAGGCAAGGTAGGGAGAGAGGGATAGAGAGAGAGAGAGAGAGAGAGAGACAGAGAGGTAACAAACAGAGTTCATGTATGCATATGCATGTATGTATGCATATGCATTCATGTATGTATGCATTCATGTATGCATATGCATTCATGTATGCATATGCATTCATGTATGCATATGCATGTATGTATGCATATGCATTCATGTATGCATATGCATTCATGTATGTATGCATATGCATGTATGCATGTATGCATATGCATGTATGCATGTATGCATATGCATTCATGTATGCATATGCATGTATGTATGCATATGCATGTATGTATGCATATGCATGTATGTATGCATATGCATGTATGTATGCATATGCATGTATGCATGTATGCATATGCATTCATGTATGCATTTGCATGTATGTATGCATATGCATTCATGTATGCATATGCATTCATGTATGCATGTATGCATGCATGTATGCATGTATTCATGTATGCATATGCATGTATGTATGCATATGTATTCATGTACGTATGCATTCATGATTGCATATGCATGTATGTATGTATGTATGCATATGCATTCATGTATGCATATGCATGTATGTATGCATATGCATTCATGTATGCATATGCATTCATGTATGCATATGCATTCATGTATGCATATGCATTCATGTATGTATGCATATGCATGTATGCATGTGCATTCATGTATGCATATGCATGTATGCATATGCATTCATGTATGCATATGCATTCATGTATGTATGCATATGCATGTATGCATGTATGCAGATGAATTCATGTATGCATATGCATGTATGTATGCATATGCGTATGCATGTATGCATATGCATTCATGTATGCATATGCATGTATGTATGCATATGCATGTATGTATGCATATGCATTCATGTATGCATGTATGCATGCATGTATGCATGTGCATTCGTGCATGTATGCATGTATTCATGTATGCATGTATTCATGTATTCATGTATGCATATGCATTCATGTATGCATATGCATTCATGTATGCATATGCATTCATGTATGCATGTATGCATGCATGTATGCATGCATGTATGCATGCATGTATGCATGCATGTATGCATGTGCATTCATGCATGTATGCATGTGTGTGCATGCATGTATGCATGTATGCAGGCATGCATATGCATGCATGCATGTATGCATATGCATGCATGCATGTATGCATATGCATGCATGCATGTATGCATATGCATGCATGCATGTATGCATATGCATTCATGTGTATGCATTCATGTGTATGCATGTGTATGCATGCATGTATGCATATGCATTCATGTATGCATATGCATTCATGTATGCATATGCATTCATGTATGCATATGCATTCATGTATGCATGTATGCATGCATGCATGTATGCATATGCATGCATGCATGTATGCATGTGCATGCATGCATGTATGCATATGCATGCATGCATGTATGCATGTGCATTCATGCATGTATGCATGTGCATTCATGCATGTATGCATATGCATGCATGTATGCATATGCATGTATGCATGTGCATGTGCATTCATGCATGTATGCATGTGTATGCATGCATGCATGTGTATGCATGCATGTATGCATGTGTATGCATGCATGTATGCATATGCATTCATGTATGCATATGCATTCATGTATGCATATGCATTCATGTATGCATATGCATTCATGTATGCATATGCATTCATGTATGCATATGCATTCATGTATGCATATGCATTCATGTATGCATATGCATGCATGCGCATGTATGCATATGCATGCATGCACATGCATGTATGCATGTGCATTCATGCATGTATGCATATGCATGCATGTATGCATATGCATGCATGCATGTATGCATATGCATGCATGCATGTATGCATATGCATGCATGCATGTATGCATATGCATTCATGCATGTATGCATTCATGTATGCATATGCAT
Source organism: Ceratopteris richardii (assembly GCA_020310875.1). Lineage (NCBI taxonomy): Eukaryota > Viridiplantae > Streptophyta > Polypodiopsida > Polypodiales > Pteridaceae > Ceratopteris > Ceratopteris richardii. The sequence continues at coordinate 80,803,437 of CM035421.1, read as the reverse complement.
TCATGTATGCATATGCATTCATGTATGCATATGCATTCATGTGTGCATATGCATTCATGTATGCATGTATGAAGAAACGTTTATAAAACTTTTTTGTAATTCTTTCTAGGTTTCTTGTAACTTTCTCTTTGTTTATGATTGAAATCGTGAATTTCGAAATGTTTTTATGGAAATAAACTTTAAATACGAAATATACTATATAAAGTTGAGAAATGTAGCGGACAGAGCGAAAATGCGTGCTTTAACCAAGTGTATGGTACCATCTATGATAAAATCAGACTTGAAATCTCTAGATGTTTGTATTATTTTGGGAACGTTACCCATTCAAGTAGGAAAGTATCAAACCACACATTTCATTTTTGGCCAGTGACAAGTTCCACTAGATTAATCCGCAAAATAATGGCCTTGCGTAGAGGCTCAACCAAGGATCACCATACCCACAATGGCAAGGGGTTATCAAGCCTAATATTGTGATTGTTACAAGAATCAATGATCTCGTTATTCTTATAGACCGCTTGTGTATACCTTTTTTTCCTAGAAAAAGGTCGTTCTCCTATGAAGTTCGTTTAGGCTACTAAGTATCCTAGATTGAAAGAAACTCAAAATCTTGATCCATTATAACATATATTATGCATCTCTTCATATGAATCTGACGCCTCTATTGTACAAAACCCAATGCTCTGAATCTCTCGAGGTGATCATAATGGCTTTCTGAGTTTTCCTTGAAGAGGCTAAAACTTTCTTTGCATTGCAACAAGAAATGTCATAAGAAGAATTATATATCTCCTCTACCATTGATTTAAATAATTATAAAAACTATGGTTCACCCTTGTGAAATTGATGGTTGTTGAAAAGTTGCGGAGAACTTTTTTACGCTTGTGGAAAATACATTAATAGCAATTCAAGACTTTTGGTGCAGAACATTCATATGTATTCGTGTCCAATCTCTAAGTTGCACCAATTGACCTTCCATTAGGAGGTATAATGGAATGGATCTTTTTCACACTTTTAACAATGAAATGGGAACATATTATGGACTATCAAGAAGACGTAATGGAAAAATCTCGTTTTTCCTACAATGCACACTATGAAAATGTCAAATGTGAGACAAATGGAATATCCAGTCCCTTAATTTCAATTGATAAGGTCCTCATTGATAGGGACTCTAGATTTACCATAGCTATGTAAGAATTGTATAAGAAAATGGGGCAATGAAACTTATAGCATAAGTCGTTTTTTATTTCCTCAGAAAATGGTTCCTTACGAATGTAACTATAAGATACAATACATTAAACGGCTCTAAAGTTTTCAATTTATGCGCAAATTCATTTCCACGAAACATAAGAACTTTGACGGGTCTCCTCCTACTCACTACATTTAACGAAATCGTTTTACAAAAGTAGATAGATATATAGGGTTAAAATTCCACTGCTTATCTTCATCCCTTCAGTGCAACTAGAGTACTATTATTATTTTAGAATATTAATACAGTACAAACCCCAACTCTATGAAATTGATTCAAAAGGAGTAAATCTCTTACTCATACTTGCATTATATTCCCTCGACTATGTTGAATGAGTTTGAACCATTTTTCATTGTCTAAAAGAGAAATTGCAATTAATGATTCATTTGGAGTATTGGAGACCAATGGGTATTAAGAAGTCATGAAGATGCGGCAAGATGTTCCCAAGATAATTTTCATTATGAACTAGGGTTTCCTGTGTGTATTCTAATGTAATTTTGTTTCTGAATTGCCCGTTGTGCTACTCTTTTATTATGCACAGAAGAAAATTTTCTGTCCATATCTTATGGATTTTATGAGATTTTTTATCTATCAGATTTTTTGGTATGAAGAATAGATTGGGGCCACCTTTAGGATTTGAGATGGTGTCTTTTCTCATAGTTATAAGATGCATTTATATCCTTATCTTGGAATGTCCACTTTTCCATCAAATGTGGAAAATTAAAAGGTCATGTTATATCCAAAGTTGGTTTCCATGTAAATCCTAATTATTTGAAGGATATCCTGAAGGTCAGTACCTGTAGAATCCGTACCAAAGTTCTACATTGAGTGTGCATGATTTGCCAAAATGACAGCGTTTACATTTCCTACCCATCTAGCACTCCCGTTAATGTTTTCGCCCATGTATCTCCGCATGAATTCCAATTTCAACTAGAGTATGTCTCTACTAAGCAACGGTGGAAAATGCTTCTTTTACATGTTCGGAGTCCCATGCTCCACCCCTTTTGTGCAAGTATACTAAAAAGCTGAAGCCATAGTGTAAATGTTACCTCTCATGTAGACGATGTAGATTTCAATGTGTGATTGATTATAATGAGTAATTTGTATAATTTTGAGAATGTAACGTTTAGCACTCTTTTAAACTGCTTCAAAAAAACTGTTGATGCTAATATCTTTGGCTCACTGCTTAAAATGAATTGATCGAGGAGAAAGATACGAATGATAGAGAATAATATTACAATGAATAAAACAAAAAAAAAAAGGATATCATCGTACAAAGATAGACTTCATTCTCGACTGGAGAGTACTTCTAGAATGCAAGTCTACGAGTCTCGAATGGGAATTTCTCTTACAATTTAGGATATTTCTGCATTCAGAGATTCAGCAGAAATAATAGTACTCAATGTTTCGCTATTTATAGATTGCTTTTCACTATATCAATGTGATTCGTACGTGCGCAAATTTGTCGAGCAATTTTTCTTTTCTCAAGAAAGAGGAAAGCAAAATTATATTGGTGCAAGAAAGTTACAGAGAAGTATACTGGAGACTGGGCTTGGAATGAAAAAACAAAAACAGAAGGATAAAACTGTTCTGGGGAAAGGAAGTACAGATAAAAAAACGGAGAGCTGAACGTAATCAGAAGACGGCCGGCTAGTGGAGATACAACAAATAACAAACTGGCCAGCGAATACCCAATACACTTGTTAAAACAGATTTCAACAGATGTAGACCTATAAGACTGTGTAAATAGCAGCACGCCGGTCTAGACCACAATCAAATTTACGCTAGGGAGAAGACCCGAACGACTGTGTCTGGAGAATATACATTCTCGCCATCTGTTTGAGGGTCTTTGGGCCTTGCATGCAGACATAGGAGAAGTCTCTGGCAGCACATCGCAGACAAATGCTCTTGCGTCCAACCGTCAAGGAATGCCTATCAGGAGCTAGTTTCAGGAGAATGCATCTTAGAAAGGATGTCGCTGCATTTGTTGGGGGGAACATATCTCATAACATCAGAGAAACTCCAATTCCTTGGAAGGGTTGTGGACATATGTGAAGTACAAGATGTACCAGAACTCCTAAAACCGAGTTTGTAGTGATACAGAGGGTCGTTTTTACCAAAGTTAAACACGTCTTGATTTCGTTAGAGGCAAATGTAGATAGTTTTAAATTGGAGTCAAAGAGAGAAACTACAAGAAAGTTAAGAAGACTTACTGAGGAAACTTGTCATTAGCCACATGAAGCTCAACTTGCTGTTTGATTTATGACCTTGAATCGAAAATATCATTGCCTAGCAAAACAACTGGTTATTTTTATGGTTCTATAATTTCTAAATGTTCTTCCATCATAATGTTTTCCGCAATTTGTAGGGATGTTATAGCACATCTCGATTTGCACTTAAACCGCCCTCTAATAACGTTTCAAAAGGCTATCAAAAGCGAATCTACTCGTGCAAAAATGCTTATTTTGATGATATCGCCCAGTCCAGCTCGAAGATGTTCCAATCCTTGCAACAGACAAAAAGATTTCCAAATGTTTTTCCTGATCCTTGACCACATCTTGCACCGGCGTACCATCTTGCAATTCTTGGTTTTGTGTTAGTCCGAATACCATCATGGAGAATTCGGCATAGTTGTAGAACTTCCGTTTTCTTGATTAGAAGGTTTCAAAGACGCTAGAGCATAATCTCCCATCTAATGCTGATCCATAACATGCACCATTGTTCACTGAATCGATATATATATATATATATATATATATATATATATATATATATATATATATATATATATATATATATATATATATATACTTTTATTGAGAATAACAAGGAAGATTCTATTTTCATATCTGTGTGTCAGTTCTCCCTTTCTCTCCTGTGCATGTCTATTCGCCATCGCCATAGCTTGTCTCACTGCGTTTATCCACTTCAAGTGGTATAAGAGCATTTATCCACCGCGTTTATCCGTGGGGATGAAGACGAGTAGAGAGAAGAGACATCAATGTCACAGTCATTTTGCTACAGCTATCGTGTTAGTTGTGGGCACATTCACAACCAGGTATCCGAATTTAGTAGCGGCATGGTGATATGCATTATCATTGCCAACACGAGCCCTTCCAACAACTTTTAGAGAGCCTTTAGAGGCCTCAAAAACGTCGCATGTCACCTACGTTCCAATTAGTTGTTGTTCTTCTGAGGGATACAAAGCATCTCCATTTTTAGGATGGACTACTATTATTGACCTAATGTGACGGCAGAGAGGATGACCAAGATGCAACAAACAAAGAGGTCAGGGTATAGTGATGTCTCCACCTTCTTTGCTCGCTCCTCCAGAGAGGACCAGACCTTGGCTTTAAGTATGTAGTTGGTCATCTTCGAAAGTCTCTGTGCATGATGGCATTGTGTGAAGATGTCTGTGCTTTTAATCTCGATGGAAATGGTGAAAGAGGTCCAAAAGATAACTTGGAGTTACGATAAGGATCAAATGAAATAATTTGGTTAGGTTGAAGGAAACCTATACATTTCAATCTCTGAATGTTTGCAGCAAAGGCCAATCGGCACATCCATTAAAGTTGTTTCAAAATAGTACGATATATGAGTTCTTAAAAAGTTCTCAAAACAATTTTAAACACACTTCTTTCATCAACTATTCAAGCCCATATAAGCTCAAAATCTAATAGAAAGAGGCCTATTTGGGGAGAAGAAGACCCCTTTCTAGTTTCATTGTGGGAAGGATCAAAGCATATAGAGATGATTTGATTAATAATTCTGATAATCAAGCACATGTCTTCAAGTTAAGTTAGTTTCAACAGAAAAAGAAAAGAAGTCAAGGATTACATCAATATGGTTTTGTACGAGAGATAAATAAGGTCGATCCATGAAGCAACATGTCCTTGAAATGTTGTAGTCTTCACATTCAGCCATGGCTACGGACTTGAGGCTTGCAGTCTTACCATTACTATGTGACAAATCACTGCAGCATGAAAAATAGATCTAACGTCCTTCGATCCTAATGAGATCTTTAATCATCTGGTAATACCGGTTTGCTCTTCTAAAAAGATTGCCTACGTAGGTGCGGTCTTTACTCAGAATCATGTAGGTACTTCTTTTTGAAGGTGGAGTTATTGTTTACGCTTGTCATTATGGGAGGAGATCCTGCTTGTTTTGTGCTAAAGAAGAACTTACAATCTTCGAATGATTGATAAACTTTACATCCGTTTTAAGCTAGCACCTTTTGTAAATATTTTTCACTTATTTTATTAAAATATACATGTAAGGGATTAGACACTGACTAGGCCATAGACAAGCCCGTGGTAAGACCTTTTGATAATTTATTTAGTTTTCCTTTTTAAGTGCCAAAGAAAATGCAATGAATCGAAGAAAATCAAACGAACAATGATTCTTTCATTGAGGATTAAATTCAAATGGTGCACAAATACCAAGCATACCTAATATGGTAAACCCTTACATCTTTTAATCAATGCTTCCATAGCATCTGGAGCATGCCAAAACCCTAAGATCGATTGTCTACTTGCCTCATTCAGATATCCAGAGCTCGTGTTTCAAATTGATGACATCATCGATGACATCATCAATTAGTTATTGCTTTTCATGAACCACTTCCATAGAGCTTCTCATCTCTACTCTCATTTCTACTTGCATCAAATCAGAACATTGTTTAGAACAAAGGTTCACAATATGATTTGTGGATGTCGGAGAGATCTTCTCCCCTGAAGTCATTAATGACAACAATCGCTAAAGCATGATCTCTATCCAAAAGAACATTCAGACATGTATTTGGATCAAATACATCAAAACTGACTTTAAAATGTTAATAACAATACTATTAAGAAAAAAACAACTAATTCTCTCGAAGACAACTCTCCACCGCAAGCACTTCCTTCTAAGGGATCCAAGCTTTATGTAGGGAATCTTTCTTTCAATTGCACAAGTTAAGCTCTAGCTGAATATTTTCAAATTGTAGGAACTGTCCAGATGGTTGAGGTCATCCTTGACTGAGGGACTTGGAGAAGTCGTGGCTTTGCATTTGTCACAATGCGTACTATGGAGGAAGCAAATGAAGCCATTTCTCGTTTTGATGGTGGGGAGCTCATTTTCTATGCAACTGATGGGCACTTATATTCTCTTATTGATAAGCAAAAGGGATTTGGCACGGAAAATGTAGTGGCATGAGAGCTTCCGTAAAAAAAGGAAAGAGCATGATTTAAAGTTAAAGAAAGCTGAAGAAAGGGGTAGTTGTGCATGATGGGGGCACGCGACGTTCACCTTGGGCAGACAATTGAAGAGAAAACTTTCGTTTTTTATGGAGGGGTACAATCTCTGAAGCAACCATAGCCGGCACTGTGAATCTTCATGTCGAAGACTAACAAGCTCCGGGACCCGAGAGATTGTGTAGCAAAACCAGGAGACCTCCTTGTGTGGAGGAAAAGCACACATGGTCTGTCTAGAGGGGCAGGCTAAGAAATTAGAGAATTAGAGTTTCATATGGTGTGCGTGCAATGCTCTGAAGAAAACTTCGCGTTTAGAGTGATTTCAAATGGGGAATAATGTAAAAATCCTCGGACCATGATCGTCCGAGAGAGGATGAAGTACTGACGACATCGACTACTCCCTTGGTTGACTAAGAACTTACAAGGTGATCTCGACAAGCTTTCTGCTATTCTGATATAGTGATCTCCCAATCACACAGCTTCTCTTCTCCCTTTTGAGTGTTGCGTGTGCAAGAGGAGTAGAGATTTTCTGAGCTGCTTTATTTTGAGGGCAATTATTATAGAACAGGAATTCTTCAGTATGCATAACTTGCGCCAATTTTTCTGATGATAAGCATGACTAAAAATATCAACTCCGATTGCGCACGTATGTGATCTGGAAGGTCAACCATATGGAGCATATATGATAAACTTTTCTAGTGCTAATTCCACAGCTGCAGTATCTGATCAATTAGGCGCAATTCTAATACATTAGATTTCTCAAACGCTGCTCGTACAAAAAGAATGACTGATGCAACAATACATTTCAATATTTAAGAACATCAACTTGAAGAAATACAAGTTTTTAGAGAACCGATGCAGAAATAAAAGTTTTCAGATGCTGATTCATTATTTTGAAGAATCTGGTGCTATGCTTATAGCAATTGAAGATATTCAATTAACGTTTTTGGTACAGATGTAAGCCAATCTTTCCTGATATTTTAACTTTGAATAAATCATTACTATGCAAATTTAACATCAAATTTGTATACTCAGAAATCTCCTTTGAGGAAGCTTTGTGTCAAATTTTGATTTGTGAATGGACACAAATACTGTCGTATATTCTGAATACGATTAGATCTACAGCACATGATACTGATGTTGATGTTTTGTGGTTATACCGCTTTTTTTTTGTAGGAATCTAAGTTCTTCCTATCCTAAGTAAAAAACATTAGTGAAAAGCGATAGATTGAGAGCATGAAAATTTGTGAACAGTTGCATTGTTAAGATGTCAATGTTGTGACCATCTAATTTATGTAAACACATATTGATCATTCAGTCTATCATACACCAAAACTCGTTCCATTATACTTTGAAGTTTATCTGCCGACATACTAATTCATAACATAAAAACATCAACTCAGATTCACACGTTGAATTACAATGCATAACTTTTTTTTTTAATAAAGGAAGTTCGGCATTAGCCTACTCTCCCGGACTTGAATTAAATAAAGAAAGAAAAGTACAAGAGAAGGGGACTAGTGCCCACGGGACCCCCCAAATCCCACAAAGCAGGGGAAGCTTTTACAAAGCTTAAATGGCATGACAAAGAAGGTTAATCACCCTCTCATCACCCTCATGAGGGGCCCACTTGGGTTTAAGCTTGTTATTGATAAAAGGAGAACTTGATGGTGCCTGAAGGGGGGGGGGGGGGGGATTTCTTACAGTTAGCAATCCTTTTGCCAAGGAGGAACAACGATTTCTCGATTGACCACTCCTTGGGGGAGTTACCGAAGTTGAGAGCACATCTTTCCCGCCAGATTTTCCATAGGACCTCCCCTCTGATGGCGTTCCAGAGAGTCGCGGAGCAACCGATCGCTTCTCCTAGCAGGGCCTGCTGCCAATTGAGATGTCTCTGAAGTCTAATTTTCTTTCCAACCGTCTGCCAGAGTCTGTTGGAGTTGGGGCAGGTAAAGAAGATGTGTGGAACATCTTTGACAGACCGGTAGCAGCGTTTGCACCAATGAGGGATCCCACAAAGTTTGCTAGCCTTAAGGTTGGTCCAGATTCCATGATGAAGAATTTGCCATAAGAGGACAGACTTTTTGATTCCTATGAGCGGGTGCTAGATAGCCATGAACTTCATGTCCCACCGAAGCCGCGTCCATGACAGGCAGCACTTCTTGTTGAGGTTAACCTGATAGTCAATCGTTTCTTTGATGTTCGGGATTTTTGATAGGCTATTCCCATTGTGCCATTTGAGACCAAGCGAGCTCGATGTGTCGTGTCCCATGAGAAGGCGAGTTTTGTGATGATCCCAGGCAAAACATCTGCTTTGCAAAGTGTTCCATTCTTCGTAGGAAATGTTGACACAAGGGCCAATATCCTCGAAGTTGATCCAGCGGTTGGTGTCTTGTTTCCAGAGATGTTTCCATTTTTTGAAGCCTTTGTTCCATAACTTCTTGGCATTTTGAATGTTCCAAGATTCCACACTCTGGATGCCATGGATCGACAACCAGATAGAGTCGTTTTGTCTGATACCGGCAGCCCACTTCCAGTCTTCACTAATTCTTGTGTAGCTTTTGACTTTATTCCAAGACGGGGAAGACGGGGATCGGGGAAAACAGCAGGGTCAAGATGTCGAGATTCTTCCAATTTTCAAGTCTGGTAATTGGAATGAGTACAATGCAGAACTTGATTTCATACATTGAAATCCAATTAAATCAAACTTTCGAGAGCAGTATAGGTTTTTAAGGAATATATTAAGTAAGAATCAATTCACATTGGTGAGGTTGAATAATAGTCCAAGTCTGTTTGCTTTATGATTTGCAAGGCCTTCCAAATTATAACAAATGTTTCCAGAGTTTTTAATGATATGATGATTTTTTTATTTTGAACTGAATGTTTTTCTTGAGTTTATATATGCTCTTCGAGTCCTCACCACACTTGAGCTTGCTATAAGCACCCGAGGTGTGCCGCTTGATTGGTGGTTGGCTTGATCCACCAACCGAGCATCCAATACCTTCCGACACTGCCCTTTAAAACCTATATAAGGAGGGATTTGCCACATTCATAATCACTCTTTCCAATAGGAGTCTTAGGAGCTCAAGGAGTCGTGACTGCCAAGTTAGTATTGTTGAAGTTCCAGTTCGAGTTCTTGTCTTCTTCCTTGTTCTAGTCCTATCTAGTCTAATTCTTGGACATCTAGTCTTGTCCTCTTGTAATCTCATAGTGAGAGATCTTATCAAGTTCCTATTTGTATCTAGTTCATCTCCTAGAAGGGAGTTCTTGTAATCCAGAGAGCTTGCTCCATACTTACGATCCTAGGTTGTGGGATCTCGTGTATCATCTCTAGCTGACTTATCTATACCCATAAGTCTCGGGTTGTGGGACTTCTTGTATGAGCTACATTTTCTTGTACTATTTTCCCTATGTGGGTATTCTTTTAATGAGAAGCATATTTCTGGAATCTTGTCTATTGTTGTCAAAGGGCACACTCTAGTGCTCCTATGACATTCTGGCAGGACTGGATTTTATCCAAGGCCCGCCATCATGGAAGATTCTTATAAACAGATTGTGGCATCACTTCAGAGTCTTCAACAACAAATCAAGGATCAAACTCATAGGCACACACAAAGAATAGTTGGGGTACCCAATACATATATGTATATCAGAAGATACAGAGAGGTACTTGGACTTAGTATTGGTACTTATGAACAAGTTAGTTTGGAATAGAAAGGGACATCCATTGTCACATGTTGATTAGAACCAAACTAACTTGTTTGAGGACATGGGAATATTTGAGTCTATCAATATGATTTTAGGATTTGGGATTCAATAGAGTCCACCTACATATTTCATCTCATATATATGGAATATATATTTTCTTTAGTGTAGGTATGACACCGTTAATTGGAAGAAGGTTTGGCTAGTATGGGACGATGGAAGCAACTTCCATTTGAGTACTCTTCTTCTATGGACAAGGAGAAAAGGACTCATCATTCATTGTGGCATGTCTCAGTAGATAGGAGGAGAGCTCTTAGTAGACATCTCCTTAGGATCGGGAGTTATCCTTCATAGTTTAGGGAAGATTTATTCTTCGAATAGAGAATGTGATGGGTGACTTTATCACCATTGGTATCACATACTCATTTTTAGGTTTTCACAAAGGATAATTCCATCACTTTGATTGGATCGTATAGATCCATGCACAAAGGATGGTTGACAGAGATAGCTTTTTAGTATGGATACACGTGCTTATGGTATCATGTCCTATCACGGTTGGCCATTTCAGTAGAGAGCTTTGACCCTTATAAGGAATTTATTTTCTCCACTCTTGACTACTTACACCTTCATTAGTTCGGGGAGATTTTCTCTCCATCTTCATAGGAATATATGTAATGAGGAATAATGCATTAGTTATGGAAGAAAGGACTAAATGAATTCACAAGTTTCTCTTTTACGGAAACGAGAAAGTGGGAATCAGCTCAGAGATCTATGCTAGATCTCCCTTTAGCTCATAAGTCTGGCTTTATTTCCTATTTTTTTAGAGAGAGAGAGAGAGAGAGTGAAAGGAAAAGATGATTTCCTCATAGGAGAAGAATATAGCATGTTTTTCTTAGACAAAAAGGTGCTCACAAAACAGCTCTTAGTATATATTTTAGAAGGAATTCATTTCCTCTACTTTTCAATGTAATTTTCCTTCACATGGGACTTTCATTGTCCACTATTTTGGAAGGAAAAACATGCAGAACATATCTGCATGTTCTCAATTATGGATGAGTATAGCAATTCAATTCAATAGAATCTCTTTCAAAGGGAAGGGGAAAGTGGAATACGGTCCACTATTAGAGCTCTTTTCCGTAGATGATATTAGAGAGAGAGAGAGAGAGAGACTTTCACTTTCTCACATTTAGATTGTCTAGATAGGAGTGACACTCTTCTATCAAAGACAAGAAGGAGATATCAGATAATCATGATCGTTAGATTGAGTCCCACATGGAGACTCTAGAGAGAGGTAGTTATGTTTATTTCAAGTGACGGTCTTTGACTAGATAAGATGATCTAGTTATTGACATTAGTGAAACTAGGAGTAGATTTATCACTCTTCTCTTTAGGGTTTCTAGGGGATAGGGATATATATAACCTATTGGGGTACCAAGCACTTAATTGGTGTTAAATCATGAGGATGATGTGTAAACATTTGTTAGGAGGATGGGTACTTAGGGATTATCTGCATCTCAAACGGAATGTTTGTTGCATTCATACGTCAAACTACAGGGAAAAAGAGAATATTTTAGAGTTTGCACGTGTGCTAATAGATGTTCTTCCAATAGAACCTAGTCCAATGGTAAAGATAACAAACCATAGACTATAATGTAGAGATTGCAATTTACCACCAAGAAATTCTTGTGTATGAGCTAGATGATGGATTGTATGAGTACACTCAAGGTTAGGAAGACCTAGAGTGCTATGAGGGCGAATCTATCATTTAGTTTTGTATAGGTTTGGTGTCACTTCTTATAGGCCTTTGTTCTATATTTCAAAGGATTCTATAGTTATTTATCTCCAATATGATATGTTCGAGGCTATATTCTTGGCACTTTGCACTTACTTTTCATACTATTACTTGAGAGTGGATACATGATATGGATGTAGGTCATTTTGATGATATTATATATCATGGGAATCATGTTTTGGAAGCTAACCATATATGGGAGATAGTAGGAACTACTAAGACGGTTTCCCACCTTTGAGATGATCTCATATGAGACTTCTTAAGGGGAATGATATGGGGAAAGAACACACACAGAGATGACCATGTACATAGAGTACATGGGGTTCAGGGGAGTTCGAGCACTTACTTCTACCATTAAGGAATTTTCATCTGCTTTTTCGAGGACGAAAATGTTTTTAAAGGGAAGGAAATGTCATATGATATTCATGTGGTGTGACTCATCTTTTGAAGAAGGATGCTAGATGGCATCACTTGGGCACTTATCCTTTGGTAGAGGAAAGAAGAGGAAGTCTCATTTAGGAGAGTCTATTATTATACTACTCTTGAGTAGTGTTTCTCATGAGAACTTGTGAAGCTTGGTGGCTGGGAGGTTAAAAAGATGCACATCTCTATGTTCGTCGATCAGCACGAGAGCAGCCATGGCTAGCAAAATTGTCGAACATGTTATAGCATCATACTTCAGCCAGTTGATATGTGACCTCACTTGGCATGAAGATTATTTCATAAGCGAATTTAAATGGAGATTAAGAGATGATGTGAAGGACCTTCTACGCATCATGCCAGAGGTTAAGACATTGAATGAGTAGATCAACCAAGCTATTCAATGTGATAACTACCTTTTTGAAAGGAAACAAGAAAAAACAAGTAGAAGGAAGACGTCGCCAATGGAAACCCTTCTAGCCCACTCCTAGAGATGAGTCTATGCCCGAACCTTTGCAGATAAGTGTAACTAGGTTCCAACCTCAAACACCACATTGTCAAAATAAAGAGAGAAGGAGGGATACGTTATGCCACTATTGTGGAAACCCTATGCATATTGCAGTTAATTGCACCAACAAGAGAACAAACTCCATAGTCGCAACCATCCTTGTAGAGCAGGGAGATGAGAAAATCTAGTTGTAAAAGAGACTGTACAACTGGGCCATGATATAAGAAAGGGTCTCATAATTCCAACTACACCCATAGAAACATTTATTGCACCTGTTAAGTTAACCATTCCCAAAAAGACCCTTTCCCTTCCAGCCCTAGAATATTTAGGAGCCTCCTCATGTTTCATCGATGAAGGATTGGTTAAGAAAAATGGAATTCCAGTACTTTAGAAGACCAAACCAATAGTAGCTGAAGTAGTAGATGGACAACCTCTAATATGTGGGAATATAACCATTGAAACCAAACTATTAAGAGTACACCATGGTGACCATGAATCCCACATATGTTTCAATGTAATATCGAGCCTAGTACATCTAGTTATCATTGAAATCCCTTGGTTAAAGAATCATAATCCAAAAATTAATTGGGAAAATAATAAAATCACCCGTCGAGATATCCAAAAGAACCCAACATACGTCGGAGCCACGCCTCTCATACATGTGGTAAGGAAGGAACCGACCTATATGATCTATGCCATACTCAGCTCAAGAATCCAAGAGAGATCATATGGGAGTCTCCGGATGTGTGTAGACTATTGTGGATTGAGTAAAGTCACTATAAAGAACAAATAACCTCTACCATTCATATCAGAGCTCTTGGAATGCCTTGGAAAAGCAAAGATCTGTACGAAGATTGAGCTTCCAAGAGCTTACAACCTTGTTAGGATCAGAGAAGGAGACAAATGGAAGACAACAATATGCACATTTTGAATATGTAGTTATCCCATTTGGTCTCACAAATGATCCACGTGACTTTCGACATATGATGAGTGATATCTTTCAAGAGCATTTAGATGACTTTGTGCAGGTACTATATCTTGATGATATGGTGATATTCTCCAAAAATCTAGAGGATCATGAATATCACGTAAAGATAGTCCTAGATAAACTAAGACAAAAAGGGCTATATGAAAAACTAGAGAAGTGCTATTTCCATCAAGAAAAAGTGGAGTTTTTAGGATACATTGTATCTAAGAAAGGAATCTTTATGGACCCTAAGAAGATCAAGAAAATCCTTGATTGGCAACCACCTTGCTGTGTTCGAGATGTACAATGATAACTATGATTTGCTAATCTTTACAGGATATTCATCAAGATTATTCCAAGATACCGACACCTCTTACGAAGTTTATAGGAAACATGAAATTCTCATGGACCAAAGAAGCAAAATAAGCCTTTCAGACCTTAAAATTAGCATTCACCACTGCTCAAATTCTAGTCCATCCTGATTCTAGCAAGCCCTTCTTCCTAAAGACAAATGCATCAGACTTTGCCCTAGGGGCCATTCTGTCGCAATCTGGAGATGATTGACACCCACATCGAGTTGCATACCATTCAAGAAAATTTTCCCCTCTAGAGATTAATTATGAAATCCATGATAAAGAAATTCTTGCCAGTAGACACATTTGATACCTAGCATGACCATCTAGAAGGAGAAGCTCACAAAGTTACTGTCTATATAGATCACAAGAACTTGGAGTATTTTATGACCACTCTGATCCTCAATAGAAGGAAATCTTGATTGAGTAACTTTCTATCTAGGTTCGACTTTGTCATCACCTACTGTCTAGGATGTCAATAGAGCTAGTCAGATGCCTTGTCAAGAAGATCTTACCTTGCACCAAAGAAGGGTGAAGAAGCCTTTGATAAAAAATAGAGTGTATTACTAAAGCCTGAGCATCTCCAGTTAGTAGCTATCACTTCAAGCAATCATGAAGATTCAACCTTGAATCATTTGGTTCGTGAGAATCTACCACAAGATGAATTGTTTTGTAATGTTAAGCAGAAAACTCAAGAAGTAAAATTCCAAAAAGTAAACGAATTTCAAGAAAAAAAGGATGGCTTACTATTCTATAGGAACCTCTTGTATGTTCCTCTAGGAAAGCCCAGGATCCAACTACTTCAACGACGTCATGACAGCCTTACAACAGAGATTTTGGATTAAATAAAACAATATAACTCATATCAAGGAATTTTTGGTGGCCTCAAATGTGGAAGGAAGTAAAATAATATATCTGAACTTATCTAAGGTACCGTGACATAAACCTCATGGCCTCTTGCAAGTTTTACCTATTCTAGAAAGGCCATGTGCTTCATTATCTATGGATTTCATCATAGATCTGCCAAACTCAGATAAGTATGATGATATTTTTGTTATTGTGGATAGATTCACAAAGATGGCACACTTCATTCCAACTACCACGGCAATCAGAAGTGTAGCCACTACTAGACTTTTTCTCACATACTCATGGATTGCTTGATGATATTGTCAATGATTGAGGTCCACAATTCATATCCAGCTTTTGGAATAGTCTTTGCCAGATCCTTGGTGTTCAAGTTAAACTATCTACAACAAATCATGTAGAGACTGATCGACAAACAGAATGGGCGAATCAAGTCCTAGCACTATATCTCCGTTGCAGCAATAACTATCACCAAAATGATTGGTTTTCGTTGTTACCCTTTGTAGAGTTTGCCTATAACAATAGTGTGCATGCATCTACTAAGCCAACTTCCTTTTTTCCAAATTATGGACAACATCCAAGGATGGATATATAACTCTCAAATCATGTCAAGAACCTAGCTGCCAGAGATAAGGCCTAGTACCTCATGTAAATTCACAAAGAACTCAAGGAAGAGATCCATAAAGCTCAACAACATTATAAGTACTATGCAAATGAACATCATGTTCAAAATCCATAGTATCAGATTGGGGATAAAGTATGCTTAATTAGAAATAATTTGCAAACTTCAAGGCCTTGTGCAAAGTTAGATCATCAAGGATTTGGTCCATTCACCATCCGGGCCAAGATTAATCTAGTCACCTTCAAGCTCTAGCTACCAAGTACCATGAGAATATATCCAATTCTCCATGTGTCCATGTTGGAACCATATTAGATTTCACCATTGAGGGGGGAGAGACCTAATCCTTCACCCCCTATCCAAATTTATGATCGTGAAGAACTATCGAGCATGTCCTAGATTCAAGATTATCCTGAGGAAGATTGGAGTATCTTGTTCATTGGAAAGGGTATCACACCATTGATTGCACTTGGGATCTTGCAGAGAACCTTCATACAGAACCAATCAAGATTCAAGAATTTCATAAGAAAAATCCAAGGAAGGCGAGACTAGAGATCATGACCGCTCCTCATGGAACTCGTCGCTTGAGGGGTAGGTGATGTCATGGAGAAGCAAACCATCATGAACCTCATATTCTATGTGACTTCTACATCTTATGATTGGTTCCAAATTTGGAGAAACCAATTCTTCCATTGCATCTAAAGCATGCCAAAACCCTAAGATTGATTGTCCACTTGCCTCATTCGGATATCCAGAGCTCATGTTTCAAATTGATGACATCATCAATGATATCATCAATTCCTAAGCGCCTTTCATGAACCGCTCTTGAAAACTTATAAAAGGAGGGGTTGACCACATTCATAATCTATCTTGCTAATACCAGTCTTAGGAGCTCAAGGAGTCGTGACCGCCAAGTACTCTCAAAATTCTAGTTCGAGTTCTTTTCTTGTTCCTTGTTCTAGTCCTGTCTAGTCTAGTTCTTGGACATCTAGCCTTGTCCTCTTGTAATCTCGTAGTACAATATCTTTTTTCTTTCTTGTATCTAGTTCATCTCTGAGAAGGAAGTTCTTGTAATCCAGAGATCTTGCTCCATACCTACGATCCCGGATTGTAAGATCTCCTATATCAACTCTAGCTGAGTTATCTATACTTATCACTCCCGGGTTGTGAGACTTCCTGTATTAGCTACATATTCTTGTACTATTTTCCCTATGTGGGTATACTTGTAGTCATAAGCATATTTCCGAAATCTTGGCTATTGCACTGAGAAAGCACACTCTAGTGCTCCCCTGACATTGGCAAGGGATTTTCAAGTTCCCATGAAGAGTATTCGAGTACGCTATTCATGTCTAAGATTTGTTCATCACACCATACAATGGTGAACTTAAATGTGTTTTTTAGCAAAGAAAATGCAAAGAATGCAGGAGATTAAAATAACAAACGAGTCTTTCATCAAGAATGAAATTCAAATGGTGCACAAATAGCAAGCAGAACTAATATGGTAAACCCTTCTTCGACAATATGCAAGACAAAAACAAATACCCCGTAGTAGTCTAAAATGGTGAATGCTAATGTGGTTAAAACAAAATCACACATGTATAAAAGCCAATAGTGCATAACAAATCCAATGTGATAGATATTAGCTTCTGCACAAAATCCAATGAAGTTCATACTCACCCGATGTGGTAGATCAAATTCCATACGATAAATAAAACCTAATGTGATAAAACAAACCCAATGAGCTAGCCTAATATGGCATATTTAAATCCCATATAAATGTCCAATGTGGCAAGCAAGTATGTACAACTAGTGTTTTGGAATGCTTTGAAAAACGAGGGGAATTGTAACTACTTTTGTCACTATGTTGCTATCAAAATTTTGTTCTTGTCAGATGCCCTTTGTCAGGACACTTGTTAGAAGCCCATGTGCACCACCTAACTCCTTGACATTCAATCAATGCCCAAGGCATGAGCCTGATTATATATATGTGTGCTTTTATTGAGAATAACAAGGCACATTCTATTTTCATATTTGTGGTCAGTTCTCCCTTTCTCTTCTGTGCATATCCCTTCGCCATCCCCATAGCTTATCGCTGCGTTTATCCACTTCAACGATATGCCGGGATACATTAATATGCTTCTATGCGTTAACGTCACATACAATATGGATGCTCTATGCGTTAACGTCACATACAATATGGATGCGCCATGCCCTTCAGGCCAAGACTTCCGGATTCCCTTGGACATCGAAGGACGACAAAAAGTATCTCAATGCACACTTCGTTATCCACTCCAGAGGTATCAAAGAATACCGAGAGATTTTGCCAATGTCCATTCAGAACTACCCAGGTGTGTTTTCCACACGGATCTCTGCACAGTGCTCATAAAATCTGAAATACAGTGGAAAGGGCGTTTATTCCACTACAATGTTCCTCTATAAAATCTAAAGCAGAAGCCGTGGAGCAGGGCAGTTCTTCAGTAACGCTTCTCTATATCCAACGGACGGCCAAGAGGAAAAAGTCTAGGGCCGCAGCTACTTACAGCCAGGATGAGCGACACTCAAGAGCAGAACGTGGGAAAATGCGTCTGGATTCTGACCTTTGCAATGCAGGGCCACATCAATCCACTTATGCAGTTGGCACAGGTGCTAGCATGTCGAGGTGCACAGGTTACTTTCCTTGTTCCCCTGAGCAGTTTCGAGGCGAGGCCCGTGCTGGATACGCCGGGCATATCCATCCTTGCTGTCGATGATGATCTGCCGTTAGGGAGGTCACGAGGCTCCGACCTCAGCACTACTGGCCAGAGGACCATCAGTGCTTGCCATGGTTGGACCTCCAGCCTCCCTCCAGTGTTCTCTTCGTGTCGTTCGGCAGTATGGCTTCCTATCCACTACATCAATTTCAGGCGCTTGCGATGGGACTAGAAGTCAGTGGGCAACCATTCCTGTGGGTTGTTCGTCCAGACTCTATCAATATGCCTCTTCAGGAGGCTCTTCCTCCCGGGTTCATAGACCGCACGAAAGATAGGGGTTTGATCATATCCTGGGGGCCTCAACTCCTTATCCTTTCGCACCCTTCCATAGGTGGGTTTTTTACACACGGGGGTTGGAATTCCATGATAGAGAATATCTCCATTGGCAGCGTCCCTATGATTTGTTTTCCTCATGCTGCTGAGCAACGTCTCAATCGAGTCTTGATGTCTGACATGTGGAAGATTGGTCTGCGTCTCAAGCACAGAGATGATGGCTTCGTGCAGAAGGAGGAGGTCGCTCGTGTGACTGGAGACTTATTCCATGGAAAAGAAGCGACAGTTCTAACGAATTCCTTAAAGCACCTTGGGGAGATGGTAAAGAAGGCTGCTGCGGAGGGGGGCTCCGCGACTAAGAATCTATGTGAATTCTGCTGGGCTTTTTCTATCCGGCTAGGGCATGCTTAACCGTCGAATAAATAAATCTGCGAGCTCCATTCGATGTTGCGTGAAAGCTAAGATTACGCAACTTTCGGCAATCTTCCTCAAATTAATTCAGAAATAAAATCTCGCATTTTTTTCGAAAGATTATCGAGCTGTTGCATGCATAAGTACGTGTTTGTTCATCGCCAAAGTCAGCAGTGCACCCTCGAAGAAGCCTTTGAGACGCCCAACTAAACTGCACGGATTGAGGAACTTCATGATCGTGTTTCCAACGCTCCTGTCAGGGTTTAGACTTAGAAGATAATGGCTCTATCGCCACAGTAACAAATCTGGCTCTTTGCACAGATCTATGTACCTTTATCTAGAATTATTCTAATTGCGCTTCATTGCGGAAGTACATTCAGATTTGTACAAACTGTACCGACACGAACATTTGTTTAGGCTTTTCAAATGAGGACACCGTCCTCATCCTCTTGTTGTTGTACTGTTGGAGGAAAAAAATCCAGTCTTACGCAGTTACAAATGCACCTGTATTGGGACAGCATATGTAGCATTCCTCCAATCATGATCTCATAAAGATGAGCACTCCGATATACAAAGGATAAATGTAACGTTAGTCTCAATATCAGAACAACAAATCAGACAAAGTATTTAAATCAAAACATATATATATATTAATAAAGAGAACTTATCTTGTGAATCTTAAGTTGTCAGATTCCAACTACATCAATAGCTTCTGGATGAAGCATCTTCCTCCTTGATACATAAGCTTTGGAAAATAGCTTCTTGATGAAGCTTCAACCTCCCGACTGCCGCCGAGCAATCACAATCTCATTCACACTCGCACTCTCAATCACACTCTCACTCACACTCTCACTCACACTCACAATCTCAATCACAATCACATGATTACACAATTGCAATCTCATTCTCATTCTTAATCACACTCTCACTCTCAATCTCAATCTCATGGATCATTTTTCTAAATCTTCTTGTATATAGATAGAGGAACCTTGCACAATCACTTCTTTGCAATCTCAATTTTGACATCTTCATCATCCAATCTTCGATCTTCTACATTCAAATCATCATTACTTTTGAAGTCATGGCAGCAACGTCATCCAATCTGAGGAAATACATGTTTCTCCTTTGAGCTAGACTCCACGGAGTTCCAAGGATATTGAGCGATGAGTTCCTTTGCAAGAGGATACTACCTTTTCCAGAACGCTTCGTAAAACAAGAGAGTTGAAGTGGCTAATTTCCGCGAGGGGATTTGTAATCGCGAAACTCTTTTTCTTTCCGCTGTTCCCATGCCGATGTCAACCGTGGTGGATTAGAGGGGAATAACATGCACATCGTGAAGGTGAGCGGTGGTATTGGAGGGATGTGATGTTGTCATAGAAGATATGGCTTCTCCACCTCCAGTATAACCATGCGGCCATTCTTCGTATAGGAAGTGTTCTTGCATATGCTCCAGATGATGATCATCCAGATCAAGATGGGAAGATGTGCAGCCCATGGACATAGGCGCCTTCTCTGGCTTACTGATGCAAGAAACGGAGATCTACAAACACATTCGTGGACATCACCATGCAAAGTAGGATTCCTCCTACCTGAAGGACACAGACAAGCTTGTGCAAAACACCATCTATCCTTCCAATTTAGCATTCAATTCTATCCATGTTGTGGTTGCAAGCACTGGCTTCCTGCCTGCACATATTCTACTTTCATCGACTTGTTCATCTTCCTTTACTGGACTTTGTAGCAGATTTTATACTAGCCTTATGCGCGCCATCGCAAGTGTCTTCGTCTTCATCATTGATCACACTACAAAGGTTTAGCTCTCTATAACTTTCGCTGTCAGATTCTACACTTTTGCGGCACAATTCAGAGACTGTGATGGCTCCACCGATGCAGCAACGCTCAAAGAAGAGACGGACTAGATCCAGCTCAAAACAGTCACTTCCTCCTCTTCTCCAAGTTTTAACACACCTCAGCACATTGAAAGGTGTTGTCCATGCAGTCGTCAAAGAGAGAGAATCCCCGAGTGTTTCATCTTCGCCCGCTTTAAGATGTCTTCACTCGTGTGAGAAGTCCTGCGAATAAAAATAGGATGTGATTAAAATAGATGTATGGATGTATTTCGATCTACCGTGCGTTTCACCTTTTATTTATGCGTTTCTATTCTTACGCTTTGGAGTTTGGATCTATATTGTTTTATTTATTTTAACTTCAAAAATTTGGTTTCACACTATGAAACGTATGCTTTTAAAGTTCACATGCACATACATTCTCAACATGTATGCAAGGGATAGATTTCAAGTGTTATATGTTTTAATAGACCGAGCTGTAGATGAAAAGCTTTTAAAATGAGTTATTAATGTTCATCGGATTACTTCAAGTGTGGTATATTACATTCTTCCCCTCTTTCAAGAACTCTGTCCTCAGAGTTAGATCTGTTTATATTAAATACCAATAAAGAAACCAACTCTCAATTGTGAGATCATAGCCAAAAGCTTTATAACAATAGAAATTGGGTACGATGCATTATAATATAGTACAAGAGTACTTATCTTCATCATTTTCTTCATCAATTTCATCATTGATTCTTTTGCTTTGCACACTTAATCCATCATCTCTATCATGGACCTGAAAACTCATCTCCACTTGACAAGATCATTGAGCCTTATAGAATTCCTTAAGAAAGTATAATCTTATGTAAAGCATCAGCTATTGTTCTTGAAAGGAAATCAAATACATGTCTGGTGATTTAAACTAACTCAAACTAGATAGCAATATCAGTTCTTTAAACACGTACATAATTAACTCATTAAAGGGCATAATATATCTTATGCACAAGGATCTGCATAACGTCATTCAATGATAAAGGGACCGTCAACAGAGTGCATTAAAGTTGATGAGAATATCATTACTTGAAATCGTACATCTCCTATAAACTTTCTATAAATCATACAAATCTTTACCATGTCTCTTATAATTTTGGCAAATGCCTATTTTGTAACCATATAAGTTATTCATAGTGTTAAGCGTCTTGCATAGTTGCATATTTTAGTTTATTGCTAATTCAACGAGGAAAACAAGGCCGAAACCGTCTTGATAAATTCGAGTTCATGTCTACAAATTATTCTTGTATAATCCATTCAGTATCACTTGAATCTTCACACTTCATCACATGATGAACTTGTGGTGTATGCATAAGCATAACTCTCTTTGATACACTAATAAAAAAATAAAAAAAAAATCAATGAATCTGTTTTCTTTATCGCTTGAGACCAGTTCTTCAAAGTTAACAAAATGTCTTCTATAGAGAACAACTCGTCAAGGTAACAGAACATCAATTTAATGAGTAAAATTCATGTTCAACATCAACACACATGTTTTAACGTTTTTTTACTTAATTCATTTCTCAGGTTTCCCATCACCATCAATGATTCATTGCACACAAATAAGATCTAAAATTCCAATAAGCCCTACATCATAATCATTTATCTTCCAACATCCTCTAGTCGCCTATTTATTATTTCTCACAATTGGATAATTTTCCTTCTTACAGAAAGTGAGCTATCACGAGTATGATGTACATTCCGCATAATACATTCAAATACCAATACAAACTTGCATATTAGCAATGCATATGCGTATATACATAATGATTATATTTTTACACATCTATTCTGTCAGCACACCTCATCCTCAGAATATCTGATTCCCATTGATAGTTTTTCAAAAGGAACTCGCAAGTGAATCACATGCATGGCTCAACTTCTGCTCGTGGTGAAATAGAGGAAAGTGTAGTTTACATATGTTATGTACTTCGTTTTCAGAGGACCTATCACCTATGAAATAACACATCTCACATCAGTACTAGTCAAATAGGACATTGAATGTCTATCTTTCTTTCATTCCCTTGCGGAATGTCACCTTCTTCCACAAGTTCTAGTATACCCTTTCAATGTTAATCTTGTAGCTATCATAGTGTGATGAGCAACCGTTGATGGTAAGATTTAAAACTTCTTCTCGCTTAGCAGAAAGACACAAAAACAATTATCGTGCATGCCATCCTTACACAGTTCCATGCTAAACTTCTCTGTGTCGTTCCAATTTTATCAGATGTCCCACTTGATGTTGACCAAGATTAGAAAACAACTAATTTTCCCATCATGTTTATCTTATTCCTTTGTTTCTTCCGCTTCTTTCTTCACCTACCTCATGCATGAAAAATAATGATAGAAGACTTATCTGTTTTATTTTGTCAATTAAGTTTGAGCCTCAATCTTTGCGTAATTCTTCTTGCTCTCTAAATTCCTTCTACCGTTGCCGAGGATTGACTATGCTCTGATACCACTTGTAGCATTCCTCCAATCATGATCTCATAAAGATGAGCACTCCGATATACAAAGGATAAATGTAACGTTAGTCTCAATATCAGAACAACAAATCAGACAAAGTATTTAAATCAAAACATATATATATATATATATATATATATATATATATATATATATATATTAATAAAGAGAACTTATCTTGTGAATCTTAAGTTGGCAGATTCCAACTACATCAATAGCTTCTAGATGAAGCATCTTCCTCCTTGATACATAAGCTTTGGAAAATAGCTTCTTGATGAAGCTTCAACCTCCCAACCACCCCCGAGCAATCACAATCTCATTCACACTTGTACTCTCAATCACACTCTCACTCACACTCACAATCTCAATCACAATCACATGATTACACAATTGCAATCTCATTCTCATTCTCAATCACACTCTCACTCTGAATCTCAATCTCATGGATCATTTTTCTAAATCTCCTTGTATGTAGATAGAGGAACCTTGCACAATCACTTCTTTGCAATCTCAATTTTGACATCTTCATCATCCAATCGTCGATCTTCTACATTCAAATCATCATTACTTTTGAAGTCATGGCAGCAACGTCATCCAATCTGAGGAAATACATGTTTCTCCTTTGAGCTAGACTCCACGGAGTTCCAAGGATATTGAGCGATGAGTTCCTTTGCAAGAGGATACTACCTTTTCCAGAATGCTTCGTAAAACAAGAGAGCAGAAGTGGCTAATTTCCGCGAGGGGATTTGTAATCGCGAAACTGTTTTCCTTTCCGCTGTTCCCATAATGATGTCAACCGTGGTGGATTAGAGGGGAATAACATGCACATCGTGAAGGTGAGCGGTGGTGTTGGAGGGATGTGATGTTTTCATAGAAGATATGGCTTCTCCACCTCCAGTATAACCATGCGGCCATTCTTCGTATAGGAAGTGTTCTTGCATATGCTCCA
The DNA here is from genome assembly GCA_020310875.1 of Ceratopteris richardii. NCBI lineage: Eukaryota > Viridiplantae > Streptophyta > Polypodiopsida > Polypodiales > Pteridaceae > Ceratopteris > Ceratopteris richardii. The sequence goes on along the minus strand of CM035421.1, from coordinate 80,779,006 downwards.
GATGACGATCATCCAGATCGAGATGGGAAGATGTGCAGCCCATGGACATAGGCGCCTTCTCCGGCTTACTGATGCAAGAAACGGAGAGCTACAAACACACTCGTGGACATCACCATGCAAAGCAGGATTCCTCCTACCTGAAGGACACAGACAAGCTTGCGCAAAACACCATCTATCCTTCCAATTTAGCATTGAATTCTATCCATGTTGTGGTCGCAAGCACCAGCTTCCTGCCTGCACATATTCTTTCTTTCATCGACTTGTTCATCTTCCTTTACTGGACTTTGTAGCAGCTAGATTTTGTACTAGCCTTATGCGCCATCGCAAGTGTCTTCGTCTTCATCATTGATCACACTACAAAGGTTTGGCTCTCTGTAGCTTTCGCTATCAGATTCTACACTTTTGTGGTGCAATTCAGAGACTGTGATGGCTCCACCGATGCAGCAATGCTCAAAGAAGAGACAGAGGAGATCCAGCTCAAAAAAGTCACTACCTCCTCTTCTCCAAGTTTTAACACGCCTCAGCGCGTTGAAAGGTGTTGTCCATGCAGTCGTCAAAGAGAGAGAATCCCCGAGTGTTTCATCTTCGCCCGCTTTAAGATGTCTTCACTGGTGTGAGAAGTCCTGCGAATAAAAATAGGATGTGATTAAAATAGATGTATGGATGTATTTTGATCTACCGTGCGTTTCGCCTTTTATTTATGCTTGTCTATTCTTACGCTTTGGAGTTTGGATCTATATTGTTTTATTTATTTTAACTTCAAAAAATTGGTTTTACACTATGAAACGTATGCTTTTAAGTTTCACATGCACATATATTCTCAACATGTATGCAAGGGATAGATTTCAAGTGTTATATGTTTTAATAGACCGAGCTGTAGATGAGAAGCTTTCAAAATGAGTTATTAATGTTCATCGGATTACTTCAAGTGTGCTATATTACAGCATACATAGGGAACAACAATATACGTATGTGTGCGGGTATGATACGAGGACAATGCCAAAACTCGTCAGTTTATACATTGGGAGTGTGCGCATCATGCAAAAATTCCGAAATGAGTTTTAATGTTAGATTTTTTTATTAAATTTGTACACCTTTTAAATTTGTCAGGTCATGCATTCGGAGGGTGCACATCATGAATAAATTAAGAAAATGAGTTATAATGTTAGATCTTTTATTAAATTTAAATACTTATTTTTGGATTCTTATATTTTAAACTGAATTTAAACGTTTTGCCCACCCTTGCAAAACCAGAAAAGTATCCTTACTATGGGTTTATATCGTAATTATTTGGCCCATAAGGAGAACTAGAAAAAAATGTTTCAGATAAAAAGCACTAGATGATAACCAATTGTCTTACATTTCGAGAAAGAAAAAAAAAATCTCTAAAAAAGATTACTTTTAAAGTTAAAAGTAAAAACTCATGGATAGTAGAATCTTTAGAACATGATAAATTCATTGCAAGATAAATCGCATGTTTAAACCGCAAAGAGAAAACAATAGAAAATGCGTATACTTGTTCGTACGCCAGATCCATTCTGGAGATCAGTTTGTATTATAGTGGCACTCGCGTTGAATATTAAGATTAATTTGATAGACCCCAATGCTCAAATGTATGGTTCATTAGGGTAAGAGAAGATATTGAAACATAAAGTATAACAAGTAATAAAAAATTTAGAAATTCTTAAAGAAAACTTGGATATGATAAGCACTTTCAAATAGTATAGAGCATTTTTTGAAGGTTTGGAAAAAAGATGCAATAGGCAAAAATGTGGACCTTGTGAAAGGAAACGTCATTTTTCTATGACGAGTGATTGGAGGTCAAAGAGGTGATACTCTATATTCTTTTATTTGATAATAATTATCATGTAACATGATGTTTTGCGTCATTTTTATATTAAAAAAAATTAGATAAACGGAAAGACTTCGGGAGAAGATATAAAAGAGAATATCACAAATGTGATGCAACCCTCAGAGAGTACTTAAAAGGAGCTACAAAAGTAAGGATTTTGATTTACAATAGCGACCTAAAAAAAAGAGTGTACTATGGGGAATTTCTTCTCGAAAAAAAAACCTATCTTTCTATGTAGGTGCATATCATATTCGTAGTAGCTATTAGAAGATAGCTTCGGTAGAAAAAAATTGTTGCATCAAATACTTTTCGCTAGTAGAAGATAGCTTCGGTAGAAAAAAATTGTTGCATCAAATACTTTTCGTTATTAGAAGAAAGCTTCGGTAGAAAAAAATTGTTGCATCAAATACTTTTCGTAGTAGCTATTAGAAGGTAGCTTCGGTAGAAAAAAATTGTTGCATCAAATACTTTTCGTTATCATCACTCGTCAAGTTGCAGAAGGGCATCCTTTAGTGCTTATTTAGGGCTTGCTCTAGCTTTAGAAAAAGAAATAGTGATAACCTACAACCCTTTGATAAAAATCAGTTAATACGGTTCATGAGGAAGCCATAGCAATAACTGTTATTAGAGTACCCAACAATTAGAGATGATAATATTCAAAAGAGGGTATCACATAATGAAAGATATGTAACAAAAGCAATTTTTTAATTCAATTCATTCCATCATTGAGATATATTCAAAACATTTGTAATTCAAAGGGAATTTCCCATACAAAGTGTCATTGTGTCATGATTCTTTTACCCATCATAAACGAAAAATTTTCTTTTACTTCTACATCAATCTTGTGCTTTAAGAGAACTAGAGTTTCTTAATGCTTGCATTTTTATCTCCATTCTTAACTAAGCTTCCTTTAAGGCTTGCACAATCTTTGATGCATTTGCAATCTTCTTGGCATGAAACTTTTGCATGACTCATTTGTTATACCAATGGAGGAGTTCCCAAAGACTGTATCGTTTGTGAGTGCCCCCACAGTGTCGGTTATGATTGAAGTATGCATTATGTTCCACCTCATGAGACTTCTTCAAACCATAAGTTCTCTAGATCCTTACGACATCATAGTTTTGTATGAAGAAGAGAAAGTGGTTATAGATTATTTCTTTCAATAATTAGTCCTAAAATTTGTAATAAGAAACAAATGGAAGCCAGATTTTATTCTAAATGATGTCTCTTTTAAAGATAATCATCTAAAAATCGACCATGCAATGTGTTATGTGTTATGTTTTTCCTTATGAATGCTGTCTTAAAATAGTGTTTGTAATTCCGAAGGTGGCATTGTCTATCTTTTATTTCTTTAAATAAGAAGTCCCTTTTCTACATCACTTAGATAGTATCCACTAATGCTAGACCTCTCCCTTTGCATTTGTTGATGTAGCCTCATGGTCTTTGACTGCATTATGGATCTTTATCCATTGCTCACATTCTTTATTGTTCATGTATGTTATTTCACATTTCTTAGTTGCATTTTTATATCTCTCTATAGATGTAGCGTTCCTCAATAAAAATGTATCCCCAATCACAAGCTTCTGATCACTTAGGATCAGTATAAGAGAGCAAAAGGGAACTTGTACAAGAAAAAAGAAAATCTTACATGGAAGAGTATAGAAGATATGAGTTAGAGAAAGAGAAGTTCTTGTATTATAGATTTGAATCAATTGATACAATAGCTTTGGAAAATAGCTTCTTAAAGAAGCTTTCAGCTCCCAAACACCCACAAGCTACAACAATCTCATTTATGCTCGCACTCTCAATCACACTCTTACTCTCACTCTCACTCTCATTCTCAATCACAAGGTAATTCTCAAGTTTTTGTTCCAATCCTACTTGATGAAAAAATCCCTTTAAAAATAGATATTGTCACCCCCAAGGAGGTGTATGATGCACTCAATATACAAAAACTAGGCTCCCTCCATGTTGCATGAAAAATATTTTCCAAAAGCATGTGTTTGCAGTAGGCAAGAACCTTCTTTAGTAGTGGCTGTCCAAGCCCTATAACTCAAAAGTAGTGAGCAATTTTCTTAACCTTGTGAGACACAAAAATGTTTAATTATTTGATTTGCACAATTGCGCTAGAGATGACTTAGGTCCAAATCCTCCTCCAAGCATTACTTTTGAGCCTAGAAAGTTTAGAAATTCTAGTGAGAGAATAAAGTCAAGGAATTTTCTTATGGTGATCTAAATGTAAAGCCACAAACTAGGTACTTAGAAGATGATTCACAAAAATTTCATAGAGATAATTTTATTCTCTTGTGCATGCTCCACCTTTTTCTTATGCAATATTTCTCTTAATTCTTTCATCTTCACATTCAATTTTCAACTAGAAAACATGATGCAAATAAGGTTTAGAGAGAGAATATAGAGCATTTCATCCCTAAGTGTTTCTTACATGCATGACGTAATCATTCATTCTAAAACTTACCCGCATAATGTAGTTCCAAAACCTCAAAATGAACTAATTCACTATTGAAAGGCCTATTACAATTCTTCTCTCCTTTTAAAAACTTTGTCCTTAGAGTTGGAAAGAAGGATAATGTACCAAAAAATCATCTAGGTTCATCCCAGACGAATCTTCATCTAGATATGTGTTCCATTTCACCAAAACTATTGTTCATGAAGCACATGAATCTGGAAGGAGGATTTTTTAATTTAAAAGGTAAAATTGTAAACTCGTAGTGGCCATAACATGTTCCAAAAGTTATCTTGGGTATGTCTTCTAGTTTGTCCTAATTTGGTGATATCCAAATCATAATTCAATTTTTGTGAATATAGTCACTCCACTTAATTGACCTAATAAGTCATCTATGTGAGGAACTAGTTTTTTATTTTTATTTTTTCTCTAAGTCAACCCCTATAGTCAATACATGATCTATTAGAGCAATTTATCTTCTTCTGAAATACAACATGTGCTCCCCAAGGTGAAATACTTGGTCTTATCAAGCCTTTCGTTAAGAGATCATCTAATCGAATATTAAGCTCCTTTAATTAATCTATTTTTAAACTACAAGGGGCTCTACAATATTTTTCACTCCTCAGCTAGAGATTGATGGCATGATCAATCTACCAAGGTGGAGATACACGAGGGAGGCCTTTTTGAAATACATCTATATATTCTTTGAAACAATTATCTACATCATTTGGAAAATTTTCATCACGATCTTCCTCATGCATATTATTCACATACAATATCGATGTTCTACAACCATCATGCATAGGTCTAATTATCTAAATACCAAAAATGAGAATAGGCTTAGGATTATGTGCATTTCCTAGAATGTGGATAGATTCAATTTATATCCTTAAAGTGATTGTTTTCTGTTTTCAATTAATTGTTGCAAAATTTTGAACTAACCATTCCACGCCTACAGTTATGTCACTTTGTTTCATTTCAATCACATGGAAACTCACAGAAAAATACCTATCTAAAAAACTAAAGGTAAGGTTTTCAATATATCCTTTCAAATAGTATAGTCATTCATAGGCCATCTTTATTGCACTTGTTATTTTCATATTTAGGGGTATCCCTAAATTCTCTACCAATTTGAAAGATAAAAAATAATACATACTATTCAAATCCATGAGAAATTCTATTCTATGCAAACAAAGCATACATAAAGGCATAATTAGAGAAGGCCTTGGGAAAGAACTAGCTACCATGCAACATAAAGTAAAGTTACTAGACTTACCTCCATCATCTCCTTTCTCAATTTTTGCACCCTCCTCAATGATGTGTATGGAGTTTAATTGTGCATGTCAAAAGATTGCCTTGTTTGGCCATTCATATGTCCAACACCCTTGCTTCTACTAACAAAAACACAAATCGAGTCTTTTTGCCCACTCAATAAAATTAGACTCTTGCTGCCAATGGATGGGTTGTGACTACTTTGAGATTCCACCTAAGTAGTATTCTTACCTTGATTACTAGAAGAAGTCTTCTTTGAATTTCTCATGTTTGTTGTAGCAAGTCTCTATGTCCTATGTACCCTTGCAATGAATCTAGTTATAGTCCCCTTCTACACATTGAACTTTTCCATCTTCTCAAATAGTCCCCTTCTACACATTGAACTTTTCCATCTTCTCAAATATCTCATCCATCACAATTACATCGAGAAAAATCAACACATCTCGATTCCTTTACTTGATAGCAAAGCTCCTCATGAAGCCCTTCAATAAACTTGCTCTTCACAACATCACCACGAACCTCCAATGCATATTTGTGAAGATGTAGGAACTTTTGTTTGTACTCATCAACACACAAGCTATGCTTGTCACTCTCATGTTATCAAATATTTTTTACCTCCATCTTCTTCTCCACACATCCGGGCTTGTATATTGGACTTCCATCAATGACATGTAGGTGTATGATCCCAACCTTTGCCTTGGATGCCTCACTAAAATGTCAAAGATAAAAAAATCCTCTAGCTCTTCAATCCATACCTCAAAATCTTTACTTTTCTTCTTCTCACCATCAAAATCATTCAAGTTTTTCATCTTGAAGACTTGGTTGCACCCAAAAAAGAAGAAAATCTGCTGCAAAACAGTAAAGAGGATATGACTTAGAGAAAGAGAAGCTCTCATATTATGGATTTGATTTAATTGATACAATAGCTTCTGAAAATAGCTTCCCAAAGAAGCCTTGACCTCTGATCCACCCCCGACCTATCACACTCTCATTCACACTTGCACTCTCAATCACAAGTTGATTCTCTGGTTTTTGGCATCAACTTGCTTGCTGCAGCAACTCCCTTTCAAAAGAGAGTTCCTCATCCTGAATGAAGTGTTTGATCCACTAGATATAGAAAACATCGACTCTCCCCATGTTGCATGCAAACATTTAGCCAAAAGCATGTCTTTGTAGTGGTCAAGTGCTTTCTTTAGCAGTACCTAACCAAAAATAGAAGAATGGCAACAAAAAGACATATCTAAAGACATCCGTAAGTGTGCATGATAACATGTATGCTTCAAATGCTACTTTTCTCAGCAGTGTAGCTCAAAAATATTGAGGAATTAGCTTAATCTTGTGAGACAGAAAAAGTTCAGCTCTTCAACCTACAGAATAGTCTTAGAGATGACCTAGGGCCAAATCTGCCTCCAAATATCACTTTTGAGCCCTTCAAGTTTAGAAAATCTAGATAGAGAATAAAATCAAGTCATTTTCTTACAATAAACTAAATGTAGAGCCTTTTTGGAGGCACTTAAAACATGATTCACAAAAAGTTGAGAGAGAAAATTTTATTCTCTAATGCATGCTCTATCTTTGTCTCCTACAAACATCTTCATGTTCAATATTCAAGTAAAAAAACTTGATCTAGATAAGGTTTAGAGAGAGAATATAAAATTTCTCATCGCTAACTTTTGCATACATACGGAACATCACCTAATCACTTATAGAAATTTTCCCCACAATGTGATTTGGAAAATTCAAAATGATTTATTTAAGTATCGAAAGGCCTATTCTAATAGAAGAACCACATTTTCTTGAGTATGTCTATACGAATTTTCTTAGGAAGACCTTGTTCATTCGCTCATAGCTTCTAATCTCACTTAGTTCTGTTATTTTCTTTGTATAGATTCATACTTGATAGTACATTTTCAAGATTTGTAATAACATTGTCGCAAACACATCGATTTTCCATCTTTTATATAAACCCAATGTAGATGTCGATTAGGCTCTCGATGATATGACAGAGAGCATGCAAGGCACATATGTGAAATTTTTTGGAAGAGATTTTAAAATAGCATGCAAGCTTTCATCCGCGAAATGCCTATTAGGAATGTTACTCCACCACTTGTGATCAAGGTTTTTAAGATGCTCCATGTTGTGGAGGCATGTTAGCCTCATGAATCCTCTATTTCAACTCTATAAAGGTTTGAATGTCTTTTAATTAGAGGAAAAGTGCCATAAAATATTACAAGCTCCATATTTCTCAACATAAACAGTCCTTTCCTATTGGATCTCTTGACTAATAATTTCATGAATAGGAGTGTGGTGAAAGTTCCAATCCCACACTTCATAGTCCTCAATTAAGACCTACGACGACCAACTAAACATGCATAAAAAAATGAGAATATACTCTTGTAATAAAGCCCACCAATTGATGACATTGATATACTTGAAAACATTAATGTCACTAGAGATTCATCTTTGACCTTATTGAAACTCCTAAAAAAATCGTCCTTTGATATGTTTTCCATTTCTCTTACCATCAACGTTATCGTTACTCTTTCCATCTCTCTACCATTGAGGATCTCACACTCGTCCCTCTTCAAGACAAAATTCAGAACACCTATTTTTGCCACATGGTTGATATTGTGAAACTCAACCATGTGAATCTTCAAGAGCTCCAAGTCCATGAAGATATAGCTCTATTCATCATAGGGGATAGTTCTTTATTGCCTTTGAATTCCCTTGTTATATGTAGGGGAACCCAAGCTACTCAATTAACTATTCATTGCGTCTTATTCATAACCTCAAAGCACCACTCATATTTGCCAAGAGTTTCAGAGTGGTTCCTTTAGCTTTTAGCACCTTTCAATCATCGTTTATAAGAATGTGAAGGCCTTCAAACTAATGCCATTGTCATCCATTCCCTTTGCACAGGAAGGGTCAAAGACTTACCCAGCGTTAGATATCACATCGTGAGAGGAACCTTAGACGTTGGAGGAGTGAAGGGTCGTTAAAAACGGCATTTTAGTGCATTGCAGAACATTTTCACAATTTGTATCATTGAGGCTACGAACCACAATGTCTAGGTTTCGAATCCCTTCTCGCACGGTTTCCATTTCTAAAGAAAATTCTATAACAAGAAATGCTTAACCCTAAAGTGATGGTTGGTTTCCCACCTATTGCTTTTGTGCGAAAGAAAATGCTTAAGCCTTAAGGGCTTAAGCTAATGCCATAAGGTATTAGGTTTGCACTTTGCTATTACCTAAGAGGTTCCGAAACCTTATACCTAAACAATTATACCTACACAATAAAGTATCACTCCTATTCGGGTTAGCGCTTAGAAAATCAAATTACTTCAAACTTCTCTAACTCTCAATTGACATACATATTTTCAAGAAACGCTTGCTTCAAAAAGAAATTATTTGTCCCTCGTCAGTGTAAAAATAAGTCATTTGTTCAACATTCATATTCAGATAAATTCAATGATGTATCCTCCTACCCAAAAAAACTCCATTAATAAGTTGCGATGAGTTTAGCCATAAATAATCCCTTAACCATCCCATTAGATACATGGAAGATTCATTGAATTGGGCGCCATTCCCCTGCCATAAAGTAATGTGTTTCTAGTGCCAATAAAAGATAACCCACTATTGAGCACGATTATTTTATTATGAATAATTTCACTCGGTACTTTCCTCTATAGAAACTCTTTCAATAATTCCTTTGTAATATTTGAACTAACGAGAGGCCTTTTCTACTTTGCTAGGATGAGTTTTGGATTTGGATACCTGTTGTCATTTTGTATGTTTGCTATATGTACGAGAGATTTGAACTCACAACCTCTTGGCTAGGAGTGGCATGGGCCAACAAGTTTTCCCAATTGCTATCGTTAATGATTAATTTGTAATCCTCCTTCTTAGGGTGTCTTTCAACGATCTCCTACCTTTCAAGGGTGTGGTTCAATCATCTCCCACCTGTTGGAGATAGATGTCTGCGGAAGCACGCGAACAGCACAAGGAAGAAGAAGAAGCTTGGAGCACAAACACACAATACTGAATGTATTACCAGAGAATGTACAAAGATAAGTAGCCCATTAGGGTAGTAGGCGTATATACAAACCAATGGAAAAAAACCTCCTAAAGAGGGAAAAAAGTGCCCCGGCGGTCCTAGTGTGTTCACACACATCACTACCTAAATATATCAACAAATCCCCCCTGGGAGTGATGTGCTAAACAAGTAGCTGGCACTCATGTATAAGGAAGTGCCAAGCTATGTGGAAATCACTCCACAAAAGGAAGTAAGCCCAAAGCTTTGCGGAAAGCTTCAAACTTCTCCCTAGGCAGAGCCTTCGTGAAAAGGTCTGCAATGTTCTCCTGCGTGGGCACATATGCCAAGCTGATCTCCCCAGCAGAGAACCTCTCCCTGACATACTGATAGTGCACCTCAATGTGCTTAGTGCGAGCATGCAACACAGGGTTCCTCGCAACTGCCAATGCGCTCTGACTGTTAGTAAAGATGGTGGTGGCAGAAGACTGGCCAACACCCAAATCAGCCATAAGGCGTCTAAGCCACACACACTCAACAGTCGCTGTGAAAGCTACCCTATACTCAGCCTCACAACTGGAAGTGGCCACAGTAGGCTGCTTCTTGCTCAACCAAGATATACATGAGCTACCAAGCATGAAGCAAAAACCACTGGTGGACACACGAGTGTCATAGCAACCAACCCAATCTGAGTCAGAAAAAGCATGCAAATCTGGCGGTAGTGATCCCCCCTTGGGATAAAACAGCCCAAGTAGCCGAGTACCACTCAAGTAGCGAAAGATGCGCTTAACCACCTTCCAATGTGTGACTCCTGGGCAATGCATAAAGCTACTCATCTGTGAGACAACAAACTGAATATCTGGCCGAGTAATGCATAAGTAAATCAAGCATCCAACAGCCTACTGATAGAGAACAGCATCAAATGCATCTCGAGCATCATGAAGACTCAATCATAAACCTGTCTCCATAGGAGTGGCAATAGGCTTATAGTCTTCAAGGCCAAAATGCTGCAATAATGTGTCAATATATTTCGTTTGACACAAAGCCATTCCACCATCAACTTGCATAAATTGAATGCCCAAATAGTGATGCAAATGCCCCAAATCACACATCTCAAATGAGGCATGCAAATCAGCCTTGAAATCAGCAATATGCTTCTCAATAGGACGAGTGAGCAGCATGTCATCAACATAGACAACAATGATCAGAAGCACATCATTAGCACGCTTAACATATAAGGTGCTTTCAGTTGGACTGTTCACAAAACCATGTGCAACCAGATAGGCATGTATCTTCTCATACCAAGCACGTGGTGCTTGCTTTAAACCATATAATGCCTTCTTTAACCTGCACACCTGATTTTCATGCCCTTTCTGCACAAAGCCACGGGGCTGAAAAACATACACTTCTTCATGCAAGTCACCATTCAGAAATGCTGTTTTAATGTCCAACTGATGTACATTCCAACCATGATGGGCTGCAAGTGCACAAATGCTCCGAACAGTAGTCATACGGCATGTAGGTGCAAAGGTCTCATCAGAATCAAAGCCTCTTTCCTGCACGTAACCCTTTGCAACAAGCCTAGCCTTATACCTATCAACTCTACCATCAGGTTTACGCTTCAGCTTGTATACCCACTTAGTGCCAATGGCCTTCTTGCCAGGAGGCAAGTCACATAAAGACCATGTACCATTCTTCATTATAGCATCATATTCAGATTGCATGGCAGCCATCCAATTTTCTGAATTCTATGCTTCATCAAAAGAAATAGGTTCATTCTCATCACAGAGACTAGACGCAGCCATAGCATAGCAATCTGATGCAAAGGAGGCACTATGAGAGCCTGAACAAGTAAGATATGACAAAGGTGCATCTAATTTGCTGTCACGCAAAGTCTGCACCAGCCATTTTGGCATAGTTTTTGCCTGCTCAATATCAGCTCTCTCATCAAGAAGTGCATCATGTAAATCTGCATCAGAAATAGAATGATCTGCATCATCATATGAAACCTGCAAAGGCTGAGAAGTTGCCTCATTAGGACCAGCACTAGACTGTCCACTTGTAAAAAGAGGCATCAACGTATCATACATGTATTTGGAGCTAACAAATGTCTCCTTAGTACATGAAACCAATGGCTGAATAGCATCTTCAACAAAGACAACATCACGGCGAACCAGAATGCGTTTAGTCTGTGGATGATACAGACGATAGCCTTTACTTTCAGAACTGTACCCAACAAAAATACATTTTACTGCCTTATCATCCAATTTTCTATATGTTGTTCCGGCACTAATGCATATGCCAAACAACCAAAAACACGGAGATGAGCAACAGATGGCTTGCGGTCATGCCAAGCCTCATATGGAGTGATAGATTGCAGTGCTTTAGTGCGACACCTGTTCAGTACATATGCTGCACACATGACAGCCTCAAGCTAGAAACTATGTGGTAAAGCCTGACTCTTGAACATGCACCTCACCATCTCCATGAGTGACCTATTCTTTCGTTCAGCAACTCCATTCTGTTGAGGTGTATAAGGCATTGTACACTGGTGTTTTATCCCACGTTCAGCCAGAAATGCATTAAAATCAGAAGACATATATTCCCCCCCTCGATCAGAACGGAGGGTGCCCATTTTACATGCTGAGAGATTTTTAGCCAGAACCAAAAACTGTTTAAAGAACATGAACACTTCCGTCTTTCCTTTGAGTGGATATACCCATGCATGCTTGGAAAAATCATCAATGAAAGTCACGAAGTAAAGGTAATTCCCAAAAGAGGGCGTCTGCATAGGACCACAGACATCACTATGTACAAGCTACAATTTCTGCATAGCCCGAACTGAACCATCGTTTGGAAAGGAGGAACACTGCATTTTGCCCAAAATACAGCCTTCACATACGTGTCTTCTAGGTGCCTCAAGCTTGGGCAAAGAAGACACCATATCAGATTTTTGCAGGCGTAGCAAACTAGCAAAATTCAGATGACCAAAGTGTGCATGCCAAAGCTTTGCATCTGACATAGCCTGAGAATCATGAACTGCACATGTCGAATCATTCACAGATCTTTCATAGTCTATGAGCTTATACAACCCACGACACAAAATGCCAGAAGCAATAATCACATCACCATTTGACAGATCATGAACTGTACACCTGTCATCAACAAATTTCAAAACCAAGCCAATCTTGGCTAATGCAGAAACTGATAACAGATTCTTCTTGATCCCTGGCACAAATAAAGCATCTGACAAGGTGAAAGAACTACCATCAGTAGTAGTCAGAATGATCTTACCAACTCCCATAACAGGATAAGAGGAGTTGTTGGCGCATGTGATAGTATTCCCTCTAGGGGCAGGCTCGAGTGAAGAGAAGAAACTACGCTGCGAGGTAATATGTTTGGTCTCCCCACTCTCAAAGTACCAAACATCTGAGTCCACTACAGACATGCACTGCTCATGAGAAGATGGGTCAAAACTACAAACAATAGTAAACGCCCATTCTTCTTCCTGCACAAGATTAGCAGACTCTGTTTTTGGTGTAGAGGCTTCTGCAACAACCATTCCAGCCTCCTTTTTCTTTGCCTCTTTTGCAGCCAGTTTTGGACAGCTCTTTATGATATGATTATTCCCTTTACAGTACTTGCAAAACAATTTTTGCTTTTCTAATTTCTTCTTATCTTTATCCTGGTTCTTCGAATGTGCAAAATTTGCTGATTTCTGCTTACTAGTAGAAGAGCTCCATTTTCCTTTGCCCTTCTGACTAGCCAAAAAAGCTTGATCTGCAACACGCATAATGGACCTGTTCTGCCTGGATTGATCTTCCTGCAATAGAACAGAGACTAACTCCTCAAATGATAAGGCATTCGGATTGCCTTTCATCATCAACCGAAGAGTAGAAGCAAAAATCTGATATGAATGAGGAAGATCATTCAGAACGGTCTACACAAGTGAGCTATCTAGTATAAGCTCATTAGCAGAAATCAACTGTTCCTTCAAATCTTTGATCTTCGAGCCTCATTCCTAGCTTGGTACAATGGGGTAAGTGTATCCCAAGCATCCCTAGCTGTTCTGCAAGAGCGAATATGAGGAATAATGGCACGTTTGACAGACAAAGCTATCAATGCATGTGCCTGGGCATCTCTGCCATCCCAACAAATTTTCTCTGCATTAGGTGCAACAGAAACAACAACATGAACAAGAATCTGCGAAATATCATCTTCGACACCATCTTCATCAGCTCCAGCACCTGTACTTGTAGTACTTGTCGTTACAGGTGTAACAGGACGTCTTTCAACACCCTGCATAATGTTCCACAATCCTTTTGCAACCAAAACATGTCACATCATATAAGCCCATAATGGGTAGTTGGTACAATCCAACTTATCCTCAATAGCCAACATACGGAATACATCACTGTTTTCAACCATGGCCGGTGACTAAAATACCTTGATGCAGAAAATCGACTATATCTCAAAAAGTTGAACAGAACTGCCTAGACGAGTTCTGCTAGACCTGTAGCAGACTTCGAGACGCTTAAACTGGCGAACAGAAACTGGTATATACCTTTGGCACAAAAAGATGAAATAGCCTGCACAAGCACTGCGATAGTGCGTTCGGAGGCCGAAACGAGCTCAGATCACGATTTCGGCACCACAAAGCGAAGCGGTTTTGATCTCGGAAACACGCTGAGTATGCTCACCAAAATTCGTGCGATTTTGAGATTGGAAACGGAGGAGTGTCCACGGCGCCCTAGATGAAGCGACGACCTGCTCTGATACCAATTGTTGGAGATAGATGTCTGCGGAAGCACGCGAACAGCACAAGGAAGAAGAAGAAGCTTGGAGCACAAACACACAATACTGAATCTATTACCAAAGAATGTACAAAGATAAGTAGCCCATTAGGGCAGTAGGCGTATATACAAGCCGGGGGGAAAAAACCTCCTAAAGAGGGAAAAAAGTGCCCCGGTAGTCCTAGTGTGTTCACACACATCACTACCTACATATATCAACACCACCTATCACTTTATGACATTCTTCCGCCATTGGTTGCTCATTTCTCACAATGAACTACTCTTGTATCCGTATAACATCAATCATCATCTCCTAAGATCCTAAGGAAGCCGTGAATTGATGTCCTCAATTTTGCATACCACCTTGAATGTGTTTGCAATGTTGGTTTCTTGAACCTTGTTCCAAGCTTATGTATCTTTAAGCTCATTCTCATCCATGTTAGGTATCTTGAACCCTTAACCAAGTGAAGCCCATGCTATCCAAAATCTTTCATCTTCCTAGCTACCTGAGATAATCTGTAGAGCTTGTTTGGAGAGCTTTCCAATAATAACTTAGATGCCCAATTCTATCCATCGATTGAGAGATGGGCTCTAGTTTGTATTGGGTGGAATTCTCAAGGTTCCACCTACCCACTTAGTACCCTTTCACATGGTTGAGTGCCATTGGGTTCCCAT
This sequence comes from Ceratopteris richardii, assembly GCA_020310875.1. Classification (NCBI taxonomy): domain Eukaryota; kingdom Viridiplantae; phylum Streptophyta; class Polypodiopsida; order Polypodiales; family Pteridaceae; genus Ceratopteris; species Ceratopteris richardii. The sequence continues at coordinate 80,763,921 of CM035421.1, read as the reverse complement.
GATATTTGTAGAATCCATTGGGTTCCCATTACATTTGTAGAATTCTTCCACCTTGCCATAGCCTACTTCCTAGGCTTTGATACCAATGCTATATGCATAGGAGATTCGAACTCACAACCTCTTAGCTAGGAATTTCATGGGCTAACCACCTGCCCCAAAAGCCACGGTTGAGTATTACTTCCTGATCCCCCCCTATTGGGCCGTATTTCAAGCATCACCTATCTATCTAGAGTGTGCCTCAATCATCTCCTACTTATCACTTTATGACATATGATGACCTTTGACTAAGCATTGAGAGAAATAGAGGTTATATACATACATGGAAAAATTAGAATATTAATAAATTAATAGTATACATATCCACCTTATTGCTTTAATTCTTTTCTTTAGTCCCAATAATCGCACCTTATGATTCTATATGTTGTGTTGCTTTCTTTTCCTATCAAGAGGCATGAGATATTGTTTTTTTTGTTCTTCTTTGGTTCAAGTACTTTTTTACACTTCCAATCTGCTATTAGTGGTCTTGAATTGTGTTATCTTAAGAGTCTCAAAGCTCCCTTAAGCCAAACATTTTGTTATTTTGAGCTTGCAGTAATGATCTTTCAAATTTACACGGTGTTAAAATTGTTTTAAAATATACGAGCATTCTTCTCCTACCATCCCCAGCAAAATATTGAAACGTTATAACATTTAACAAAGATGGAATGCTATAGGTTTGAGGGTCAAGAGTATAAAACGATATGTCACACCAGATATCTAAATTATGTGCTCCAAAAGTCCTTAGTGCATTCGTTTCATTCGCTTAGAGAGAACTCCCTTGGTTGCTTATTGTCATCAATAACATACTTTCTATCGCTCTAGCATCGATCATCACCTCTTGAAATGATAATGTATCCTTTAATTGATGTCCTCAATCTCGCATAGCTCTTTGAATGTTGTCCACAATGTTGGTGTCTTGAAACTTCCTGTCAACGTTATGGTCATTATTTGAAGACATGATTGACAATAAAGCATGAAAAACCAGTTTAAAGCTCTACTTGAGAGGTCTAGGGGGTGGATGTCATCGAGATTCAAAGCCGCTCATTGAGCCAAGATAGAAGCAACAAACATCATCATGGACAAAGCAAATTAAACATGGTACTAGGACACTATCAAGAAGACTCAAATGGTTGCTTTGTGAAGTATTCTTCGTATAAACGCCATCATATATTCGCTATTTGGTGATCTCTACTCTAGAGAGAGGAATCTCACTACATCCTGATGCCTGAATGGTTGACTTGCACATGTTCTTGAATATTTAGTATAGATTGTTATCTTTGATCTATATTTTTCATTGTGCTTGCAAGAGACGTTAATATGGGCATGAAGGGAAAATGGATAAGTTTATACGTGTTTCTGAAAAGGGGAATGTGCAATTTCATACGTTTTCATTGTGCTTGCAAGAGACGTTAATATGGGCATGAAAGAAAAATGCATAAGTATATACATGTTTCTCAAAAGGGGAATGTGTAATTTCATACGTATATGAACATACTTCTGTTTGTCCATAGAAATAGGAATCTATGCACACTCTTTTATTATTTGTGTGTATATGTTTGGCTCAACGTGCCTTTTTCAGTATGAAGATCACATAGTTAATATTATGTATATGTAATACATGAAAAGAAGGCATGAGATATTTTACATAAAAAGCAAGGGAGTTACGTGTATATTTTTTTTGGAAGATTTCCATTCTTCCTTTTTTGTGGTAGATCATGGAGATGAAGAGGATCTTTTAGAGGTAGGAAAAGGAAGGAAATAGAGAGAAAAGAAAAAAAAAAGGGGGGGAGCTTCGGGAACAACGATCGAGGTAAATGGCTATACAGACATCCCAAAAAAAAGGTACGAGCTGGACTGCTGGTCAGAGATCGCTACGTGGGAAGACACTTCATAACTTGGGTATGCTGATGCTTAGGAGGCCGTGATGAAGATAATGGGAAAACATGCTTCCTTGTCTTCCTGCGAAACAAAGACATGGGGTTTGAAAGGACGAAAGCGAAGAACTTAAAGGTTATGGATACTTTAACTTCAGATCGATTGTTTCTTTGTTGTTAATATTTGATTCGGAGCTTCAATTTATTATTGCACAGAGTCGTATAGCACTGTTTAGTTTCAGCGTATGTACACATGAAAGGTTGTGCTTATAGCCCATTGTTCTGAATGGAAATCTACCGAAACCTTGCTTCATAAATGTTCATGTTTTATGGCTTCCTTATGTGATAAATTGAAGAATAAAAGCTTTTTGTTGCGCCTCAACGAATATAAAGATTCTTTCATGCATGTCCTTAACCATTTGATTTATGCGGGTGATTGAGTGTGTGTTCATGGCATTGAAATTGAAATCTTATTGAGGTTAATGTAAAGGGAGCTATAGGGTTTCTTTAATGTCGTGGACAAAAGCGAAAGCATAAATTTACTTAGTTTCAAAGAGTAATGTCACAGGTGTGTTACGAATGAACGTCTGAGTTTTATGTCCGTGATCATTTGAATGACTCCGTGAGGTCTGCTAAGCCAAACGGTTTTTATCATACTGTTATTACCCTTTGATATACTATTCTTTTTGGCTACGTTCAAAATGATAGAACTAAAAGCTTGTTTGATTTTGATACTCATATTGTAAGTATTTTAACAGCCCTGGATAATGTGAAAGCTCGTAAAGTTTGGGAGATCCCATTTGTGCATGAAGGAGATATGCATGGGCTTCACATACATACTAATGAGAGCTATCAAGAAGATTCTAAAAGTGGGATCGATATGACCTCTAAAGTTACAAGGTGCCAAGAGCCTGTAGACTTGTTTACAACGATCATATCTTTAAGTACCATATGTGGGCAAAGCCCTAGGATCGGAGTATCAAAGGAGCAAGTGGAAGCTAATCAAAGTCAAACCAAATCAACAAAACCCAATAAGGAATCAAGATGAGGCTTCCCCTACTTTGATAAACCCCTCACATCGGATAAAGGATAATGAAATCAATCAAGAAATATCTCAAGGTACAAATAAAGAGTTAGAGAAATCTAGAAGGCTTAAAGGTGACTGAATGGAGATAAAATATGAAGTACAAAAAGAGAATCTAATAAATCTTTCTGAAGATCAAGTTCGAGATGCACCCTTATGTGATGAAATTTGAGTAGGATTTAAGAATGATTTGATGCTAGGTGGTAGTGATGCATCTAGTAGAATACATGAATCAGATACAATTTATGACTTGATGACTTAATTACGTGAAAAAACTCCAAGGGAGTATGATGCTAGATCTGAGGACATGCCAAGGATTGATTCTATTGGCAGTGACAAGGATATGAATAGCGATGTATTGTACATGCTTAGAGGGATGCAAGGAAGTGAACCTACTTGCAAAAAGGACATGTTAATAACAAGTCCTGTAGAGAGTGATATGTATCTCAATGGTGATAAGCATGATGCTAAGCCTACCGATAGTCTAGATCAAGATCAAGATTGTTAAATACTCTTGAGTGATGCAACATTGAATGATCATTTACAGGTACAAGAGAGTAAGCCTAATCATGCGAGTACAAATGAATTGTTGATGAGCTTCATCCTAATGATTTGTATGTGAATGATGCTACACTCCATAAAGAAGGACATATGAATGATTATGAGGTGGATGAGGCTACATCACTAATTGCTCCTCTTCATACTTATATTTATGTCAATGATGATCATGTTAAGCTGAGCACATACACTGAAGAAATTGTGTATGAAGAGATGGAAGTAGCATTCATTGAAATGTATGAAAATTGTTTTGATAGCATGTCACCTAAGAAGAATGAACATGGAAAGATTGCACCATATGACTATGTTGATAAGGTTGGATACAAATTCTATGAAATGAATAAAGAACTAGTTGAATTGAGCATAGGTACTGAAGGGCTGATATGTGATGAGACATTCGACCAAGAATCAGTGACTGAAGAAATGTATGAAGAACGTGGTCTAAGTACATCCTCTAAAGAGAATGAGAAAGAAAGGATGGAGATGGATGTAGAATTTATGATGGCATTTTGGATAAAGAAATCAGGTTGTTATCAAACTATATGCATAGTCCTAGAAGGTGTCAAAATTGTGATGAGTTTGAACTCAATAAGCAAGTCTAGTGACATTGAAGATCAAGAATTTCTTGAATTGAGTGATATCGGGTCTCTTCATGATAATGGGCAAATGAATATGGAGAAAGCCGATGATGAAGAGTTTTTGGAACAATTAGAGGCAAAGGGAGATTCTATGATTCGTGGAACGCAAGTAGAAAGGATTCATGATAGATTGGAAGACAAAAATGATTGTGTATTATCATCTGAGCATTATGATCACTTCTACTTGATGAAGGAATCGAATGAGTCTAATCAAAACTTATGTTCTGCTGAAGATGAAAGTGAGGTTCAAAATGATGCAGTTGAGGAAGTTTGTCCAAATAATTCCAAGCATGAAATAGATGAAAATGTATGCTTGATGAGTATTTTTTATGATGTTCTTAGTATGATAAAATTCAAAACTCTATACATGTGCTCTCCATTCATGAAGTGCCTCTTCACATGATGCACTTGCGAGAATTGTGAATAGAGGAGACTATATGATCAAGTGATTGAAACATGGACGTTTGAATTTTCTAAGAGCTATAAATACCAGTGGAGCCTACAAGGAGTGCATGAGCAAATGAAATTTCTTGTTCACATATCTACTGTCTTAAAAAATGCTTTTTTGAGTGATGTAGTCCAAAGGTGGCTTCTTTTCAAGCATACATGAAGAAACAAAGACGATCAAGAATTTAGATTCTGAAGGATTACTGACACTATAAGGGTGATATGTTTCTTGTTTGAGTTTGCTTTTTCTCATCTATATATCTGTTTGTAAAGGCTGCATGCTATGACTTTGTGACATATAAAGGAATGCATAAGTACTATGGTAATTAATTACACCATAGATTTCATAGGTCTATTGAGATTACATGTGACATATGAAGGACGGGGATTATGTGAGTAGGATTACACAGTGGACTAGAACTTTCAGAAGCAAGACGTAGGAAAGTGAAGGAAAATCATAAATTGAGTACCTATGCATACTTGAGTACGCATAAATGCTTGATCAGTGAGACGCTTTGAATCTACTTTTGATCTCTCGTTTGATCCCACCTTCAAAGAGATTTTGTTTCAAAAAAGTCTTCATACACAATCCAGCTACACCTCTTGTAAAACAAGTTCTTCACATTTACCTTTGTAAAAGTGGTTTGCATCCACATGGAGTTAGGAAGCTCTAAAATCACGAACCATTTGGTTATGGAATGATGAGAGAATTTATCCTATACTTTAGGATTCACCTTTTAGGTAGATGTTTGAATTTTAATTCAAATTTTTTCTCCAAGTACAACTATAAGAAGAGCATCAAAAAGACCCGTGTGTATCTTGAGCCCATGAGATCATTTTGAGCGAGATTCATCGTGAAGTGAGATCTTATCTCATATCTCATTCACCTCTCACACATTGAGAAATGTATGGTTGCCAATGACATTGTATTTGTATATTGTTTAATACGTATATGATCATTACATTCTCATTTCAATTCTCTGTTATAACTCCATGAGAATAGTGATCTTCTCAGAGCTTGTTCTCAATGCATAGTTAATCATTTGTCATGCTTTAAAGCATGGTAGATTCTTCATACTATCTAGTACATGCCTTAAAAGTTTCATTTGAGTTGTCTTTCCAAATCATGAGATATTAACACTTCTTTTCTCTCTGGTTTGTTGATTGTTGCACCCCGTAAATGTCAGGATGGTGCTATGATTTGCTAAACATATTTCTATATCTGTAGTCCATCATTTTTAATGAGATCACTCATGATTGATAGATTACTAAGCTCATTAGAGTTTGCCAAGAGGAATTAAGCCAATTGCTGCTATGCTTAGAGAATTGTTCAAAACACTCAATAGATGTATGAACACAAATAGCAAGCTTTTTGTCCTTGGATCAACTCCTACCTCTCTGTTTTGCTCCATTGATTAGTGGATCATGTTCCAAGCAACACATATGTTTGTTTATGATCATTAGCTAGGTTAAGTGGCCCACTACAGTCTCAAGAAATCATTTTTAATAGATGTGAAGCAAGATCTAGCAACACCACTTCATCTCTTGTGACTATCCACCATCTCCTCCAAGTGTGGTATCAGAGCAACAACAAGCAAGATGGGAGACGGATTTCCATCCTTCATTAACAACAAGCAAGATGGGAGACAAAAAGAACTACTCAGCATGGTCACAAAGGATGCTAACCTACCTTCAAGGGAGAATTCTATATGGATACATCCTTGGATATGAACAAATGTCAATCTTCAAGAGCAAGCATCAACCTACAAGGGAAGAGCGAGAAAGGTTGACCACATGGTGTGCAAAGGATGCTCTTGCCAGGTCTTATCTAGTGAACTTAATCTCTAATTTCTTGTTACCACATATTAGGAAATGCAAGATGTCCCAAGAGACTTCGGAAGTACTCTCATCATATTTCTCCTCTAATACAAGAGCTAGGAAGAATCAGGTATGGATGGAACTTACAACTCTAAATAAACAATCAAAGCATGGAGTGGTTGATTATGTAACCAAGATGAAAGATGTGTTTGACGAGCTTGCAAGCATTGGAGAGAAGATAGACGAAGAACACACAGTAAGGAAAATCATGAATGTTATCAAAGCTGATAATAAGTGGCAGTCCTTTACCACAGCAATGGGACCTCTACATGGATATGCAAGTACCTGATCTCCACACCTTGATCAGACAACTCTTCATCCATGAGACAAAGGTGAGTAGGAATGGTGACAACTGTAGAGGTAACCAATCTTTTGCCCTTTATACAGATACGAAAAAAGCTAAGGATAAGGGTAAAACCAAGAAGAATGAAGAAAAGGCTACTACCTCTCAAGCTAATAATGTCGGAAAGAGGAAGAGGTGCTAGAGAAAGGGGCAGAGGAGGAAAGCAAGGCAGGGGGAGATCCTACAATAGTTCACCTTACAACATTTGTGTTCTGACCAATCACACCAAAGAAGAATGCTTCAAGAATGCAAGGAATCAAAGGGGAAAAGACTTCCATAGAGGTAGCTATGGACAACCCAAAGGAAGGTACAACAATGCTGGAGGTAATTACAACCATAAGTACATTCAAGGCTACAATAAGAACAATTTTCAAGGAGGTTTTAGAGGAAGAAGGGACTACAACAACTATATTGAAGACCAAGAAGATTCACTACTCATCATTAACATGACATCCAAGCAAGGTAAAGATGATGAGCATCTTTTCTATATTGATTCAGGTTGTTCCAATCATGTTGTTGGAAATGTAGCTTTATTATAAGAGCTTGATGAGCCCAAAGGGAAGCATGAAGTACAGATACGTGATGATACTAAACACTCAATTGAGCAAATTGGAAATGTTAAAAAGTATGATGGGAGCATGAACCTTTTGAGTAAAGTTCAATTTGTTAAACCACTTCTCTCTATGGTGGTTGAGGTTCTTCTAATAAAAACTGTAAGGAAAATGTGGTACAGGAGGCCAACTCTGGTACAACCATCAATGGGCACAAGAAGGTAATCCTCAAGTGCACTCTTAAAGAAAATTAGTAATCTTTTTAACATGTTTGACGTTTTACTTGAAGATCTTTATAATCCTTATGATAGAATTAATGATAAATCGATACTCGTCATGGAGGCTAATGAACAAAACTCCTACCCTAAAGGGGAATTCGAAGATCAGACTACACTTAAAATATGTAACACTATACCTAATCCAAACTCGAAATTCAAAGACAGAGGTGATAAGACATTAGTAAATAATATAGGATATGGGAAAAATTATGAACCTCAATACCTGAGGGTCATTAACCCTTATAGTGATTTGTTTGATTTTGGTGTCTCCAAAATAGCTACCAAACTCAACAATAGGTGGAAAGCTCAATGGTTAAATCCTCATTGGAGATACATATTTCGATTGTCTATGGCCCTTTCCACTATGCATCAGACACTCTGTTTTGTAGTGGCTCATTTTGCACAATGGTCTCTTGATCCAAAACAAGGCCAAGAGAATTAAAATTAATGGACTTTGTGTATTTTTTCGGAGGGATGAGGATTTGCCCCACCTTTTTTATTAATTATAATCATGCAAGAGATTTAGGCTGATTCTTCACTATTATCAAAGTCTCAAAAGCATACCTACATTTGAAATCAGGGAGATTGACGCTCGCTTCTACTACAAAATTTGGAAAATTTGGATCTTGTTCTATGGAAAATTTGAAGAACCTTTATTCTATGGCATATTTGGACAACTATGAATCAAAGGGTATTTCAAGCGAAAAAAATAAGACTTTCATTATTATCTTACAGGTGCTTTTAAATCATGTGTTGTCTATTGTATTCAATCTATATCTCATGTATCTTGTAATTCATTCCCCATGTCTAAATTGATGAAACAAAATTTCCCCAATAAGTGGAGAAATCTACTTTTTGTTGGGTGCATGTAGAAGTGCGAGAGACACATGAGAAGCACACACAAGCAGCACAAACACAACAAGACACACGAAAAAGATGGATGGTTGGAATATCTCTCCCTATTGATGATTAATTGAACTGAAGTAAGATCTGAATAATAACCCTAAGTACTAAATACCATCACATATAAGTGAAGCATTTATGTGGCAACATGGGCAAAAAACCTCTAGCCAGCACCAGAGTAAAAAGTGCCCATGTATAGGGAGAAGGTTCACATCAAAGCTACTCGAGGAACACACAAGTGTAATAAGAACCCCAGTGAATGATGTGAACACATACATGGAGTGAAAGATCAGCCCCCACAAGGTAATAAGCTTAAAGCTTTAAGAAGAGCTTCAAAATTTTCCTATGGAAGAGCTTTGGTGAATATGTCTACCACATTATCTTCTGTAGCACATATACCAAATCAATATCTCCTACATGAAGTGCTCTCTCACATAGTGATAATGCACCTCAATATGTTTGTTCTGTGCATGAAACATTGGGTTTCTTGCAAGAGCCAATGCACTCTCACTATCAGTGAGAATATGTGTAGCACCATCAATCTCCATGCAAAGATCCATCAATAGGCATCTCAATCCATATACGCTCCTCTGCAGCTATGAAAACTACCCTATACTTAGCTTCACAACTCGATGTCGCCACTATGGGATGGTTCTTAGTCAACCAAGATATGCACGAGTCTCCAAGGAAAAAGAAATTACCACTAGTGGACATGAGAGTATCATAACAACCAGCCCAATCACTATCTATAAAAGCATGCAAGGATGGGTGAATATCTCTTCCATGGAAGAGACCTAATCTCAAAGTTCCTTTGAGATATCTTAACACACCTTTCACGGCTTGCCAATGCTTAGTGCCATGCCTATGCATGAATTGAATCAATTTGGAAACTACATACTGTATATCTGGCCTTGTGTTGCATGCATATATAAGACATCCCATAGCTTGCTGATAAAGAGAAGTGTCAAATACATCACTGGAATCCTCAACTAAGAATCCAAATCCTATCTCAACTAGTGTGGAAACTGGCTTGCAATCCTCAAAGTCAAAATGCTGATGTATTTTTTTAACATACTTTTCTTGATGCATAACAATTCCCCCTCAACGGATACAATCTGGATGCCAAGATAGTAACTCAAAAGACCAAGATAAGTGACATCAAAAGTATGCTACAAATCAGCCATAAGAATTTCAAGTTTTGCATCACATGACCCAGTTGAGATTATTTCATCAACATAAATAACAACCACTATAAGATCAGCCCCATCTTTGCGTACATAAAGTGTGATTTCAATTGAACATGTGAAGCCAAGAGCAACCAAGTGCTTATGTATTTTGTCGTACCATGCACGTGGAGCTTGCTTAAGACCATACAAGGCCTTATGCAAGCCACAAACCATATGCTCTTGCCCTTTCATGGTAAATCCATGAGGTTTCTTCACATAGACCTCTTCTTGCAAATTAGCATTCAAGAAAGGTGTTTTTATGTCCGCCTAATGTACTTTCCAACGTCGATGGCTAGCCAATGCAACTATGGTAGGAATGGTAGTCATGCATGAAGTAAGTGCAAACGTTTCCCTATATTCAATGCCATATTGTTGCACATATCCCTCTGCAACCAATCTAGCTTCGTAGTGATCAATGCTACCATGAGACTTTCTCTTAATCATGTGAACCAACTTTATACCAATGACATTCTTTCCTTTTCGCAATTCACATTACTTCCAAGTACCATTCCTATGTATGGAATCCATTTTTGATTGCATAGTGCTCATCCAATGTGGATTGCCACATTCATCTTCAAAAGTAAGTGGCTCTTCATTACATGATGTAGCAATAAGAGAATAATCCACAAAAGTACTTGATGCATGGTGAGATCTTGATCTTGTTCTACCAAGTAACGGTGCACTCAATTTGCTTTCCTGCAAAGTCTGTTTCAGCCACTTTGGCATACTTTGTGCACTCTTGATAGACATGTGTTCATTATACAATACATCATCAACATGTGCATCATGCATGGGCTGAGTTTCATGCTCATTTTCAGCCATATTTTGAGGCAAATCTTTAGCCATATGTGGCTGGAAATTTTCTAGCATTTTTAACATTTTTTGGTTGAAAACATTCAGCCATGTTTGGCTGCAAATGTTTTCCATTTTCAGCTCTATTTTACTGCAATTTTTCAGCCCTTTGAGTCTTAGTTGGCTGATCTACATGGCCATAGTCAAGCGCACCATTTTGGAACAAAGTTCTAAGTGTATAGAACACATCTTATGAGCTGACTATTGGCTGTTTTTTGCATTTAAGTAGAGGGAAAACCAAATTTTCAGCAAATACGACATCTTGACTCACAATAATTGTGTTCTTCAATGGATGGTATAAACAATATCCCTTACTTTCAGCACAATAACCAACCAATATACATTTCTTTTCCTTGTCATCTATTTTGTGACATTGTTGTGATGGCACAAGAGCATATGCCAAACAACCAAACATGCACTTATGATTAATCATAGGCTTATGTCCATTCCAAGCCTCATAACAAGTAATGACTCTCAATGCTTTTGTAGAGTAGCAATTCAAAACATAGTTTGCACACATGACGGCTTCCATCCAAAACGTATCAGGAAGATGCTTTCTTTTAACCATACATTGTGTCATTTCAAGTAGAGTTCTATTTTTATGCTGGGAAACACTTCTGAGGTGAATATGGCACCCTACAATGGTCTGAGATACCTCTTTCATGAAGGAAATCATTAAAATCATGTGACATGTACTCACCACCATGATCCGTGTGTAAAGTCAAAAGCTTTGGGAAGAAAAATTTTTACCCATAGCTAAAAATGCTTTGAAGCAAGAAAATACCTCATTCTTTGCTTTCATAGGATACACCCATGTATGGCGAGTAGCATCATCAATGAAGGTAGCAAAATATACATGCTTCCCAAAAGATAGAGTCTTGATGGTACCACATACATCACTATGAACAAGCTGCAATTTTCTTGTAGTGACCATATGACTATCTTTTGGAAAAGAAGCATCATCATTTTTCCAAGAATGCAACCTTCACATGCATGCTTTTCAAGACTGAAGTGTAGGTAAACCAATAACCATGTCCCTCTTTCGCAAGTAAAGCAAAGTATTGAAGTTCAAGTAACCAAAACCAGCATGCCGAAGCTCCATTTAAGCCTTGGAGGAAGTATGAGCAACCAAGGCATTTGGGGCAGCCCTCTTGTATGTATCCATGTGATATAAACCGTTATATAATGTACGTGACATCACGATAACATTGCCATTGCTTAAATCATAAACCATACACTTATCATCAATAAAAGTGTATATGAACTCCAGCTTTGGCAATCAACGGAACTCAAATCAAGTTCTACTTTATATTGGATACATACAATGCATTTGTCAAGAGAATCACACCTTCATTTTGCAGCCATAAGCTCAAATTCTCCTCATCCAATTATAGGATAAGAGGCATTGTTTGCACACACCACATGTCCTCCTTTTTGTGCATCTTTCAACGATACAAAAAATATTTTGCATGATGTTATGTGCCTTGAAGTAAAACTATCAAAGAACCAATCGGAACCAGCCTCACTCACAACCATACATTAAGAATGCAAAGATGCATCATAATGACATGTAACAACACATGCCCAAAAATCTTAAGCCCTTTTAGCTTCAACATTCTTTGCATTTGCTGAATTTTCACCAATAGACATGCCGGATTCCTTCTTCTTTTCATTGCACTTATCAAACTCTCTACACTCATCAATAGTATGACCAACCTTTTGAGAATATTTATATCTCTTCTTCTTTTGCAAATCAGCATCATTAGATGAATGCGTGGAAGAGGAAGATTGAGGCTTTGGTTTTGATGAGCCCAAAGCTAAACCATACTTGTTTTTCCCCTTTTCTGAGATAGCAAATGCTTACGTTCCCTCAATCAAACCACTCCTATTCAGTCTAGATTGCTCTTCTTGCAAAAGAAGAGACACAACCTCATCAAATGCATACATATTGGGATTCACTTTTGCAACCAAGCGGAGTGTAGTAGCAAAGCTTTGAAAAGATTCTAGCAATCCTTTTCAACAATGTAGAAATGAGTGATGCGTCTGGAATACTCTCATCTATGTTTGCCAAGTGGAATGTAGTAGCAAAGCTTTGAAAAGATTCTAGCAATCCTTTCAACAATGTAGAAATGAGTGATGTGTCTGGAATAATCTCATCTATGTTTGCCATTTGCTATTTCAAGTCCTTGATGTTTGTCACATATACATCCACTCACCCTTTTTCAGCCATACATGCATCCTCAAGTTGCTTCCTCAAGTAAGAACCATGTGTTTCATTACGCACGACATACAAAGAAGCAAGAGTGTCGCATGCCTGTCTTGATGTAGAACATGACCGAAGGTGTGGAACTATATGATGCTTCATAGAAAGCCGAATCAATGCATGAGCTTCAACATCCATCCCATCTAAGCTACACTTGTGTAGGTGGAGAAAGAGAAATCAATGTACTTGAAGAAGAAGCTCCATCTATGATAGTAGATTGTGAAGTAGAAGCACCTGTGGGTCTTCGATCTACATTTGCCACTATGTTCCAAAAGTTATTTTCCAACATGAACATGCTTCATCATGTAAGACCACATCGGATATTTAGTTCCATCAAGCTTATCTTCAACATGAAGCATGTTAAACAAGTCATTGCTGCCTGCCATTTTACCAAAGAAGAGGAATGTGAAAAAACCTTTACTTCGATGAAAGCTGAAATGAATGCTGAAATTTCAACTCACAAATTGTCACTATGATGGCAATTCTGACTCCACAAATGGCTTTGAAATTGGGTTAAAACCCTAGCACACCTAGTGGAAATGTTTCCTGGCTGTTGAAATTCACTTTTCTATGCTCCGAAGTCGATTTCCATTGTTAAAAGTGCACGTGCACCGCGATGCGAAAAAAAAAAACTTGAGAAGGAGTTGAACCTGCTCTGATACCACTATTGGGTGTGTGTAGAAGTGTGGAAGACACACGAGAAGCACACACAGGGACCACAAGCATAGTAAGACACATGAAGAAGATGGATGACTAGAATACCTCTTTCTATTGATGATTAACTAAACTGAAGTAAGAGCTAAATAATATTCCTAAGTACAAAATACCACCACATACGAGTGAATCATGTATGTGGTAACATGGGGAGATAAGCTCTAGCCAACACTAGAGTAAACGTGCCCATGTATAGGGAAAATGTTCACATCAAAGCTACTCGAGGAACACATAAGTGTAACACTTTTTTTTCTTTGTACTCTAGGTTTCTTATGGTCTATTGCCTAGAGCATTACGGTATGTAAGTGCTAGGTGATCAGTTTCTATCTGTTGTACCTTCCTCATGAAATCATGCCGCGTGCTAACAAAATTATTATTTTTCGTGTTTGTTTGCTAACAAAAGTATTATTTTTCTGCCCTTTGGAAGATGGTTTTTCTGCTCTCTTAGGTGAACATTTATGCGCAAGAACAAATATTTGAAAGGAACATATACAACTCTTTACTTAATAGGCCCTACTTGTACGACACGTGCAATGCCCCCTTCATCTCAAAGGGGCAAGCCATTAACCCATCTCGTGCGTATGGGACACGTCTCATACCTAATACGTATGAAAAGATATTCAAGACGGGGTTTCCTTTGATTTTGGCTGACTTCATCCTATGTTAGAGAATTTATCCTATGCTAGTGATCATGTGCGATCTAAATGAGCCAATCTTCGAGCCAATGCACATTTATCTATCGGCTATCTCTTCTAAGCTTAGAGCCATGCTTTTCCGTGCTCTACTATAGTGGATCTTCGACATTTGTAATCCCAATCATGCCGAGCATCAAAACCCTACTTTGCCAGATACAGGAATTTTCGAAGATAGTAAATTTGCCTTCATTTATCAATGAATTCAAACTAGTATGCCATATGCCAGAGTAGATTTATGGCCGAATCTCCTTATAAAATCTATTTAGTGAATAAAACTAATACAGCATTAACAAAATTTGAGTACGTAAAAATATAATTGTTTGATTATATCGTCAAACAACACATATATGAATGCATTTGATAAGAGAACAGAATATATGTCACAATCCGGATTACATATTTGCTAAAAGGTAATATTTTATAAAATAATTTTCATATTTCTCAAGAAATATGTTACAAAAGTCTTATGTACCATTAGATCGTTTTTGTTCATATTTGGACGAGATTTTGATTAAAATTGTGATATAAAGATAAAACGCACCATCATGACACCTCATCAAATGAAGGAAAATTTCTAATGTAAAACTTTATCAAATGGTAAGGAATATAATTCAATCGCTATAACTGTTGCTCTAAAAATTCCATTTACACCATAGATGTTGATATTTGGCTCGATTGGTTTCGTCCTATGGTGCAGACTTCGCTAGACGATGGTGTTCACATGTGACTTCGTTGATTCGGCCTTCAAGCCCGTGTACTTCAAGTCCGTCGTCACTTCTAAATTTAATTAATTCAATATAATCTTTGAGAGTAAACAACCATAAATATAAGAAGGCATATTCTTTCCTTTTTTGTTTTTTAATCATAATAATACTGTTTGAATAAGACATGTGATAAAAATAAATGCGACGATTAGTCCTTGCGTTAAAATAGCGTATGATGAGCATTTTGATAATGAGTCCATGTTCTCTAAAGCTTCATTTTCAAAAAAAAAAAAAGAAACTTTGCATGGTTTTTTTTTTTTTGGCGTCCTCTGCATTATTATTGCAAGACTGTCTCCTCACTCTGGAGCACTCACATAATCAGAGCACTCACATAATCAGTTATTTGTTCATATTCACTTTGAAAAGAATCCATTGCTTCTTTGCTTCATTTTCCTAATAGCTTTGATACGAAGCATCTTCCACGGAAAAATATTTAACTACATCACACCTTGCACATCTTCGCCCTATCCCACTCCCAATAAAGTTAAGTAGGTCAATCATTGATCCAACCCATTCCGAGGCATAATTCTAAATCAAGCAATCGGTCAATATTGTTAGCCTTAACAAAATAGATAGAGGAACGTTTTTGGGTTGTAGTTGCCCACATGGTTTTTATGTTGTACTATGATGAGATATGGGCGACATCTGCTGCACTCAAAACCTAAGGGGTTCCGTTGACTGTTTCGAACTTTCGCATTAACATTGACAAGCGACGGGTAAAGCTCATCTACTTTATATATTTAAAAGATTCAATTTTACAATCTCTTCACAAGAGTAATACAGATTACTGCAAGTTCCGCTCCTTGAACATCAAGAAGTATCCTGAGGAGTAAAATGGTCAGTCTGTGTGTTAAGAAGATCTTCGGGATTTGCGGTTTCTTCTTACCCGTAAAAGATGCAAGATGTCTACACAGGTAGCTTAAACTTTCCTTAATAAGTAGCATCCAAGAACAAATTTTAAACAAGTCCATGAGGTCGTGGATACGCAGTTGCTTGCCGATGTTCACGGAAACTTCTTCTGTTGAATAACGAGTTCGTTTTCAGTAGCCCTGTCACACATTCAACGCAGTGAGGCTAATCTATCATGCTCAGTGGATCCTGAAAAAAATGCGTACTACGATGTATGAATAGACATGTAATGAAAAGTCGTTCCTCCATAATGTGTCGACATGAATATAGGTAATCAAAATACAATAATACATGCATGCATAACGGAACTGAATTCATACATACATACATGCGAATGCATACATGTTAAGTAGTGTAGCTATGGCGCAAGATGTACACATAGAGGTGACACCGAGAGAAAGGAGATAGAGAGATTTTTGGATTTACGCCACGCACGTTGTAGCGGTGGTGCGAGTCATTTTTATTGATTAGTTTTTTGTTTTTACATTATACTAAGCCACGTTATCAAATCTCAAATCTCTTCCTCAAGTTCAGTGAGTTTGAATACAAAATGAAAAAAATACATATATCTTTACAAGATGAAATAACATGAATGAAATCTAGATACAAACTAAAGCTTTCTAACTCTTGAAGTTTCCCTGAAGTAGATGAAGTTGTCTTTGGGAAGAGCTTTGATGAAGATATCCGCCACTTGTTCTCCACTGTTGATGTGAGTCAACTCCACTCTCCTTCAATGATCTTCTTAGGAACAAAGTGAGTGTGCTTTGATCTGACATGATAAATTGGATTCTTTGATAACATTATGCTGATTACATTGTCACAGTAGATGACCACCTTTTGCATCGATGTAAAATCCTTTGTCTTCAAATAGAAAATGTTTCTTGGCTGTTGAAATTCACTCTTCTATGCTCCAAAGTCGATTTCCACTCTTAAAAGTGCATGTGCACCGCGATGCAAAAAACCAAAACTTGAGAAAGAACTGAACCTGCTCTGATACCACTATTGGGTGTGTGTAGAAGTGCAAGAGACACACGAGAAGCACACACAAGGACCACAAGCACAGTAAGACACACGAAGAACACGGATGACTAGAATACCTCTCTCTATTGACGATTATTTAAACTAAAGTAAGAGCTGAATAATATTCCTAAGTACAAAATACCACCACATAGGAGTGAATCAGGTACGGGTTTACATGTGGAACTAACCTTTAGCTAGCACTAGAGTTCATATATAGGGAAAAGGTTCACATCAAAGCTACTCGAGGAACACATAAGTGTAACAATTTTTTTCTGTCTACTCTTCCTTATGGTTTATTCCCTAGAGCATTATAGTATGTAAGTGCTAGGCGATTGCCCACATGGTTTTTATGTTCTACTATGATGAGATATGGGCGACATTTGCTGCACGCAAAACCTAAAGGGTTCCGTTGACTGTTTCGAACTTTCGCACTAACATTGACAAGCGAGAGGTAAAGCACATCTACTATATATATTTAAAAGATTCAATTTTACAATCTGTTCACAAGAGTAATACAGATTACTGCAAGTTCCGCTCCTTGAACATCGAGAAGTATCCTGAGGAGTAAAATGGTCAGTTTGTGTGTTAAGAAGATCTTCAGGATTTGCGGTTTCTTCTTACCCGCAAAAGATGCAAGATCTCTACACAGGTAGCTTAAACGTTCCTTAATCAGTAGCATCCAAGAACAAATTTTAAACAAGTCCATGAGGTCGTGGATACGCAGTTGCTTGCCGATGTTCACGGAAACTTCTTCTGCTGAATAACGACTTAGTTTTGAGTAGCCCTGTCACACATTCAACGCAGTGAGGCTAATCTATCATGCTCAGTGGATCCTGAGAAGAATGCGTACTACGATGTATGAATAGACATGTAATGAAAAGTCGCTCCTCCATAATGTGTCGACATGAATATAGGTAATCAAAATACAATAATACATGCATGCATAACGGAACTGAATTCATACATACATACATACATGCAAATGCATACATGTTGAGTACTGTAGCTATGGCGCAAGATCTAGACATAGAGGTGACACCGAGAGAAAGGAGACAGAGAGATTTTTGGATTTACGCCGCGCACGTTGTAGCGGTGGTGCGAGTCAGTTTTATTGATTAGTTTTTTGTTTTTACATTATACTAAGCCACGTTATTAAATCTCAAATCTCCCCCTCAACTTCAGTGAGTTTTCAAATCTCCCCCTCAACTTCAGTGAGTTTGAATACAAAATGAAAGAAATACATATGTCCTTACAAGATGAAATAACATGAATGAAATCTAGATACAAACTAAAGCTTCCTAACTCCTAAAGCTTCCCTGAAGTAGATGAACTTGTCTTTGGGAAGAGCTTTGATGAAGATATCCGCCATTTGTTCTCCACTGTTGATGTGAATCAACTCCACTCTCCTTCAATGATCTTCTCAGGAACAAAGTGATAATGAACTTCAATGTGCTTTAATCTGACATGATAAACTGGATTCTTTGATAACATTATGCTGCTCACATTGTCATAGTAGATGACCACCTTTTGCATCGATGTATACTCCTATGTCTTCAAGTAGGTACTGAATCCATGTTTCACCAAAATGATCTTGAAATTTAAGGATTTTGTGAGGTCCATCTAGACTTAGAATCTTACCTGGAGCTAGCCAATAAATTGCATCTGCAATCTCAGTCTCTAAAATGGGGACCTCCATAACATTCATCACATCATTCGTGACCCTTTTGGTTCTGAGACTAGAGACGGTTGTCATGTAATCATGCTTTTGCATGAAAAACAGAGTGACGACCCCCATTAGGTGAGTGAAGTGGTTAGCAATCACATTCAAGTTCTTTTATCCAAGTTGCACTCGAACCCATGCTCCTCCATCATGTATATAATCACCTCCTTGAGCTGTTCGTTTTGTAAGAGTTTACACATTTCTTTAATCAATTTATCATTTTTGCCTACCCACGGATTTCTAAAATATATTTTACTATGCTATTTTTCAATTTCCTCATAAAATATTTGAGCTTGCAAGTTATTTTCTTGAAACCGTTCTAGAGGTAAATTCCCCTTTATTTACTTCAGTCTCCAGGCATTCAAGCCTATGGTAAATATTCTCCCTTCTCATAGATCGAATGACTTATATACGATTATGAGCGCTATTTTGGATATATTGAGATTGCTTGAGAGTCACGTTCTAACATTTGTCCAGGGATTAAAAGGTCCTAAATGTCTTAGTCTAGGTTGAAGCGATCATATGATGAACTGGAACGAGGATGAGGAATGTTGAGTCATCATGAAACCGCAGAGCTTTCCTATGCCTCGAAGGTGGTATACACACGAGCATCAAAGAATAGTGATCAAACAACACGAAGTCCTCCCACCACGAAAGGGAATGGGAACCCAATTTATCAATGATGTTCTATGGAACATATCATTTTTCAAATTTATCATTTTGCCCAAAGGACCTCGACAGGAGCTTTGACCAAGAGAATTCATGTACATCTTCGAATTCCACTAGGTGGTGGTAGAACATAACCAAATTTCACTATCAATCGGTAATATGCCCCTTATGTCCCCAAGAGAATGACCTCAAGAGGTAGTGATTCCAAAGCACGCTAGGTAGATACCATATCCATGTAATGTATCCATACACCAATTTTAGGCGCATACAACAACGCAGGTTGGAAGAAGAGATGGCGATTAAAACAGGCAGCCACCCACTTATGGTCCTGATCTAGCACAGTCTACGGCAAGGAGTACTACCACATGGGTTGTAACCAAGATCCACCCCATTACTCCCTTGCATGTTCTGTGTAATGAAGCCAAACTACTCTTGAGTGTCTTTTCCACTTCAATTCCATCAAGCTTTACCTTTTGTAAACATACGAAGTAACGTTCTAAATTTTTTTCCTTAAGCCCATGGCCAAACACCATCACTCTAGGGTGGTCGGACAACCCTCATCTAGAGAAGGAAAAAACTATTATTTGTGATATCTCATGTCATTCTTGATATTGGACTTGTCCCTTTTTATTATTATCATCTATTTTTCTTGATGTGGAGGGTTCGTGGCTTGTGAGAGGCCATTTGAAGGGCTCTCGCATAGCAACCCAGCTCCATATTTGTCTTTCTTCAAAACCACCAATGCATAAGAGTAAGAGAACTCATTTGGAAGTTTTGAACCAATAATTAAACTTTTTTTGTCAAGGTTAGCTTCATTATAGTATCCTTGTTGAATGCTCTTTTTCCTTGTGGTAGGCTTCTCTAGGGTTTCCCCATCATAATAATACTTATACGTTTCCCTCGGGTAATCACAAGGTCAATCTGGTTTTCTAGAGTGTGGAAGAAATTTATCTTGAAACCGAGGGTGTGGGAGTTTTTCTAGAAGGACTTTCAAGACTCTTGCTCGTTCTACATCTCGCTTTCTTACAGGAACCATCGTTCTTGTCTACAAGCAACAATAGGCAACGATAGAAAGGCCATTTCATAATTTTCAAAAAGCAAGACACATGGTTAGCCGGGGTTGATGAGGTGACGTAAAACTCATATCATTTTCATGTCATACTTTAATCTTTTTGAAACTCATGAAGGTGTGGTTTGTATCTTGAGTATACTCCAAATTCCATAAGCATAAAATCTTTTTTTTTCTTTATATTCTTCATTATAGCTTCTTTTCAAAAATAGTTTCTGATGAGATTTGGACAATGCTTACATTTGTGATATAAAGAAAAAGCACACCATCATGACACCTCATCAAATGAACAAAAAATTATATTGTAAAACATTATCAAATGATAAGAACTATAATTCAATCGCCATAAATGTTCCTCTAAAAACTCCATTTACACCCTAAATGTTGATATTACGCTCGTCTGCCTTGGTGGTTTCGCTTGACGATGGTGTTCACATGTGACTTCGTTGATTCGACCGTCAAGCCCGTGTACTTCAATCTATTGGCTTTCTCATCCTGCCTTTAAGCTTTCTGTCCACGTGGTCCTTCGTCACTTGTAATTTTAATTAATTCAAGATACTCTTTGAGAGTAAACTTATGCCAACATTTTCTTTATAAAAAAACCATAAATATAAGAAGGTATATATATATATATATATATATATATATATATATATATATATATATATATATATATATATATATATATATATATATATAACCATCAATAATACTGTTTGATAAAGACATGTGATAAAAATAAAAAAGTCAAATTGACTTGGAATCTCTTGTAAAGACATGTGATAAAAATAAATGCGACGATTAGTTCCTTGTGTTAAAATAGCGTATGATGAACATTATGATAATGAGTCCACGTTCTCTAAAGCTTCATTTTCAAAAAAAATACTTTGGATGTTCATTTTTATTGCGTCCTTGCAATAATAGATTGTCTCCTCATCCTGGAGCACTCACATAATCACTTATTTGTTCATATTCACTTTGAAAAGAATCCATTGCTTGTTTTCTTCATTTTCCTGATAGCTTAGTCCACAAATTCATCCTCTTTTAATTTTTACCGCGTCTTGCCGATTCCAGTTCTGCAGCTGCGGGAGCCCCGTCTATATGAAAAGGTTTTCCATGACACCAAGAAGGTCTAGAATATTAGTTAAAGGTTTATTTCACATCGTTTCAATATAATGCAAAACTTTTACTTGAACATACCGAGATCTTTTTCAATTGGATACTAGTAGTTGATTGGAGGGAAGATTTAACATCAAATAAACATTCCCAAAGACTTGATTGGTCGTTCGTGCGCGATACGAAGCATCTTCCACGGAAAAATATTTGACTATATAACACCTTGTACATCTTTTCCCTAACCCACTCCCAAGAAAGTTAAGTAGGTCAATCATTGATCCAACCCATTCCGAGGCATAATTCTAAATCAAGCAATCGTTCAATATTGTTAGCCTTAACAAGATAGATAGAGAAACGTTTTTGGGTTGTAGTAGCCCACATGGTTTTTATGTTGTAGTATGATGAGATATGGGCGCCATCTGCTGCACTCAAAACCTAAAGGGTTTCGTTGATTGCTTCGAACTTTCGCACTAACCTTGACAAGTGAGGGGTAAAGCACGTCTAATATATATATATATATATATATATATATATATATATATATATATATATATATATATATATATAAGAATCAATTTTACAATCTCTTCACACGATAATACAGATTAATGCAAGTTCCGCTCTTCGAACATCGAGAAGTGTAAAATGGTGAGTTTGTGTGTTATGAACATCTTCAGGATTTGCGGTTTCTTCTTAGCCATAAAAGATGCAACATCTCTACACAGGTAGCTTAAAGTTTCCTTGATAAGTGACCCCCAAGAACCAATTTTGAACAAGTCCATGAGGTCGTGGATACGCAGTTGCTTGCCGATGCTTACGGAAACTTCTTCTGTTGCATAGCGAGATCGTTGTGAGCAACCATGTCACACATTCAACGCAGTGAGGCTAATTTGTCATGCTCAGTGGATCCTGAAAAAACTGCGTACTAGGATGTATGAATAGACATGTAATGAAAAGTCGTTCCTCCATAATGTGTCGACATGACTCCAAAGCATGCATACGTAGAATCCAAAGCATGCATACGTAGTCAATACATGCATGTATTCGTACTGGAAAAGCATCGATATAGAATGCATACACAATCCATACGTATCTGCATGTATAATGCAAAGCAACACATATATAATATCCGTACATACACATTAGATGCATGCATATGTTCATAGTGCATAACGCAACCATACATGCTCAAAATAAACATCTGAAAATTGCATACGTGTCACTGAGAATTTTCAATGAAAACATAACGCACAAATCATGCAGATTGAATTCAAATACTGCAAATATAGTGCATGCTTATAATGCATAAAAAAAACACACACACATATATATATATATGTATATAATGCATACATACATACATATATATATATATATATATATATATATATATATATATATATATAATGCATAAACAAAGCTATGTTATGAATAAATAAATGCGTGCATACATTCTGAAATACATGCATGAATAAATATGAATAAATGCATACGCAACGCATTGATGCATACTATAACTGCAAACAGACGCGCAGTGCATAAATAATGCTATTATATACATACATACTAAATACACGCGTACATTTATTATGCAAATGGAAACAATGAAACTTCAAATGCATACATAAAAAATTAAATTACATATAGAAATAATGCATCCGTTGAAAATTCCTAGAGCGATAGTGAATAGGGATTCACGCCTGAAAAAAAAAATAAATAATAAATAATGCACACAGAGGATAAATGCATACATGCATGTGTCCACGGATACGTAATTCATGATGCATACAGAGATACATGTATACATATTGATATATGTGCAAACACATACTGAAAATACACAAATACATGCATGCACAACGGAATTTAATTCACACATGATTCATTCGTACATAATGCAAATGCATACATACATGCTTGCACGATTCAAACGCATCGCTTCCTAATACATGCCGAGACCATGCGTACATACATTACACAACTGCCTGCATAGACATTAGATACGTAAGCAAAAAAAGCGTTTATATCTTCATACAAAGATACATATTTATAATCAAGAGAAATTAATAACATAATTATAGTACATTCTTTTAACGTAAAGAAACGACTTTGATAGAAACATAACAAATTAATCTAGTGACTCCTATCGAAGACTAATATCAATCAAATGCAATAAGATACCATATCCAAGTAATGTTTATGCGCATACACCAATGTATTTTTGAAGGAGAGATGGCCATTAAAAGTCACCACCTACTCCCTTGCATGTTCCCTGTGATGAACCACAAATGAGAAGCCAAAATACTATTTTTCAGTTCACTTCCATCAACTTTTACCAACCCAAGTAGCCGACTACCACTCAAATAGCGAAATTTGCGCTTAACCGCCTCCCTATGCTTGACTCTTGGGCAATGCATAAACCCACTCATCTGTGAGACAGCAAACTAAATATCTGGTTGAGTAATGCATAAGTAAATCAAGCATCCAACAGCCTACTGATAGAGAATAGCATCAAATGCATCTCCAACATCATGAAGACTAAGTCGCAAACTTGTCTCCATAGGAGTAGCAATAGGTTTATAGTCTTCAAGGCCAAAACATTGCAATAATGTGTCAATATATTTTGTTTGACACAAAGCCATTCCACCATCAACATGCATAAACTGAATGCCCAAATAATGATGCAAATGCCAGCATGTAAATCAGCCTTGAAATCACGAATTTTCTTCTCATGAGTACTAGTGAGCAACATGTCATCAAGATACACCACAATGATCATACATACATCATTAGCACGCTTGACATATAAGGTGCTTTCAGTTGGACTATTCTTGTAGCGCCGTATCACTCTCTCTCTCGCTCTCTCTTTGTCTCTCTCTGTCTCTCTGTCTCTCTCTCTCTCTCTCTCTCTCTCTCTCTCTCTCTCTCTCTCTCTCTCTCTCTCTCTCTCTCTCTCTCTCTCCCTCTCCCCGCAGCCTCTCCCCACCACAACCCCCACCCACACCCACCCATGCCCCTCCACACCACAGCCCCCGCTCTCCCCTCCTACACCCACCCACGATCTCTTCTCTCTCTCTCTCTCTCTCTCTCTCTCTCTCTCTCTCTCTCTCTCTCTCTCTGTTTCTGTCTCTCTCTCTCTCTCTCTCTCTCTCTCTCTCTCTCTCTCTCTCTCTCTCTCTCTCTCTCCCCTCACGCAACACCCTCCCCTGCAGCCCCCTCCTCTCCCCACCCACTCCCTGCCTCCCCTCCATGCAACTACCTCCCCTGCAGCCCCCTCCTCTCCCCACCCACTCCCTCCCTCCCCTGCACAACTCCCTCCCACACAGCCCCCTCCTCTCCCCTCTCGCCTATCCCCTTCCGCTTGAGGACTACTTTCTCTTCACTTTCGCTTGAGCAACTAGAGTAAGGTGAAATGCCGAGAGTAAAAGGGCACCGAGTTGAAGTGCTTGCTGCATCTAAATACAACACTTTCTTCTTCACTTAATTGGTGCCTGATAAGTGTGTTGAGACAATGAACTTGAGAAGATAGGGACTTTGGTTCAAAGGTTTGTTGAAGAAATGTCCAAATGTCGCATGTTGTCTTATGATGGCATCCAAAATTCTTCATGGGGCCACTCATATGGCGAAGCAACTCGAGTCGAGTGGAGATATCATGTGCATACCACGCTTTGATGGCTACAATTTGTGTGGGGTCTGTGTAATCTGCACACCGTTCACTCCTGTCGACAGAGAAAAAAGGATGAGTCTTTCCCCCCCTACAACCACCCCCACACCACCCACCACCCCCCACAACCTCCACAATCTCCCACTATTCCCACCCACAACCTCTCCCACCCCCCACAACCTCTCCCACCCCCCACAACCTCCCCCCACAACCTGCCTCCCCCCACAACCTCCACAACCTCCCCCTATTCCCACCCACAACCTCCCACACCCCCCCACAACCCCCCACAACCTCCCACAACCTCCCCACACAACCTCCCCCTATTCCCACTCACAACCTCCCACACCCCCCACAACCCCCCACAACCTCCACAACCCCCCCCCCCCCCATTCCCACCCACAACCTCCCACAGTCCCCGCAAGCCCCCGCAACATCCCCCCACAACCTCCCGCCCCACAACCTCGACAACCTCCCCCTATTCCCACCCACAACCTCCCACACTCCCCACAACCACCCACAACCTTCCCCCACAACCCCCACAACCTCCCCAACGTCCCCCTATTCCCACCCACAACCTCCCACACCCCCCACAACCTCCCTCCCCCCACAACCCCCACAACCTCCCCCTATTCCCACCCACAACCTCCCACACCCTCCCCCACAACCTCCCACACCCCCCACAACCTCCACAACCTCCCCCTATTCCCACCCACAACCTCCCACACCCCCCACAACCCCCCACAACCTCCCCCTATTCCCACCCACAACCTCCCACACCCCCCACAACCTCCACAACCTCCACCCACACCTCCCTCACCACCCACCATCTCTCCTACTCAATATGTAAGGGTCAAAAGCTATTACGAAAATTATGTGAAGGATGTGCTTCTCACGGTCATTCGAATATCACGGGCGGCACAAAATGAGCATCTTAGCTTGCATGCAAAAGTGACAGTAAAAGTGTAAGGGGTAAAAGTGAAAGTGAAGAAATGACTATTGCCGCCAACCATTCATGATGAGTGCCTATTTTTGAGGATCCAATTCAAATCTAGTGCCATATTTGATCTACACCTCCAATTTTCGGCAATCAATTTGCGCATGATCAGTGGACGTGAGGAATGGGCAAGGCTCTCTTGGCCTATTAGAGCCTATAAAAGCAATGGATTTGTGTTCATTTGGGACACACAGATACCTACATACGTACAGGGGTCCTCTCTTTGCACCCTGTGGCTACAAGCCTACTGTAGGAAGTCACTCTGTGGTGAGGATACAGAGCATGGGATTCCCAGTGGAGGGCTAATAGCACTATAGTGTGAAGAGAGTGGCTTGGTTTTGACATTCAGTGTGAGTCAGTGGTATTTTCATGCTCGTTTTCATAACTTTGTACTGAGCAGTGCAAGTCTTCATCTAGTTGTGTTTAGCAGTCTTCATCTAGTTGTGTTCAGTGCAAGTCTTCATCTAGTTGTGTTCATCTTATTGGACGAATCTCATGTACTGATTTCATTGTTCTGGATTGACATGTTAGCATAGATCTTTTGTAGCATTTCCTTGGCCTCCATTGTAATCATCTGTTCAAACTAAGGAGTGGTTTGGTCTCCCACTAGTGTCAATTGTCATTAATCTTGTCCCTGAGTATTTACAATTTTGAGCTATTATTGTTATCTGCCTGCTCACAGAAGTGTTAAAGGATATATTTCCCTAAGGAGAACCTCCCTTGAGTAGGCGAAGTACTTGAGTGGATGGTGCATGCTCCTCCTAAAATTTGATACCCCAGTACCTCCTCTACAATTTGGCATGCACGATGGGACCCTTGCGTTTCTCTGAGAGGCCCTAAGGATAGTAAATAGTCCTTTGTTTTAGTATTTATGCCCTATTGCATTTGCAAGTAGGTAAATGACCCATACACGAGCAGATAAGGAGCCTCTTCGTGTACGAAGGAGCCTTAACAAGTCAGCTATATCTTTAACTAGTGAACCTAGCTCCCCTCTACCCTCCTTGAATTTATCTATTGATTTGGGTGCGACACCACTGTCAAAGGAGAAGCATAGGAGAACATTACACTTCTCCTCAGATACGTCAGAAGAAACACGAGTGCAAATGGAGGATCTCTCTCATTTACTCTCCTGGCTCAATATCAAGTTCCCTACCTTCAAGAGACAAGCTTATGAGCATGCTGATGATCATGTGAAGAGGTTCATCTCCTTATGCCATGGATGAGGTCTGTAGAATAGAGAGGATGCAATGCTGGTACTCTTCCCATCCACATTGGAAGGCCTTACTGACAAATGGTACATTCAATATGCAGATGGCCATTTCGCTACATGGGAGGCTTTGAAGACGGCATTCTCATAGACATTTCAACCTAGTGACTCCTCAGAAAGAGCTCTAGACTAGCTCGAGAATCCAAGGCTAAAATCAGGTGAATCCTTCCATGAACTTCACCCTAGAACAAAAGCACTTGTTGCACATCTTCCACATGCTCCAGGTGATTTCTTGGTTAAAAAATGGATAGAAAAAGCTTTGCCCACGTCATCTCAGCAGAAGTTACGTGAGTCTCTTAGATTTTATGCAACCCTCAATGATTTTGTTGCAGCAGCATCACACATTGAAGAAGCTAGGCAACATTTTGAAGGGGATACACAACCGAATTATGCTGCAGAACTAGACCCTATTGGGCAACTGAGGAAGTAATTGTAGGCATTGATAATGCAACAAAATTAACAAGAAGAGAAGGTCTTGCCACCACTCCGTCGCACTGATGATGAAGTAGCCCAACTTAGCCGTGAATTAGAAGATTTGCAGTCCACTCAGGATACAAGAAGGTAGATTTGGTGCATTATGTAACAACAATGGACATTCCATTGCTAATTGTCCTAACAAGGTAAGCTATCAATTTTGTGGAAAGGATGGCCATGAAGCTAGAGACTGTTACTACCTCAAAGGTACACAATAGCGAGGTAACCCTCAAGCTCTGGATTCGTATTATCCTAGTACTTCAAATGCACCTAATAAAGAGGAGAATCGCCCGACAAAGCCTAGATATAATAGGCCTTTGATGTGTTATCGTTGTGGTGAGTATGGCCATATGCAAAATAGGTGTTCCCTTCTAGAAGATACACCTCCTTGTCAGCATTGTCTAGAGGCTAAGGAGCACTATACCAAAGACTGCCCAAGAAGGCATCCTGCTCCAGTCCACATGATTGCAGTCTCTCCACAAGAAGAAGGTATGACCACTCAGTTTTATGCTATTTCATCCTCTACAATGCCCATGATGACTAGAGCCAAAAAAGAAGCAGCAATCCGTAGAGAGGAACAACAAGGATTCCAGGATAAAGAGGAGGAAAAGAAGGCTCGGTGAAAGGGCCAAAAAAATTTGAAGGAGCTTATGAAAGGATAGCTACTTCTCTAAGGGACCAACCAACAAGTCTGCAAGAAGACACTCATGAGGTAAAAATCGAACAGATCTTGAAAGGCATTCATCACAAGGTTAGTCTGTACGAACTCGTAAAGATGGATTCAAAAATAAGGAGTGACCTATTAAAGATTATACACTCTGCTCACTTGATCCACCCACCTAGCATAGATGGTTTCATGGTTGATTTTCCCCCTGCACCCCTAGTAGACTACCAAAGCTCAAGGTTATCTGTTCGTATAAAGGATTAAGCTCTCACAAGTGTGATCATAGATGTAGGCTATTGCCAGGTTTCGATGCTTTTTTTGACTCTGATTGGGATGGTTGCGATGACATTGGTGTGTCCACTAGTTTCTTTTGCTTCATGCTTGGTAGCTCACGAGCAAGAAGCAGTCTACTGTGGCCACTTCTAGTTGTGAGGCTGAGTATAGGGCAACTTTCACACCGACTGTTGAGTGTGTGTGGGTCGGATGCCTTATGGCTAATTTGGGTGTTGGTCACTCTTCTGCCACCACCATCTTCATTGACAGTGAGAGCACTTCGGCAGTTCTGAGGAACCCTGTGTTCCATGCTCGCACTAAGCACATTGAGGTGCATTATCATTATGTTAGGGAGAGGTTCTCTGTTGGGGAGATCAGCTTGGCATATGTGCCCATGCAGGAGAACATTGCACACCTTTTCACGAAGGCTCTGCCTAAGGAGATGTTTGAAGCTTTCCGCAAAGCTTTAGGCTTACTTGCTTTTGTGGAGTGATTTCCACATAGCTTCCACTTGTTTATACATGAGTGCTAGATCCTTGTTCACGGCATCACTCCCAAGGGGGATTTGTTGATATATTTAGGTAGTGATGTGTGTGAACACACTAGGACCACCGTGGCAATTTTCTCCCTCTTTAGGAGGTCTTTTCCCCTAGCTTGTATATATGCATATCACCCTAATAGGCTACTTATCTTTGTACATTCTAGTGGTAATACATTCAGTATTGTGTGTTGAACTCCGAGCTTCTTCTTGTTCCTTGTGTTGTTCACATGCTTGAGCAGATGTCTAACTCCAACAATGTTCAAGTTTATTGACTTTGGATCACAATCTTATCCCCTATGTGGACCATGACTCGATGAATGATACTCCAAAGAATTTCCAAAAATTTTCTATGACGGATATCATAGATATCTTCCTACCGGACATGTCTTACATAAAGAAAACATTGGCGAACATTCACAACCACAAATGAAAGCAAGGGGATTGGAAGCATTTGTGGGATGCAGGAATTCCAATTGCTTGCATCAAATGGATGTGCATCTTTAGGATCTCCCTTATTGGATTGGATTATTGATCAATCATTGGCTGGACCCAATGCATATTTTTGATAATGTGAGAGAGGTTCTCTGGAAGACATTAATCAAAAAGAAGGAAAGCAAAGCCCAAAGGGAGGACTTTGAAGAGCAAGGTCACGTGCAAGAGTTGTGGGCAATTACCAAGTTAAATAAAACAACATTGCTACCAAGATCTCCTTGGGTGCTTCACAAGATGGAAGAGCAACAAGTGAGGAAGGTGATTTATGAGCTTCAAACAGCTTTTGGGTGCATGAGGTGTCTAAAGTCTGCCTTCACTCAAAAACAACAATCTCAAGTGGCTTGAGTCTCATGATTGGCACAATTATTTGCAGTTTGTGCTCCCTATAGCTGTGAAAGATTATTTTTTAGAGGATGTGCAAACAAACATTTAAAAAATTAGTTGCGAGGCCCTTCAAAGGGCGTCTCGCAAGCCAAGAACCTCCACATCATGAAAAATAGATGATAATAATAATAAAACAAAAGAGGAACAAGTCCAAGATCAACAATGACATGAGATATCACAAATAATAGTTTTTCCTTCACTAGATGAGGGTTGTCCGACATCGCTAGAGTGATGGTGTTTCGCCGTTGGCTTGAAGATAGAAATCTTAACCCTTACATTATATCTTTATCAAAGGTAAAAGTTGATGGAAGTGAACTGAAAAATAGTATTTTGGCTTCTCATTTGTGGTTCATCACAGGGAACATGCAAGGGAGTAGGTGGTGACTTTTAATGGCCATCTCTCCTTCAAAAATACATTGGTGTATGCGCATAAACATTACTTGGATATGGTATCTTATTGCATTTGATTGATATTAGTCTTCGATAGGAGTCACTAGATTAATTTGTTATGTTTCTATCAAAGTCGTTTCTTTACGTTAAAAGAATGTACTATAATTATGTTATTAATTTCTCTTGATTATAAATATGTATCTTTGTATGAAGATATAAACGCTTTTTTTCCTTACGTATCTAATGTCTATGCAGGCAGTTGTGTAATGTATGTACGCATGGTCTCGGCATGTATTAGGAAGCGATGCGTTTGAATCGTGCAAGCATGTATGTATGCATTTGCATTATGTACGAATGAATCATGTGTGAATTAAATTCCGTTGTGCATGCATGTATTTGTGTATTTTCAGTATGTGTTTGCACATATATCAATGTGTATACATGTATCTCTGTATGCATCATGAATTACGTATCCGTGGACACATGCATGTATGCATTTATCCTCTGTGTCCATTATTTATTAATGTTTTTTTTTTCAGGCGTGAATCCCTATTCACTATCGCTCTAGGAATTTTCAACGGATGCATTATTTCTATATGTAATTTAATTTTTTATGTATGCATTTGAAGTTTCATTGTTTCCATTTGCATAATAAATGTACGCGTGTATTTAGTATGTATGTATATAATAGCATTATTTATGCACTGCGCGTCTGTTTGTATGCACTATGTGTGTGCATTAAAAATGCATATTTATTCATGCATGTATTTCAGAATGTATGCACGCATTTATTTATTCATAACATAGCCTTTGTTTATGCATTATATATATATATATATATATATATATATATATATATATATATATATATATATATATATATATATATGTATGCATTATATATATATATATATATGTGTGTGTGTTTTTTTTTATGCATTATAAGCATGCACTATATTTGCAGTATTTGAATTCAATCTGCATGATTTGTGCAATTTTCAGATGTAATTTTCAGATGTTTATTTTGAGCATGTATGGTTGCGTTATGCACTATGAACATATGCATGCATCTAATGTGTATGTACGGATATTATATATGTGTTGCTTTGCATTATACATGCAGATACGTATGGATTGTGTATGCATTCTATATCGATGCTTTTCCAGTACGAATACATGCATGTATTGACTACGTATGCATGCTTTGGATTCTACGTATGCATGCTTTGGAGTCATGTCGACACATTATGGAGGAACGACTTTTCATTACATGTCTATTCATACATCGTAGTACGCAGTTCTTTCAGGATCCACTGAGCATGACAAATTAGCGTCACTGCGTTGAATGTGTGACATGGTTGCTCACAACGATCTCGCTATGCAACAGAAGAAGTTTCCGTAAGCATCGGCAAGCAACTGCGTATCCACGACCTCATGGACTTGTTCAAAATTTGTTCTTGGGGGTCACTTATCAAGGAAACTTTAAGCTACCTGTGTAGAGATGTTGCATCTTTTATGGGTAAGAAGAAACCGCAAATCCTGAAGATGTTCATAACACACAAACTTACCATTTTACACTTCTCGATGTTCGAAGAGCGGAACTTGCATTAATCTGTATTATTCGTGTGAAGAGATTGTAAAATTGATTCTTATTTATATATATATATATATATATATATATATATATATATATATATATATATATATATATATATATATATTAGACGTGCTTTACCCCTCACTTGTCAAGGTTAGTGCGAAAGTTCGAAGCAGTCAACGAAACCCTTTAGGTTTTGAGTGCAGCAGATGGCGCCCATATCTCATCATACTACAACATAAAAACCATGTGGGCTACTACAACCCAAAAACGTTTCTCTATCTATCTTGTTAAGGCTAACAATATTGAACGATTGCTTGATTTAGAATTATGCCTCGGAATGGGTTGGATCAATGATTGACCTACTTAACTTTCTTGGAAGTGGGTTAGGGAAAAGATGTACAAGGTGTTATATAGTCAAATATTTTTCCGTGGAAGATGCTTCGTATCGCGCACGAACGACCAATCGTTTATTTGATGTTAAATCTTCCCTCCAATCAACTACTAGTATCCAATTGAAAAAGATCTCGGTATGTTCAAGTAAAAGTTTTGCATTATATTGAAACGATGTGAAATAAATCTTTAACTAATATTCTAGACCTTCTTGGTGTCATGGAAAATCTTTTCATATAGACGGGGCTCCCGCAGCTGCAGAACTGGAATCGGCAAGACGCGGTAAAAATTAAAAGAGGATGAATTTGTGGACTAAGCTATCAGGAAAATGAAGAAAACAAGCAATGGATTCTTTTCAAAGTGAATATGAACAAATAAGTGATTATGTGAGTGCTCCAGGATGAGGAGACAATCTATTATTGCAAGGACGCAATAAAAATGAACATGCAAAGTATTTTTTTGAAAATGAAGCTTTAGAGAACGTGGACTCATTATCATAATGTTCATCATACGCTATTTTAACACAAGGAATTAATCGTCGCATTTATTTTTATCACATGTCTTTATCAAACAGTATTATTGATGGTTATATATATATATATATATATATATATATATATATATATATATATATATATATATATATATATATATATATATATATATATATATACCTTCTTATATTTATGGTTTCTTAATAAAGAAAATGTTGGCATAAGTTTACTCTCAAAGAGTACCTTGAATTAATTAAAATTACAAGTGACGAAGGACCACGTGGACAGAAAGCTTAAAGACAGGATGAGAAAGCCAATAGATTGAAGTACACGGGCTTGACGGTCGAATCAACGAAGTCACATGTGAACACCATCGTCAAGCGAAACCACCAAGGCAAACGAGCGTAATATCAACATTTAGGGTGTAAATGGAGTTTTTAGAGGAACATTTATGGCGATTGAATTATAGTTCTTATCATTTGATAATGTTTTACAATATAATTTTTTCTTCATTTGATGAGGTGTCATGATGGTGTGCTTTTTCTTCATATCACAAATGTAAGCATTGTCCAAATCTCATCAGAAACTATTTAAGAGTACATAAGATTTTTGTAACATATTTTTTGAAAAATGTGAAACTAATTTTATATAATATTAGTTTTCAATAAATATGTAATCCCGATTGTGACATATACTCTGTTCTCTTATCAAAAGCATTCAAATATGTGTTGTTTGAAGATATAATCAAACAATTATATCTTTACGTACTCTACTTTTGTTAATGCTTCATTAGTTTTATTCAGTAAATAGATTCTACAGGGAGATTCGGCCATAAATCTACTCTCGCATATGGCATATTAGTTTGTATTAATTGATATTATAAATGAAGCTAAATTTACTATCTTCAAGAATTCACGTATCTCGTAAAGTAGGGTTTTGATGCTCGGCATGATTGGTATTACAAAGCTCGAACATCTACTATAGTATAGCACGGAAAAGGATGGCTCTAAGGTTAGAAGAGATAGCCGATAGGTAAATGTGCATACTCCGCATTTACCTAAGTTTATATCTTTCTCCGTAACCTATTCACATAGAGGAAATGGAAAACTGAATGTACATGACCTCCAAGAGAACATACCTCGGAGAATGCAAGCCCACAAACGTGTTAGGCATCACAATGCCCCCCCACCTGTTCATTGTAGATCGATGAGGAGGAGGACCCATACACGCGCATGCCTCTGTCAGGCAATAGATTTTGTACTCAAGTTCATGAACTTGACAAATAAATCAGTGGTATGAAGACTTTTCACCTTGTTAATAGACACACACACACAGACAAGATGAGTCATGCACACATGCACAAGCATATGGATATATAGATGCAAGAAAGTCCCACTCCATTGTGAAACACGAAAGCTCTCAGTAGACTCACACTTTTAATGAGAGAATAAAAAATGAAAAGGAATAATCTTATACTGAGTTCATTTTTATAGATGGAACTAAAAACGTGACCCTCTTCACACTCTATGTAATTCTTATAGGCATCTACTAATGAATGACCCTCTTCACATTCTGATGCTCCTTAAATCTCATTTGATACCTAATTCAAGTCTAACCTATAATATAACTTGCAAAAATATGAGCCAAGTTTACAGAATATAACTTTTGAACATATATTATAAGGGTGTCTTTCCATGTGTAAATATCCACCCCGATAAAAGAATTCGGGATATGCAGTGCTACTTCTATTGCCTATCCCTTACTTTGCTTGAGCGCATATGCATTGCTTCTTTTCTTGAGTATTTTCATAGCAGCAGCCTTCTCCATCTTCTAGCATAAAAAACACTTCATCATTTTCCATCTCCAATACTTACTATTTCTTAGTATTCTTTTTTTTTTGCTTTATGGATATGGATCCGAACTTTTCTCTAATCGTGGGTCCACAATGTGAGGAAAAACAAACCATAATTTTTTATTCGAAATAGTTTCTTCGTCGATGTACTTCATATACCGATCCACATGGATCTCTCAACCTCACTCGTCATGGCCATATAGACATGTTAAGATATTCTTTCACTAGTACCTCTCCATCGATGTTGAGAAACTGTTGTCGTCAACTCAACATGAATGAAACTTCACAACGACAACTTCTTTCTACTCCTTCAGCGTGGATGGATCTCCACACAAACCAAACATGCCAAGAAAAAAAAAAGGAGTAAAGTAATGGGGAAAGATGTTTTTGTCCATTTTGGGAAAGATGATGATGATGGAAATAAAACAAGGGAAATGGAAGGTCATTGGCTTTAACAGCCTTGCTCGCGTTCCAGAGACTATGAACAGTGTCTTCTGAAACCTCTTTAAGAAAGGACGCATTATATTTAAAGAAGGAAAATGGGCGGTCATTGACTTTAACACCCTCGCTCACGTTTCAGAAACTATGAACAGTGTCTTACACCTCTTTAAGAAAGGGCTTATTATATTTAATGGACCACAATACATTCAATCCCATGGAGATTAGGCTTCGATCGAACTTCCTCTTCCCAAAACAAAGTTCCGAATTTTTGAAAAGAAGCTATAATGAAGAATATAAAGAAAAAAAAAAGATTTTATGCTTAATGGAATTTGGAGTATACTCAAGATACAAACCACACCTTCATGAGTTTCAAAAAGATTAAAGTATGACATGAAAATGATATGAGTTTTACGTCACCCCATCAACCCCGGCTAACCATGTGTCTTGCTTTTTGAAAATTATGAAATGGCCTTTCTATCGTTGCCTATTGTTGCTTGTAGACAAGAACGATGGTTCCTGTAAGAAAGCGAGATGTAGAACGAGCAAGAGTCTTGAAAGTCCTTCTAGAAAAACTCCCACACCCTCGGTTTCAAGATAAATTTCTTCCACACTCTAGAAAACCAGATTGACCTTGTGATTGTCTTGTGCAAACCACACACACACAAATTCGTGATTTCAAGGCTGATTTACATGCCGGCATTTGCATCATTATTTGGGCATTCAGTTTATGCACGTTGATGGTGGAATGGCTTTGTGTCAAACAAAATATATTGACACATTATTGCAATGTTTTGGCCTTGAAGACTATAAACCTATTGCTACTCCTATGGAGACAGGTTTGCGACTTAGTCTTCATGATGTTGGAGATGCATTTGATGCTATTCTCTATCAGTAGGCTATTGGATGCTTGAAATACTTATGCATTACTCAACCAGATATTTAGTTTGCTGTCTCACAAATGAGTCGGTTTATGCATTGCCCAAGAGTCAAGCATAGGGAGGCGGTTAAGCGCAAATTTCGCTATTTGAGTGGTACTCGGCTACTTGGGTTGTTTTATCCGAAGGGGGAATTTGATGCCAGATTTCACAATGAGGAAATTGAATTTGAACCCCGCTAAGGTGGCACCATTCATAGTTACACTAGCAGATCAACATCGGGTTGCACCTCTTGGCATTATTGAAAAGGTACTGATGATAGTACAGGGTTACCACTTTGTTCTATATTTTGTTGTTATTGCACTACCACAGGAGACTTCTTACCCTTTACTCCTAGAGAGACCTTGGTTGAGGCAAGCAAAAGCTTTGCAAGATTGGGGGAAAAACAAACTGTGGATTTCAACAAACACCAATAGCCAACTGCAACTACATTTAAAAGAAGGAGTCGACTCAGGGAAAACTACTGGGTATACTATGGACACTCAGGTAATGCCCTCTTTATGGCAAGAAGAAGATACATTATTGAATTGAATGATGGAAAGTACAGAGTTTTGCATGGTGGAAATCTATGAAATAGAGGAAGAAGTTGCAGATGAAGGAGTTGTAGGAAAAGGCCATGAAGTTCACAAGGAGTTGGAGAACGAGAGTTTGCAGGAAAATACAAACATTGAAGGGGCAACAACTATAGAAGTTTCAGAAAAAGAAAGTTATGAGCCTGAATGCAAAGAAGATCTCCCCTTTTCGAATATACCTCAAGGATGGACCAAAGAACATATTGCAGAATATAGGCTAGATTCCACTCTTGCATACAGTGGAGATGATTTCTCAAGTAAGACCAGTCCTGAAACACTTGTTCAAGAAGTAAATCGAGGAGATGAAGAGAATCCTCAAGTAGTCCACTAGGCCTCTTGGCTATGGCATTATCCCCCTTTACTACAGAAGGTAACTTTTTTACCTTTTTCCTACAAAAATGTCTTTACATGGTCCTAAAAAGATCTAACACGGATACCAGAGGAGCTTGGATTAGATCGGATACTCTTAGTTAAGGGAGTTGCGCCTACAAGAAGTAGGCCGTATCGACTCAATCCAAAGTATGCAAAGGGGGTAAAGTTGGAAATTACAAAACTAGAAGAAGCAAGTATAATTGTTCCAGTAGAACATTCCATGTGGTTTTCTTCTATGGTTATTGTACCCAAGAAAAACAGTGGAAAAATAAGAGTCTGTGTTGATTTTTGTGGCTTGAATAAAGTGACTGTTCAAGATGGATTTCCTCAGCCCTTCACAGAGCAAGTACTTGAGGAAGTAGCCAGTCACACTTTGTATAGCTTCCTAGATGGTTTAAGTGGCTACAATCAGATAATGATCCATCCTGATGATAGGGACAAAACAGCCTTTGTTACTCCCTGGGGCACTTATGTCTATACCCGCATGGCTTTTGGCTTGAAAAATGTGCCAGCTTCATTTAATAGAACAATGTATCTGATATTGGGCAAGTGGTTAACAACCCTTTTGCGCATTTTCATGGATGACTTTTTAGTGTTTTCAGGCACAGATAAAAGAGCTGCAGTTCAAGATTTCCATGGTCATTTGGAAAATCTAAAGGAGACCTTTGAGCAATGTCTCAAAAGAGGTTTGAAGTTAAATCCCGCTAAATGTCATTTTTTGGTCACCAAGGGCACTCTTCTTGGTCACATAGTATTTGCTGAAGGAATAACGGTTGACACTACAAAGGTTACTGCTATTCTTTCCATGCCTATCCACAAAGCCCAAAGGAAGTGCAAAGTTTTTTGGGCCATGCAGGATAGCATAGAAGATTCATAGGAATGTATATAGAAATAGCTAAGCCCTTGTCAAGGCTTACTAGTAAAAAGGTCCCCTTCTCATGGAGTGCTGAAGCTGAGTAAGCATTTTGTGAACTAAAATTGAGGTTATGTACTGCTCCACTTTTAAGTGTTCCTAACTATTCATTGGAGTTTCATGTGCATACAGATGCCAGTCCTCATGCTGTTGGTGCGATTCTAGCTCAACCATCATCACACAAGTTTGATAGACCTATCTCCTATGCAAGGAGATTACTCACCAAGGAAGAAAGTAACTACAGTACGACTGAAAGGGAAGGTTTGGCTATTGTATTTGCTCTACAGAAGTTTCGGCATTACCTTCTTGGTGTACATTTTATAGTCATATCTGACCATCAGCCTTTGAAGTACTTGATAAACAAGCCTAGAGTGGCTGGAAGGGTTTGGAGATGGTTACTCCTGTTTCAAGAATTCAACTTTGATATTGATATTAAGCCAGGAAAAGAGCACTAAATGGCAGATCAAGTATCCAAGACCGCAATGAGCGAGAAGGCAACAGGTATTAATGATGAATTGGTGGATAGTAATCTCTTCCTAGTAGCAACTCAGATTGATTGGTATGATGGAATTTTCACTTTTCTTACTACTGGAAAACTCCCAGAGCATTTGATATCTATAGAAAAGAGAAGATTACTCCTTAAAACCAAGGCGTACAAACTCATTAATGGAAATTTA
The DNA here is from genome assembly GCA_020310875.1 of Ceratopteris richardii. Classification (NCBI taxonomy): domain Eukaryota; kingdom Viridiplantae; phylum Streptophyta; class Polypodiopsida; order Polypodiales; family Pteridaceae; genus Ceratopteris; species Ceratopteris richardii. The sequence continues at coordinate 80,724,922 of CM035421.1, read as the reverse complement.
TATAGATATTGTCAGGATGACAACTTGAGAAAGTGTGTTTATCCAGAGGAGGTAAATCTTTTGCTAGAAGTTGCACACAGTGAAGGGCCTCTAAAGGTGGAAGAGTTGTCTCACAGAATCATCCACAAAGGACTATGGTGGCCTCATATTTACAAGGATGCGATCAAGTTTGCTAAAGAATGCAACATTTGCCAGAGATGTGCTCCTACGCCATCCAGATTGAATTTCCAACCATTACTCATATCTATAGGATGGCTCCCATTTGAACGATGGGGTCTTGATTCCATAGGACGTATTAGTCCAACTGGTTACCCTGGGGGTAAGAAGTATATTTTGATGGCCACTTGTTATGCAACTAAATGGATAAGGCTAAAGCTATTGTGGACTGCACGGCTTTAACAATAGCTAAGTTTTTTGTATAAACGTATTTTTTCAAGATTTGGTTGCCCACTGGAAATCACTAGTGGTAGGGGCACACATTTTGTAAATCAACTGCTCCAATTTATATTTGACAGGTACAAGGTCTTCCATAAAAATTATGTGCCTACTATCCAAGGGCAAATGGCCAAGCAGAGAGCTCCAATAAGATTTTGATCAGGTTGGTGCACAAATTATCTTTTGATCATCAACGCTTTTGGCCACAAGCATTGATCGGTGCAATTTGGGCTTTCAGGACTACAAAGAGGGGAACCATTGGTGAGAGTCCATTTCGCTTAGTATATGGAAAAGAGGCATTAGCACCATTCGAATTTATTATCAAAAGACTGGTGGCATTAGAAGAATACAGAGAAGAAGCAATGCAAAAACTTTAGGTAACACAAAATAAGCGAAAAAGATTACACATCCAATATCTTAGGACCAATGAAGTACAGGAAGGATCCTTGGTTTTGGTGCATCAAATTCCAGCAGTTTCTGCCGAATCGGCACCCAAGTGGATAGGACCATATAGAGTGGAGAAGGTATTACCACATGGAGCAATGCATCTAGAGGATTTGCACGGTAAGAGGATACCCCTAGTTAATATCTCCAAGGCAAAGAATTACCTGCATTAAGGCAAGATCAAGAACTTCATCCACTGTACATACCACATTTCATTCAGTGTTCGCAGTTTATTTAGGTCTATTCAATAAGCAAATAAAAAGGAAAAGTTGCACCGGGAGGGTGCAAAGACTTGATGTGGGGGTCTTTAGCTTATAATTCATAACATGCTGATAAAAATTTCTCTTTGTGGCTAGCACACATGGTCAAAGTAGCATTCGGAAAAAACATATGCTATATAGTAGTAGTAATTGTCTAATTTGATTCCATCAAAATGGTTCCCAAACTTTCTCTTAGTAATGTTCTGGAGAGAATTATCAAAATATTTATGGACCATGGAGGATCTTTGTTGGATATTGTGTCTGTGAGCATGATGAAAGTTGGAATTAGTGTGGCACCGACATTGTTAGAAACCTCTATCCATGGATACATTCATCCTTACCTTCATGTCTTGGAGCTAGAGAATAAAATGGATGTCAATGGGAGGATAAAAAAGTGCTTCAAAACTCCTAAGTTGGTGAAGGATAATGAAGCTCACATTTTTTGTAGCCATAGCATGGTGTCGATGTATCTATGCTTTGTTGTCTGCAATAAGCACAACATAAGCTCAGAATGTAACAAGAGAGATAGGAAATGATGGGGTTGTCTTAAATTTGGGAGAACAACTAGTGGTCAAGCTCAAAGACACGGACTTGTTCTCTAGTATGACTGCGTATTGTATGCATGTTGAACAATTGATGACAACTAAAAATTTCTTGCATTTATCACATGTACTCATAGCTCCTCTGGGGCGATCCACACCTAAAAATAGAGAGAATGACGGATGAACTCCATGGCACAAGAAGAGAAAGAGAGGAGGGGAGAGAGAGAGAGAGAGAGAGAGTTCTCAAGATTGTGATCACCTTATGTTAATAAGGTAATAAGAAATTGTACAGATTTCTTGATTGGGGAATCATACTATTATCACTATTAAAAACCTACAAGTTTTGATAAGATAGTCTGCTTCACTGAACCTACTGTCATACAACTAGAAACTCCCCAGCATAGTTACATTTGCATTTGTTATTTTTCCTCAAAGGAATTTGTGTTGTTGTGCCATAAACAAAGTGCAATCCTTTTTTGTTCTTAAAGACATGAACTCAATTGGGGATGAAATTAAGCAAGTATGAAGAGATATTGTTATTGATTTAGAGTGTATGTTTGCATGTCAAAGGGAATGTAAAAGCAAAAACAAAAAGAAAAATAAAAATAGAGCTGTGTAATATAAAAAGATAAATATACAAGATGAAAGAAATTCAACAAAAACTCAAAGCTAAATAGGGTTATTGTTTTAAGTGTGTTGGTTTATCTTTCAAATGCACTAATTCAAGTTTTTTATTTGCATGATCTTTTTTTTTAGATTCTCCAAATTTGAAGAGAAGCATTACTTGAAGCTTTTGAAGTGAAGTAAAGTGGTGGCATTTTTCTACACTATAGCCAAGAAAGCTAATCATGTTCGGTCATTTTTCCTCACTCATAGAGTAGTAATGGCACATTATTGGAGTTGTATCCATCACTCACTAACAATAATTTTGTATGTTGATTGATCTTTTTACGATCATCCCATGTAAACTTTTAATCTAGTATTATTGATATCGGCGATTTTACTTTGACTATTATATTTACACTTTCATCTCATGCTCACTTGCTTCTACGGCAATGACCCTGATCACCCACACCGATTATGATCACGTAGGAAATGTGTTTTTTTCTACATCCCCTTGGCGAGCCCACTAGTGTACCATTATGCCGGAAGAGCTGCCTAGTATGTGTAACCCGCCCATCAAACTAGAGTGATGCAACACACCCCCTCGGGGCCTGCTCGAACCCCTAGCCAATCATTCCGCCCACCACGATCCACATCCTATTGACAGTGATACACTAGGATTAGAAGGTATTGACTATGCACGATACTTGACAAGTATTGTTACATACCGGAATTCGGTATCAGGATATGGAACTCAATCCGCCATGATAATGCGCTTTTCTAAGTTCAGATTTTATTTTTTTGTGTCTATCTGCTCCTTGTGCTCTCCCTGTCACCTTATCTGCGTGTGGCTAGAAAATCTTTCAACATCTCCCTAAATGAGCCTTTTGATACTAGAGAGGTGTCGTGTTACCTCGTGTGAGTAATAAAACAGAACTTTGGTTTTCGTAGAGTGTAGTGCTGACCTTTAAGAGTATTTCCTTAAGTTTTCATTGCTAGATACTTGCTATGCTTCGTGTTCTAGACGATAGATGATCTGCAGTACTAGTCATTCGGAGATCTCTCTGATACTTTCAAACAAAAAAGTGAACCCAAATGTGGTGATTTTTTACTTTTAGCCTCTAGCTTTCACTAGAGACTCAAGAAAAAAGGTAGAAAATTGTTTTTATGTTAATTTTTGAAATTAAAAAGTAACCATACTTCCAGAACATCTTACCTACTTCCTAATCCTACTCCTTCACTCTCTGTCCTAAACCTAAAAAATTTTCATGCACACGAGTGTATGAAGTAACAAGTGCAAGAAATTAAACTTTGCCACGAATCTTAGATTACTTCTTCAAGCTCACTACCTTCACACCATTACTTTAATCATGTGGAAGGCACCTTGATCGGAATCAATCCATGGAAACGGTGCCAAAAACTTGTGTACCTAAGCTCACAACTCCTTAGAGAGTGGACTTGTGATGAAGGGGACTATACCTCAATCATTGACAAGTGCATATAATGGTGGATTTGATAAAGTGGTTAAGTTATGAATCCAAGGAATTAGACCACATCAAGTTTATGAAGACAGGTGCTATAATGATAGGTAATGAAGTGAATGTTCAAGTAATGCATGTAAATTAGGGAAATATATCTCTTAAAGCACCGCTCTCACTAAAAATGTGTATTGTGATACTAGTTGCAATAGAAAACACAAATCAAGCCATAGCTCTTAGCTCTAATACCTAGATATAGTCCAAAAGGGTTTGCTTCAAAGCTCTCGATGATACACATCCAATACTATTTTGAGCTCAATCTCACAATCGTGCTTCAATTTATAAGCAAAATATAGAGTGCCGGGAAACTCCAACTCTCATATCAACACTCACAGAGCTTCACACACACACACATTTCAATTGCAAAAAAGAGAAGGGGAAAGGGTAGATAACAATTCTAGGCACATATTTCATGCAGTAAACACACATACAAGCTTAAGGAGAAGATACATAGCCAAGAAGAAGAAATTTCAAAATTTAGCTTGTTAGATCTTCACAATGGCAAAATGTTCTTACAAAGACTCACAAAAAATGTATATAAATGTGCCCTAAAATTGGCCTTTTCACATAAGGTACCAACACTTCTCCTAAAAATCAGTAAATTTCTACTAATGTACATGATTTCTCTTGTAGTCTTCAAGGTTCATGCATCTAGAGGACTCCTCTAGAGGATTTACATGGTTTCTCAAGGTTTTACTACGAAATTTGTAAAAAAGAAATTGGGCCATTTATTGAAAGAATTTTATTTCCACAAACTACATAACCCTCTGGTTACTCCATATAGATCTCAACTGTAAGATCTCTATGCTAGAAAGAAGTTCCCTCATCTATTTGGACCAGCTCTTATTCTTCAATTGCAAAGAATGGAAGCAACATGCCAAGTGAAGTCATGTTGACTGCTCAAGAGAAGATTTTCTCGAGGTCAACACCATGTTGTTTCTTAAAACCCATTGCAAAGCATTATGCTTTATACTTTGGAGAAGCACTATCTAATGTGAATCTCAACCTATATACCCATACACATGGTAAAGCTTTCCCTCCCTTGGATAAAGGTACGAAATCCCAAGTACCATTCTTTTGAATAGAATCTAATTCATTCCTCATGCCATGATCCCACTTGACATTATCCTTTTTCTCCATAGCCTCTTTTTAGCAAGAATGATCACTAGCATCTATTAGCATAATAAAATCCAAACTTGGAACATATCTATCACGTGGATGGGAGACAAGTGAATCTCTCAATGGTTGCTAGACAACACTCAAAGTTGATCATAATATGGTGGCTTCCCTCTCCATAATTATTGGGCTACTTTTAGACCTTTGGTAAGAATAGGTGAAAGGTTTATCACATGAAGTGCAGTCAGTATTTCTTTTGCACAAAAAACTTCTGAAAGGTTTGCATGATGTAACATAGAAAGTGCTCTATCCTAAATAGTTAGATTCAGCATTTTAGTTACACCATTCTTTACTAGGGTATAAGAACTCTAAAATCTCTACAAATTCATGTGAGGTATACATCCCAATTATCTCAACATAAATCCTTGAGCTCAGTTCCCTTTTCTCTCATTTTAATCAAACCATTTTCTAGAGGTAGGGAAGATCTCATTCTTTGATCTAATAGGGTATAGGGACTTTTCTAGTAGCATCAATCTAAGAAAACAACAAATTAAAGAGGACCACATGATGACCTTGTGGTCATAGCACCACACACATCTATATGAATGAGATTTAAAGGCTAAATTGAAGAGTCAATGTGCATCTTATGCAGATTCCAAGTTTCCTTTCCATATAATAATGATCAGAAAATGAAAAATCAAAGAGAGAAAACATATGTAAGTAGCCAAAACGAGAAAGATTTTCCATTCTAGTACAAGATATGTTTCCCATATAGCCATGGCAAATACAATCCATAGGTTGTTTAGTAGAAACTAACTAGTGTTTTTTCTGTGATACAAATAAAGGATAAAGTGAGACAACTCTTCTTACTTTTGCGATAACCATATTTGCCTTTGATGCGAAATAAATAAGCATACAAAATCACCTTCTAATCAAGGTCATCAAGTTAACCAATATGCAAGAAACTGTATGATAACTGAACTACATGGTGTACATTATGCATAGCATATTTTAAACCATCAATCAACCCCACAAGTACATCTCCAATGCCCACAACATCACAATGGTAAGAGTCACCAAGTCCCACAATACCATGAAAGTTTGTTGAAAAACTAGAGAACCAAATTAGGTAATAAAAATTTCTAGTTAGATACACTTTATTTGATGTTGTTTGTTTCTCATATGTATTGCAAAAGCTCTTTAAAAGCTCCTCTCCACTTTCACAGTCCAGTACACTAAAATAAACATTATCTGCTAGGTGTAGTCAAATGGTAAGCCTTGTGGGTTCATCAAGTGCATCTCAACAACTTAATGCATGTTATTTGGCTTCCTTGAGATTCCATTTAGTGGCTTCCATTGCCTCGTTTGAATGAGCACATTTTTAGTATGATTCTTTCATAAATTAAGAAAAGTTTCTACCATCAAATGTTTGAATCTCAAAATAGCCTTTGCCATGCACATTGCAGCCCTTCTTGGGAACAATGGTACTAGAACCGTATCCATGAGATGTAATTGGGATCTCTAGTGCCATGATGATAGAGAAATGACTTGAATGAAAAATGGATCTAGAAAACTCGAAACACCACTAAGGCTAAAAAATGGAGGACCAAGCGTCAAATTCTATGAAACTTGGATAAAGTCTCCCCAAAAAATGGATTAATGAATAGCAATGACTAATAAAGAGGATTTTGGGAGAATAAATAAGCTCACATCAATAAGTGTATCAAGGATAAAATTCACCACTATATAATTGACAAAACCAAAACATTTTATACAAAATTGCTAGAGTCTACTCTTCAAACTCTGCATATGAATAGTCTCAAGATCTTGTAAAACTACGAGTACTAACATGTAAACATGCATAGTGATTCATTGACTCCACTGTATTTTATCAGCTAATTGAATGAAGCCAACTTGGCTTATCGAGCATCTATGAACAACTAGCATACATCTCTTATGGTGAGGCTGGTAAGTCTTCCACCTGCATCACCAAAGAGACCCTCACATTTGGGTGTCTCTCCTTAAAGAAAAACCTCACCAAAACCCTCTTTATCACCATCAAAGGCTTTATGGGAAAATGTAATTACTATATCAAAGGCCACATAGATGTACATAAGTTGTATTCATAGAAGCATAGAATGTGTACATGATCAATATATGACATAATATACAATGAAAGGTTGAATTCAAACACTAGCCAAGAACACCTACAAGAGTCTTTCAACTCTATTCTTAAGGCTAGAGAACCTACATTAACTTACGATGGTTGCTGCCACCACAAGTGACAAATTTCAGGAAACCTCCAAATTTACTAGTGTGACTAAAAATAGAACCCCAAATCTGAATATTCAGTTTAGAGAGTTACAAAGAACATTTTCCTTAATGTTCTTGAACCTCTATAAAGAGAATGATGCATGAAAGTACTCCAAAATGGCTGTAAAGAGAATAATCAAGAACTAGGATTTTAGGATGAATACTAGGATTTTATATTAATCCTATAGCATAAGTATTTATGTATTTGATTAAATAATCTATTTCCTAATCCTAAAATCCTAGTATTTTATACATTTGATTATATATAATTATGTTTTCTACTTAATTATATATAATGGTATTTATCCTAAAACCCTAATTAGTATATATAATTAGATATAAAAAGAATTAGGGTTCTATGATAAAACTTCGTATACATAATGAAATATGAAAAGAGCTAGGGCATTCAAATTAAAATAAATATATATAATTAAGTATATAAGAAATTAGGATTTTAATATTAAAACTTATATTGTAACATATATATAATATTATTAGGGTTTTATGACACAATATTAATATACATAATTAAATATAAAAAATGTTAGGCTAATAAAGTAAAATAAATATATATATTTAACTATTTAAAAATAGAGTTTTAGGTTATATATATATATATATATATATATAAGGCTTTTAGGATAAATATTATTATCTATAATTAACTAGAAAACATTATTATATATAATAAAATATACAAAATACTACACTTTTAGGATTAAAAAATAGTCTATCTAATTAAATACATAAATAGCTCTACTACATAATTAATATAAGTATATAAAATCAAATATATAGATTACTATAGTTTTGGAGTTTTTAGTACTATATATAATAAAATATATACACAATTCGGGTGTTAGGATTAAAATTTATAGATATAATTAGGTATATAAAGAATTAGGGCTCCATGGAAAATATTATTATACATAATTAAATATGAAAAGAGCTAGGCTTATCAAATTACAATGAATATATAAAATTCAATATATATCTTTGGTAATGTCATGGCATGCAAAGAGTAGATCTTACTGATTTTGATACTTCGAAACACATAGATACTAAGTGGCCAGAGTTTGTTAGAGAGGCTCAAAATATACATCTAGGCCTAGCTACGGATGACATAAATCCATTTGGTATACACAACTCTTCATGGAACACATGGCCTCTATGTCTGGTCAGATATAACATCCCACCATGGCTGGCCATAAAAATGGGCTATTCATTGTTAGCTCTCATTGTTCCAGGTAAGTATAAACTTAAATACATGGATGTATGCTTGCACTACTTTTGGAAGAGCTAAATACTTTATGGTATGGAATTACTATGTGGGTGATGTCTCAAACTTTAACAAGGCAGGATGTGCGAGTGCAAGGCATACTTATATGAATGATGCATGATTGACTCAGTTATGGTGAATGTTTGTTGATATATTTAGGTAGTGATGTGTGTGAACGCACTAGGACCATCGAGGCATTTTTTTCCCTCTTTAGGAGATTTTCTCCCCCGGCTTGTATATATGCTTATTACCCTAATGGGCTACTTATCTTTGTACATTCTAGTGGTAATACATTCAGTATTGTGTGTTGAACTCCAAGCTTCTTCTTCTTCCTTGTGTTGTTTGCGTGCTTTAGCAGACGTCTAACTCCAACAATTGGTATCAGAGCAGGTCACCGCTTCATCTAGGGCATCCTTGATACCTCTCTAGTTGTAATCTCAGAATTATACGAATTTTGGTGAGCATACTCAGTGTGTTTTCCAAATTAGAATTGCTTCGCTTTGTGGTGCCAAATCGCAATCTGAGCTCGTTTTGACCTCTAAATGCACTATCACAGTGCTTGTGCAAGCTATTTCATCTTTTTGTGCCAAAGGTATATACTAGTTTTGGTTTGCTAGTATAAGCATCTGGAAGTCTGCTATAGGTTTAGTAGAATTTCTCTCGGCAGTTCTATTCAACGTTTTTAGATATAGTCAATTTTTTGCGTCAAGGTATTTTATTCACTAGCCATGGCTGAAAGCACTCATGTATTTCGTATGTTAGCTATTGAGGACAATTTGGATGGTACCAACTACCCATTGTGGGCTTATATGATGGTACATGTATTGGTTGCAAAAGGACAGTGAAACATTGTGTAGGGTATTGAAAAACATCCTTTCACACCTGCAACTATTACATCTATAGGTATTGAGGCTGATGCAGAAGGTGTCGAAGATGATGATATTCTACATATTCTTGTTTGTGCTACAGTTTCTACTGCACCTACTCTAGAGCAAATTCATGGGGTAGTAGAGATGCCTAGGCACATGCATTGATAGCTTTGTCTATCAAAAGTCCATTATTCATCACATTCGCTTTTGCAGAGCAGCTAAGGATGCTTGCGATTAGCTTGCGACACGCTTACCACATTGTACCAAGCTAGGAATGAGGCTCTTGTTGCTTATCTCGGAAAGGAGTTGCAGAGTGAGCACATGAATGAAGATGATTCTATGGACTATTTTCTAACAAAGATCAAAGACTTGAAGAAACATTTGATTTTTGCTGATAAGGTTACACTAGATAGCTCATTTCTTCTCTTCACTCGAGCCTGCCCCTACAGGGAATACTGTTACATGCGCCAACAGTTGAAAATTTGGCAACTTGTAAAATGGGCATCCCTCGTTTTGATTTAGAGAGGGAATATATGTCTTCTAATTATAATGCATTTATGGTTGAACGTGGGATAAAAACAACAGTGTAGAGTGCCGTATACACCTTAACAGAATGGAGTTGTTAAATGAAAGAACGGATCAGTCATGGAGATGGCGAGGTGTATGGTCAAGAGTCAGGCTTTACCACATAGTTTCTGGCTTGAGGTTGTCATGTATGCAACATATGTACTTAATGGGTGTCCCACTAAAGCGCTACAATCTATCACTCCATATGAGGCTTGACATGATCGCAAGCCATCTGTTGCTCATCTGCGTGTTTTTGGTTGTTTCGCATATGCATTAGTGACTGAACAACATCGCAAAAAATTGGATGATAAAGCAGTAAAATGTATTTTTGTTGGGTACAATTCTAAAAGTAAAGGCTATTGTCTGGGTATATATGTATTATATGTGTATGTGTATGTGCGTATATATGTTATGTAGATATTAAAACCCTAAAACCCTAATTAGAAAGAGTTAAACCTGAAATACTAAAACCTAAAGAATTAAACTTGAAATACTAAAACCTAAATACTTAAACACCTAAAAAAACCTTAATCCCTAATCCTAAAACACTAATCCTATTTTATATATATGTTTGTTTATATATTCAAATTTTTTTCTTATTTTGTTCTATATTGTTTCTTAATATAAATGTAATTGAATTATATGTATGCCTAAACCCTAAAACCCTAATCTTAAATATTTAGACCTAAAATATGTATATTTCTGTATGCATGTGTATATGTGTGCATGTGTGTATGTATCTGTGTGTGTGTGAATGTATGCATGTGTGTATATGTGTATGTATGTCTATGTATGCATGTGTGAGTATATGCGTATGTGTGTATATATGTATGTGTGTGTATGCATTCATGTGTGTGTGTGCATGCATGTGTGTATGTATGTGTGTGTGTGTGCATGTGAGGTATGCATGCATGTGTGTATATGCGTGTGTTTGTATGCATGCATGTGTGTATATGTGTGTATGTATGCATATGTGTACATGTGTGTGTATGTATGCATGTGTGTAGATATGTGTGTGTATGTATGAATGTGTGTACATATGTGTGTATATGTATGCATGTGTGTACATGTGTGTGTATATGTATGCATGTGTATATATGTGTATGTGTGTGTATGTATGCATGTGTGTATATGTGTATGTGTGTGTATGTATGCATGCATGTGTGTATATTTTGTATGTGTGTGTATGTATGCATGTGTGTACATATGTGTGTATGTATGCATGTGTGTACATATGTGTGTGTATGTATGCATGTGTGTACATGTGTGTGTGTATGTATGCATGTGTGTATATGTGTATGTGTGTGTATGTTTGCATGCATGTGTGTGTATGTATGCATGCATGTGTATGTGTGTGTAATGCATATGTGTATATATGTGTGTATATGTATGTGTGTATGCATGTGTGTGTGTATGTATGCATGTGTGTATATGTGTATATGTGTGTATGCATGCATGTGTGTATGCATGCATGTGTGTATATGTGTGTGTATGTATGCATGCATGTGTGTATATGTGTGTATGTATGTGTGTGTATGTATGTATGTGTGTATATGTGTGTGGATGTATGTGTGTATGCATGTGTGTGTGTGTGTATGTTTATGTATGCATATGTGTATATATGTGTGTGTATGTATGTGTGTATGGATGTGTGTGTGTATGTATGCATGTGTGTATATTTGTATGTGTGTGTATGCATGCATGTGTGTATATGTAAGCATGCATGTGTGTACATGTATCTATATATGTATGCATGTGTAGATGTGTGTGTGTGTATATGTGTGTATGTATGCTCTATCTTCCTATCTCTATCTTCCACTCTTTCATCTCCCATTATCTCTCTCCTGCTGTCTCTCTTTCTCTCTCTATATCCCTCTCTCTATCTCTCTCTTTATCTTTCTCTCTCTCTCTCTCTCTCCTCTCTCTCTTCTCTCTCTATCTCTCTCATCTCTCTCTCTCTCTCTCTCTTTCTCTCTTTCTCTGTCTATCAATAGACAATAAAACAATCACTTACAAGTATGTCCCTCTTTTGGATCGTTGTCATCAAAGCGTAATGTATGTGGTCTATCGTTGAATTCCAAAAAATTGATGCCAAAGAACTTGTGCAAAATCAAAGAGAAGAGAAATTATAATACCTAAATCATAGAGAAAGACAAAGGCTAAGAGTACGTGCACCACTTACCAAGAAGTGAGATCTAAACAGAGAGAGAGTGTGTCTGTGGAGAGAGAAAGATTTGTGTGTGTGTGTGTGCACAAGACAATCCAGGTCGCAATTTGGTTTGCGCTTGAAGTTCAACCGAAGACAACCAGTACTCAAACACGCACAAAAATGTTCAGTTTTGCTCTCACGTTCGCGGTATACTTAAAACTTGGCCTCGATATGGGCATCGGTAACTTACAGTAATTTACCGATGCTTATACAGATGCTCATACCGACGCTCATATCGATGCCTATACCGGTGGTCGCAACACAAACTGACGATCCGTTTTAAATGGTCATACTGACGGTCACTTGACTGTCGATATCTTTAAGTGGACTTTTCCAACGTTTATACCGACGCCGAGAGTGACAGTTGGTATAGGCAGCGTCGGTATGCCCCTCATATGTTGTAGTGTATACCTCAATCATCAAAAAGTACATATAGTGGTGGATTGCATACACTCTTTAGATTTTCAACACAAATTAGACCCCATAAAGTGTATGAAGATATGTTGTCTTCTGATAGCTAATGAAGTGAATGTTCAATTAATGCATGCAAATTAGGGAAATCTATCTCTCCAAGCACCTCTCTCACTAAAACTATGTATCACGCTACTTGTTGAAGGAGCAAGCACAAATCAAGCTATATCTCTTAGCTCCAATACCTGATTACAGTCAATGGCATGTTCCTTTTGAAGCTCTCGACAAGATGCATCCAATGATTGTATTTTCAGCTCAATGTGACAAGTTTGTTTCAAGTTATAACCAAAATATAGAGTGACAAGAAACTCCAACTCTCACACCAAAACTCACAAAGATTCACACACACATTACAATGGTGAAAAGACAAGCGGAACGGGTAAGTAACACCTCTAGGCACACATTTCATGCATCAAATACACATTCAAACTCAAGGAGAAGAAGATACATAGCCAAGAAGGAGAAATTTAGAAATTGTGTTTGTTCCTTTTTCACAATGGGAAAACATCTTTACAAAGAGTCACAAAGTGACTTATATACATGTGCCCTAAAATAGGACCTTTCGCATAAGAGAGCAACATTTTTCATATAAATCACTAAATCTACTAATGTACATGAGTAATGTGAAGTCTTTAGCGATCATACATCTAGAGCACTCTTCTAGAGCATTTACATGGTTTCTAAAGGTTTTACTAAGGATTTTGTGGAAAAGAAAATGGGCCGGCCATTTATTCGATATTTTTGGGCCAACTTTTACTTGCTTCTTTCTTTTGCTTCCTTGTCTTTGGTCCTCTACAACCCTCTAGCCCTCTTAGTCTATATCATCCCTAGATAGTCTTCTGTAGGTTTAACTAACACATAGTTAGAGGGCTTTCTCAACGTGCAAATAGTGATTGATCCTCTGATACATATGGCAAATGAGGCTTGTTGTCATCATTGGCCTCTTGCTAGCTTGTTGCTATCCAACCTCATGATGTAATTTCCCTCTGTATATTTCTTTTAACTGCACACAACCAGCATTCTAGGAAGTGTTTAATACGCAAAGATGATTTTTTACCTTATCCAAGCATGCTTCCAATGCTTCCATCTCACCCTTGATGTTCCTTATATTCATACACTCAATTGATGTATTATTTTGTTTTCCATTCTCACTCCTAGCGGTTGTACGTGAGAGCAGTTAAAGTATCTGGAGTACTCTTGCAATTGTGGTTTTTGATTTGCACTTCTTCATGTTTTTGGCCCGTATATTTTATCTTCTACACGTAGCAAAAAGTTTTACTAGGGATGCATTTGATTCTATTTTTTCTTCTTGTGCATCTTTCCCCAAACCTGTTGCATTGGCCTCTCTCTTTGCTTTTCCTTCTTTGTTGTTTTAGCTTGATTTGTTCCCCTACACGGATTTGGGAAGAGGGTAACATTTCTAATGAATAATCCTTTTCTTTGATTTTCTTCTCCTTCTTCTTTGACTACTTTATCCTGCCACATGTCCCTCCTTCTAAACAGTGTCATCCCCGACAGGCTATTGCTAGCGACGGCCATGTGAGTGCGTTTTGTATACTTGTTTTTCTATTTGGTTTATCAAATTTGCTTCTGTGATCATGAATTCTTTCCATTGTTCTAACTTGATTCCATCATGTGGTGCTTGGTGGTGATCAGCAAAAAACATTTGCTTGTAGGCTACTATTCTAGCATTTAAATTTGTTGACATTTTCAAGAAGACTTAAGTGTTGATCTGAAAAAATCCCACAAAAAATGCTTCTTTGAAAGTTTTCATATGAGAGCTTGGCAAAAACATTAATCGGGAGTTAATTTCCATTATTGTAAGGTGACGTGGTGTAACTAAAAGATCAAAAATCAAGGCATATGTGCCTTGGCTAATGTCGATGAGGTTCAAAAAGGTGTACTCAGCATGCTTGAATACTTCTAAAATTGTTAAAACCATGTTCAGTACTTTGTTGGTCATTTGAATTGTTAAGCATAGTACAAAAGCATATCGCAAGAGCCAAAATTCTATGGTCCTAACCATATATTCTTCAATGGGTAGTAAATTATGAGGCGAGCTGGGTAATAACAAAAAAGTGAGCCACCACTTGTTTAGATGTCCATTAGCTCGTTCTTCCCAAAACTGGTACAATTAGAAATGCCTTGGCACTAGGCACATAGATGGATTAACTTGTATTCAGTATGGTTCCTCTTTTCAATTCACCAGTAGGGTCAGATTCTTTGACAAAAACGTTCTCCAGTAAACAACATCTGTTGCTTCAAATTCTTCTTGACTATGTGTAAACGTTGTAGCTCTCAAGCTTAGATTTTTTTCTCGATCCTTCTTGGTGGTCTTTTTTATGTATCGGCTAGTATCTTTGTTCATAATTGTATGGTGTATTGAATGGCTTGATCAACTTGTCAAGCTCTTTCTACTTTATTTTTCTTCTTTCATTACACTTACAACTACATATTAAACTTTTTGTGTCAAGCGAGACACCACTATGCCACCTCTCTCTTGCTTAATTGTATAGTGTATGGCATTGGATGCTCATCAGGTTGTACAGCTTGTTAATCTCAGATAGGTGAATGAATTATGGGGGCACAAAGAGGATGTACTTTAGTCTCCTCAGTAGTCAGAGTGGTGCCATGCACTACTGGTGTTCCCATTTGGTCGATTGAACTTGTATCGCACATTGCATTTTGAATAATTTCTCTTCGAAGTTTACAATTATTTTATATTTCTTTAAGATATGCTCCTTTGCCACGTTTAGCTTTTCTTCAACCTTAAGTTTTCCTTCACACACACCTCTTAGCGCATCCACATCTTGTTGGCATTGTTATATGTACTTGTCAACTGCTACCATCCATTTTCTTTTTAGCTATCTAGTGTCTTCTATATACTTTGATTCCCATTGAGCACATCATGATTTTTCTTGCTTGAGCTCATCTACATGTGCATCCAATTGTGGTTTGAGACCTTGAAGCTCCTCACTCAGTATCGTTGATGCCCTTATTGGTTGCTTTAACAAGATTGAAGTCATGAATTCTTTATTGTGGTTGGGTAAGGAATTGGCTTCATCCATATATAATTTAATTTGTGTCTCTTGAAGCTTGCTTATATTATTGAGATGTACCTTTTCATCTTCATTTAGATCATATTGCTTATTTACTTTGATGTTCTTGTTATGTAGTTTTTATTGTTCCTTCTTTACTTCCTCAATTTGAACTCTCAAATTTGCATTCTCTTCTTTGGACATGTTGAGCTCTTTGGTCACTACCTCCGAATCCTTTTATTTCTTCTTTAGTTCTTGTTGATTCTTTAAGACTTTCTTTTTTCTCAACATATGCTTGTTCATAATATTTATCCGCTTCTACAAGTTGTTGTTGAGTACTCATACCACCTTATATCATACACTGTACCATAGGCTGGAATTGTGTTACATCCATGTTTAGCCAATTTTGTGGTATTATCAGTCTCCCTTGTTAGAACATTTTTTCTTTTATTTGTATGTACAACCTCCTTGAAAGGTTGTTGAAATTGTAGTTGAATGGTCCGCTCAATATCCTTGATTGGAGCCTCCTTAGAGCTACTCTTCGCATGATGCACATCTAATGGAGATGGTTCTCCCATTACCCTAATTGTTATGATCCGTTCTTCCATCTTTGGCTCAGCTTCTTGTTGAGGCTCCTCTTCTGGATGAATAATTGTTTGTTTCTCTTCAAAAGTGATTTCTTGGAATTCCAATTCTATTGTTGCATTGATTTGGAGAGTATATGTATTGTTTCCACCACGTGTTTATACACTTTCTTCTCTAGGATCTTGTCTCTCTTAAAAGATCAAAAGGTGTAGATCGATAGCCATTTTATAAGCTACTTAGAATGCCCATATTGCGTCATGTAATTGTTTGTCCCAATCTAACCTTCCATAGTTGATTGTTTCGGTTAGACCACTGCAAAACACTTTATTTGAACTCTTTGCTTGTCCTTTATCTTGTAGATGGTAGGGTGTTGACCTTCTATGAATCACTAGAAATTCAATCATGAGTGACTCAATGACTTCATTAATGAAGTGCATATCTCTATCAATTACAATCTCAATAGGTAGTCCAAATCTAGTGAATATGTTTTTAGAAGAGCTTAGTGGTATATTTCGGGCATCGTTTCTCCTATTGTCTTTTGCTTCTACCCATTTCGATAAATAATCAGTTGGCTCTCTAATGTCTTTAGCATGAGATACTTTTACTTGGAAAATGATTGGTCTAACAAAGTCAATTCCCCATTTTGAGAAAGCTCTTGCACTAATCACTAGTCCTATGGACATCTCATCCCATCATATTGGGTATTTCGTTTTTTTTGGCACACATTAGAGCTTTGTACATATATTATTGCATCCATGTAAAGGGTTGGCCACCATAACCCGCAAAGAGAATCATTTTTAGAGTCTTGTCCAATGAAAAATGACTTCTCGCCACTTCAGAATGCGTCATTTCTAGTATGGGTAGATACTCTCCTTCATGCACATAAAATCATAACTGTTCATCCTTCCCTCATTCAAAGAATTTCTTCCCTACAATCACATAGTCCTTGCATTGTTCTTCTTACCTTCGTTTCCTAGCTAATCTTCCTCCTTCGACATAAGTACATGAGTTCAAGAAATAAATTAGTTGCTTACTCCACCCAATTGCTATCTAGTGTTATCTAGTGTACTGTCTTGACAAACATGGAAATTGCTTATGTCATAAATTTGAGTGTTATCTAGTGTACTCTCTTGAAAAACATGGAAATTGCTTATGTGTTCACGTAAATCCTTTTTCATGTCTAGCCAATTCACTCCTAATCTCTTGAGATCTTGTGTTGTTCCACTAACATACTTATATGTTCTCTAGTTTTTCTCGTGGCCTTGTTTGAGTAGATTGCTTTTTTCCTTATCTTCCACACACCTTGGAAATATTCCATTGGAATCCTTTTAGTACAAATGGCATGCGATAATGTAGAGGTTTCTTGTTTGCCATAGTTCCTTATTGCCATTCAAATTGATCTTATGGCTAGGTCCATGTGTGAGTATAGGTATAAATGTTTCAGCCCATTGGGAACATACTTCTAGGTTGAAAACGTAGATGTCTCATAGCTCATATGAAAACTGAATTGGTGGATCTCCATGCGCCATGCTTGATAAATGTTAAGCTCTTACATATGCGTCACCTTTCTTAACTAGTACTTCAAAATCAGATTCCAGTGATAGTAGAAACCATCTCACTCACCTTGGAGTGTTACATGATTTATTGATCAAGTACAATAATGCTTGGTGATCAATAAAGAATTTGAGCCTAGTAGGTAATCTCTACTTTTTTTTCACAGCATAGACCATTCCTAAGCCTTCTTTTTTAGTCATGATGTAAGTGTGTTCCACTTGATTTAATTGTCCACTAGCATATGCTATAGGGTGATCTAGCTATCCTTCATTAGCTAGTTGTGCTAAGATACATCCAATGGAAAACTTGTATGCATCAACATGAATATGGAGTGGTTTGTTTCAATTATGCATTTTCGATATTATTGTTGAACTCAATCTTCTCTTCAATTCCTTGAAAGCCCTCTTGCATTCTTCTATCCAAGTGAATTGAGTTCAAAACCTATATAAGGGTTTTGCAATAATGGCATACATGTAAATATTGACGCTACTATCTAGAATGGCCCATAAAAGCTTGTACCTCCTTTGCATTCTTAGGTCCTAGTAGTTCCAAAATGACTTTCATTTTATCTTCATCTATTGAGATACCTTTTTGGACACTATATGTCCCAATATGTTTCCTTTTCTTACCATCAAGACATAATTTTCTCGGTTCAAACAAACTCTATATTTCATACACTTGTCAAATATTTGTCTTAATTCCAATATGTGGGCTATACATTGAGAAGAGTATGCATGTAAATCAACCATATAGACTTCCATCCTCCTCCTATGGAATTCCTTGAGCACATGGCACATTAATATTTGGAAAGTAGCTATGGCATTTGGGAAACCAAATGCCAAAACCCTAAATGCATATACACCCCATTCAATAGCAAAAGTAGTCTTTTGTTAGTCGTGAGTAGAAATCGCTACTTGATTGTAACCTGCAAACCCATCAACGATAGTTCTATTTTATAATCAACCCATTAAAATGTCCATGTATTTACTCAAATGAAGTCCCAAATTCCATGTATTTATGCAGAAACTTAGAAACCCCTAGAAAAAATTCAAAGTAACCCTTGAGAACTTGTTTGAGACCCCTAAAACCCTAGCTCTAATCCTTAGAAACTGAACACTCAACCCTTAGAAACCCTAAGTTTTAAAATCGTAATGTACAAATTTAGCCACTACTTGAAGTTGGAAATTGTAAGCATAACAAATCCTAATTTTATCTCTGATAAAATCCCTATTTAAGACTGATTTTCCCTAACTCTAGCCCTTAATTTAGTTAAAATTCTTTTGTATATAGGTGTGAAATGAGAATAACACTTTAATCAAAAAGAAAAAGCACTAGAATTAATAGGAATTTAAAAATATGAAAATAGAAAGAGAAAAACAAAAGAGAAAAAGAAAACTCAAAATAGAAAGCAACGATTGGATTTTTTGAAAATAGAAAGGGATAAAAAGAAGATATTCTAAAAATAGAAAGGAGAAAACCTAGAAGAATCTAAGATTCCAGAAGAAGAACCCTAGGAAAACCTTTAAATACATGGGAAATGTTCATTTAGTTTTTCCATCATCTTCTTTTAGATACTCTTTCTTAGTTTTACTTGTTGATGCTTTATGAGTACTTTGGTTTTTCTCTCTATGGCCCTAACTCTCAAGCTCTCCATCTCTGGTTTCCATGCCAATAGACAAAGCATAAGAGAGAGAGAGAGATAGAGAGAAAGCGAGAGACAAAGAGAGAGAGAGAGAGAGAGAGAGAGAGAGAGAGAGAGAGAGATTCCACCATATCTTTTCTGTCCTCTCTAGTCTTTCACAAGGATTTTAATAAGTTCTTTTTTTGATGGGGTAGAACGGAAGAAGAACATTCGATGTTTTTGCACATGTGTTGTTTATTTGTACTTTTGATGTTGTTTCATAGAGAGAGAGAGAGAGAGATGGAACTCCATCGTCAAAAATTCTAATTCCTAGTCTACGCGGGGCAAGGATGGACAAGGCGATCCTCATTTAACTGTAGGTCTGCTCTAGCGAATATACAGTGATCAGATTCGGTAGCCTCAGCTACGTATCTAGGTGTCCATTAAGCTGTTCTTATCTATATTCCTCTTATGTAGCATGAGGACCTTACCAAATTGAGAATAGATCCTTGGGTCATGTCAGGGCTGAAGGGCATGGATAGGTTGGGGATGCATTCGCATGTGCATAGTCCTCTTGCTATTAGATCCATTGCTATGTGTGACTTGATTCTGATGCAAAATATTTGGGGTGTTCAAGAAGCTTCACTTTAACTGCGTGATCATTCGACATGTTCATTGGAGAGTGATGGGATCTCAGATGATTGTAACGAGTACACATTTGGGTTAGCTTACGAAATTACATAGTTCATGCTTGAAGATGGCATGGTGGGCGGTGTTGCAGATGGAGAAGTATATGATATTCATGTTCAACTATCGAAATTATCATGGTGTAACCAGAAGTTGCATCCATTGCCCACCTCACCGTACTCCACTTTGAGTGGGATATGGGGCCACTTTGAGTGGGATATGGGGCTTCAATCGGGGGGTGTAGTATAGATACTTAGGTGTCTCATCCCCTCGAACCCCACTTAAGAAAGACGGTGTTGATGGTTCAAGCCCAGAGCCATTGCGTGTACGCTCAGAAGAGGATGTTCATGGATCGAGGATGGGCAAGCTAAAAAATGAATCAGATCGGATGGAGAGAGAGAGAGAGAGAGAGAGAGAGAGAAGCACACAGAGGCAGATCAGCATAGCAGAGATGCTTTGACGGAGAGAGAGAGAGAGAGAGAGAGAGAGAGAGAGAGAGAGAGAGAGAGAGAGAGAGAGAGAGAAGGTAGGAAGGTGGCTATGGTGCTGCAAAAGTATGGCAATGCGTAGAAAATAGAGAGAGAGAGAGAGAGAGAGAGAGAGAGAGAGAGAGAGAGAGAGAGAGAGAGAGAGAGAGAGAGAGAGAGGTGGAACAAACGAAGGAGAAAGAGATGGAGAAAGAGATTCTAGCAAGTGTGAATGGGTTATATTCTTATTATTTGGGGAAGCATTGTGAAAATCCGAATGAACCTTGTGAAGTTGTACCACAGTATCATCAAGATGCAGTGCAAGCAAGTTCCTCAGCTGTTGATCCTGTCCACATACTTCATGCATCATGCCTTACATGGCTCTGCAAAAAGGGAGAAGTGGTATGAAAATATTGGAGGCTATCGTAAAGCATTGCTACAGTTTAGAGAATCAGGAGAAGGTTAATACTTTGATTGATGAAACTCAATCACCAATAGACTCTAGTGGAGGCGAAAATAAAATTCGTTGTTATCCACCAGAATCACAAGGAGAGAAAAACCTCAGCTTTGTGTGGAATATTCTTTCTGATGATGGCATAAAAGCATTCGAAACATGTATAGAAGGTGAATTCAAACATTTTCATAAGACTAAAAATTGTTTGGCTCGATGCTTATATGCCAGGAATAAGTAAAAATGACGTTGAAAGAGAAAAAGAGAAACTTGGGTTTCGCTTCAAGTTACACATATCTTTTTTTTTATATAATAAACATGTGGGAGATATATGGATCTAATAAGAAAAACACGCGTACTGGTGTGAGACGAGATGAAATAACAATGCCTGCGAATTCGAGGAAATTCATCACATGTCTACGGACGTACTTGCTCTTCTATTTTCAACTTTGTGAGGAAACTCTTGATGTGGGAACCCTTGAAAGAGATTATAATTCATTGCGTGTTGATAAAAAGTTTTCTTTGTGCCTAACAGACATGGTCAAAGTACTATTAGGAAAATACGTATAATATATAATAGCAACAATTCTCTAATTAGATTCCATCAAAATAGTTCCAAATCTTTCTTTGAGTATTCTTCTCAAGAGGTTTATCAATATATTTATAGACCATGCAGGATTTTGGTTGGATGTTGTGTCTCTGAGCCTCACAGAAGTTGGAATCGGTGTATTACAGACATTGTTAGAAACCACTCTCCATGGATACATCCATTGTTACCTTCACATCTTGGAGTTAGAGGATAAAATATATGTCAATGGGAGGATAAAGAAGCGCTTTAAAACTCCTAAGCTAGTGAAAGATTATTGAGGTCGCATTTTCTGTAGCCATAGCATGGAGTCAATGTCCCTGTGCTTCAGTATCCGCAATAAGCGGAGCATAAGCCTAGAATGTAACAACAGAGATAAGGAATGATGGGGTTGTCCTAAATTTCGAAGAATAGCTAGTGGTCAAGCTCAAAGAAGATGATTTGTTCTCTAGTATGAGTGACTTTTGTATGCATGCTGAACACTTGATGACAAGGGAACACTTCATGCATTTATCACATATGGTAAGAGTTCCTATTGGGTTATCCACACTTGAAAACAGAGAGAATGACGGTTAAAAGCTACAGCAGAAACAGAGAGAGAGAGAGAGAGAGAGAGAGAGAGAGAGAGAGAGAGAGAGAGTTTTGAAGATTGTGATCACCTCATGTTAAAAAGGAAATTGCAAACTGTACAGAATTCCCGATTCGAGAATCATACTATTTTCACTATTAAAAATCTACGAATTGTGATAAGATAGTCTACTTCACTCAAGCTATTGTCATACCGCTAGAAATTCCCCACCATAGTTACTTTTGTGTTTGTTATTTTTCCACAAAGAAATCTATGTTCTCGTACCATAAAGAGAATGCAATCCTTTTCTTTTCTTAAAGAGATGAACTTGGTTAAGGATGAATTTAAGCAAGTGTAAAGAGATAATGTTATTGAGTTAGAGTGCATGTTTGCATGTCAAAGGGATTTCAAAGAAACAAGAAAAAGGAAAATAGAAATAGATATGTGTAATATAAAAGGAAAAGATAAAATGTAAGAGAAGTTCAACATAAACTCAAAGCTAGATAGGGGTATTGTTTTTAGTGTGTTTTATTTTTATCTTTCAAATGCACTAATTGAATTTGTTTTTCCATAATCTTTTTTGGAGATTCTTATGATTTTAAGAGAAGCATTACCTGAAGCTTTTGAAGTAAACTGAAAATTTTGAAGTCAAGTAAAGTGGTGGCCCTTTTTTGCACTCTTGCTAAGAAGTCCAATCTATTTCGATCATTTGTAAACTTTTGATCTAGTATTATTGAGGTTCACAATTTTACTTTGACTATTTTATACCTACATTCATTTTGGAGATCACATGCTTCTCTTGCGATGATCCAGATGAACCACACCGATTATTATCACGTGTGAAGGTGTTTTTCTTCTTTTCCCCTAACGAGCCTTCCAACACACTATTCCCTTGGAACAAGCACCGAACATGCGAAACCTCCCTATCGGATAGGTAGGATGCAAGACAGAGAAAGATGGACAGAGAGAGAAATATTCCACCATATCTTTTCTCTCCTCTCTAATCTTTCACAAGGAGTTTGATAAGTTCTTTTTTGATGGCGTTGAGTAGAAGAAGGACATCATATGTTTTAGCACATGTGTTGTTTATTTGTACATATCATACTATGTTGTAGAGAGAGAGAGAGAGAGAGAGAGAGAGAACTCATGTGTCACGGGGTGGGGGGGCAGTGGGGGCAGGGATTGATGAAGGGAACCTCATTTAACTATAGGGATGTGGGAGCTAATATACCTCGAGTGGATTTGTAACCCTCAATTGCATATTTGGGTGTCCATTACGCTTTTCTTAGCTTGTATTCCTCTAAAATAGCATGAAGACCTTAGGAAACTGAGAATTAGCCCTTGGGTCATGTTAGGGCAGAAGGGCATGGATAGGATGGGGATGCATTCGCATCTGCATAGTCGTCTAGCTAGTGGATCCCTTGATATATGTGGCTTCATCGCTATGCAGAACATATGGGGTGTTCAAGAAGCTTTGCTTTAACCGCCTGAGATGCGTGATCATTTGGCATGTTCATTAGAGAGCGATGGGAGCTCACATCATTGTATCCAGTACACATCTGGGTTAGTTGAGGAAATTGCGTAGTTCATGCTTGAAGATGACATGGGGAGCAGTTCTACGGATGGAGAAACATATGATACACATGTTCAACCATCAAAATTGTCATCGTGTAGCCAAACATTGCATCCATTCTCACCTCCTTGTAGTCCACCTTGAGTGGGATATGGAGCTTCAATCGGGAGACGTAGTACAGAGACTGAGACATCTCATCCCCTCATACCCCACTGAAGGGAGGTGGTAATGATGGTTCAATTCAAGAGCCATTGCGTGCACGATCAGAAGAGGATGTTCATGGATCGAGGATAGGCAAGCGAAAAAAAGAATAAAATTGGATGGAGAGAGAGAGAGAATGAGAGAGAGGGAGAATGAGAGAAAGACAGAATGAGCGAGAAAGAAAAAAGAGAAAGAGAGGGAAAGGGAGAGAGAATGCGAGAGAAAGAAGAGAGAGAGAGAGAGAGAGAGAGAGAGAGAGAGAGGAAGGGCGCTATGGCTCCAGAAAAGTATGGCATTGAGAAAGAAATAGAGAGAGAGAGGGTGAAGCATACAGACAGATAATCACAATAGAGACGCTCGAACATAGAGAGAGAGAGACACCCACACACACACGGAGAGAGAGAGAGAGAGCAGGAGGAAGGTGGCTATGGCACTGTAGAACTGTGGGCGTGAGAAAGAAATAGAGAGAGAGAGAGAGAGAGAGAGAGAGAGAGAGAGAGAGAGAGAGAGAGAGTTGGTGGAAGGAGAGAAGAAGAAAGAGATTCTGGCATGTCTGAATGGTTATATTTTTATTTTTTGGGGAAGCATTGTGAAAAGCCAGGTGAACCTTGTGGAGTTGTTGAACGGTATTATCAAGATGCGGTGCAAGCAAGTTGTTAAGCGATTGATCCTCTCCACAGACTTTATGCATCACGCCTTTAGTAGCTTCACAAAAAGGGGAGAAGTGATATGAAAATATTAGAGGTTGTCAAAAAGCATTGGTATAGATCAAAGAATGAGGGGAAGGTAAGTGCTTTGATTGAGGAAATTCAGTCAGCAATAGACTCTCTTGCAGATGAAAGTCAAATGCCTTGTTGTCCACCAAAATCATAGGGAGAGAAAAAACCTCACATGTGTGTGGAATATTCTTTTTGATGATGGCATAAAAGCGTTAGAAACATGTATAGAAGGTCAATTCAAATATTTTCTTAAGGCTGGAAACTGTTTAGCTTGATGCTTATATGCCACGAATAAGGAAAGTGATATTGAAAGAGCAAAAGAGAAAATCGGGTTTTGCTTAAAGTCAAATAGATCTTTTTTAATAAAAAACATGTGAGAGATAGATAAAGTTACCAAGAAAAATAGGAATAGTGGGATGAGGCATCTATCAAATAACAGTGCCTGAGAGTTCACGGAAGTACTTACTATTCTATTGACAACTTTAAGGAAACTCTTGACGAGGGCACCCTTGAAAACTCTCTCTCTCTCTCTCTCTCTCTCTCTCTCTCTCTCTCTCTCTCTCTCTCTCTCTCTCTCTCTCTCTCTCTCTCTCTCCGGAGCCTCTACCAACCACAGCCCCTGCCCTCCCCTCCTACACCCACCCACACCCCTCCACACCACAGCCCCCGCCCTCCCCTCCTACACCCACCCACACCCACCCACGCCCCTCCACACCAGAGCCCCCGCTCTCCCCTCCTTCACCCACCCACGATCTCTTCTCTCTCTCTCTCTCTCTCTCTCTCTCTCTCTCTCTATCTATCTATCTCTCTCTCTCTCTCTCTCTCTCTCTCTCTCCCTCTCTCTCTCTCTCTCTCTCTCTCTCTCTCTCTCTCTCTCCCTCCCCTCCCGCAACTCCCTCCCTCACAGCCCCCTCCTCTCCCCACCCACTCCCTCCCAACCCTCCATGCAACTACCTCCCCCGCAGCCCCCTCCTCTCCCCACCCACTCCCTCCCTCCCCTTCACAACTCCCTCCCCCGCAGCCCCCTCCTCTCCCCTCCCGCCTATCCCCTTCCGCTTGAGGAGTACTTTCTCTTCACTTCCGCTTGAGCAACAGGAGTAAGGTGAAATGCGGAGAGCAAAAGGGCACCGAGTTGAAGTGCTTGCTACATCTAAATACAACACTTTGTTCTTCACTTAATTGGTGCCTGATAAGTTTGTTGAGACAATGAACTTGAGAAGATAGGGACTTCTGTTCAAAGGTTTGTTGAAGGAATGTCCAAATGTCGCATGTTGTCTTGTGAAGGCATACAAACTTCTTCATGGGGCCACTCATATGGCGAAGCAACTAGAGTCGAGTGGAGATATCGCTTGCATACCACGCTTTGATGGCTACATTTTGTGTGGGGTCTGTGTAATCTACACATCGTTCACTCCTGTCGACAAGAGACAAAAGGATGAGTCTTTCCCACCCTCCAACCACCCCCCACAACAACCACAGCCCCCCACAACCTCCCACACTCCCCACCCACAACCTCCTGCCACAACCTCCCACTATTACCACCCACAACCTCCCACACCCCCCACAACCTCCCACACCCCCCACAACCTCCCTCCCCCCACAACCTCCACAACCTCCCCCTATTCCCACCCACAACCTCCCACATCCCCCACAACCTCCACAACCTCCTCCTATTCCCACCCACAACCTCCCACACTCCCCACAACCCCTCGCAACCTCCCCCCACAACCTCCACAACCTCCCCCTATTCCCACCCACAACCTCCCACACTCCCCACAACCACCCACAACCTCGCCCCACAACCTCCCACACCACCCACAACCTCCCACACTCCCCACAACCTCCACACCCCCCACGACCTCCTTCCCCCCACACCCTCCAGAACCTCCCCCTATTCCCACCTACAACCTCCCACAATCCCCACAACCCCCACAACATCCCCCCACAACCTTCACAACCTCCCCCTATTCCCACCCACAACCTCCCACACCACCCACAACCCCCCACAACCTCCACAACCTCCCCCTATTCCCACCCACAACCTCCCACACCCCCCACAACCTCCCCCTATTCCCACCTACAACCTCCCACACCACCACAACCTCCACCCACACCTCCCTCACCACCCACCATCTCTCCTACTCAATATGTAAGGGTCAAAAGCTACTACGAAAATTATGTGAAGGATGTGCTTCTCAGAGTCATTCGAATATCACGGGCAGCACAAAATGAGGATCTCAGCTTGCATGCAAAAGTGACAGTAAAAGTGTAAGAGGTAAAAGTGAAAGTGAAGAAATGACTATTGCCGCCAACCATTCATGATGAGTGCCTATTTTTGAGGATCCAATTCAAATCTACTGGCATATTTGATCTACCCCTCCAATTTTGGGCAATCAATTGGCGCATGATCAATGGATGTGAGGAATCGGCAAGGCTCTCTTGGCCTATTGGAGCCTATAAAAGCAATGGACTTGTGTTAATTTGGGACACTAGATACCTACGTACGTACAATGGTCCTCTCTTTGCACCCTGTGGCTACAAGCCTACTGTAGGAAGTCACTCTGTGGTGAGGATACAGAGCATGGGCTTCCCAGTGGAAGGCTAATAGAAGTATAGTGTGAAGAGAGTGGCTTGGTTTTGACATTCAGTGTGAGTCAATGGTATTTTCGTGTTGGTCTTCATACCTTTGTATTGAGCAGTGCAAGTCTTCATCTAGTTGTGTTCAGTGCAACTCTTCATCTACTTGTGTTCATCTTATTGGACGAATCTCTTGTACTGATTTCATTATTCTGGATTGACATGTTAGCACAGAGCTTTTGTAGCATTTCCTTGGCCTACATTGTAATCATGTGTTCGAACTAAAGAGTGGTTTGGTCTCCCACTAGTGTCAATTGTCATTAATCTTTTCCCTAAGTATTTACAATTCTGAGCTATTATTGTTATCTGCCTGCTCAGAGAAGTGTTAAAGGGTATATGTCCCTAAGGAGAACCTCCCTTGAGTAGGCAAAGTACTGGAGTGCATGGTGCATGCTCCTGCTAAAAGTTGATACCCCAGTACCTCCTCTACAATTCTCAAAATCATGTGCAATCAGATAGGCATGTATCCTTTCATACCAAGCACATGGTGCTTGCTTTAAACCATATAATGCCTTCTTTGACCTGAACACCTGGTTTTCATGCCCTTTCTGCACAAAGCCACAGGGTTGAAAAACATACACTTCTTCATGCAAGTCACCATTCAGAAATGTTGTTTTAATGTCCAACTGATCTACATTCCAACCATGATTAGCTGCAAGGGCAGAGATGTTATGAACAATAGTCATTTGGCAAGTAGGAGTAAAGGTTTCATCAAAATCAATCCCTCTTTCCTGCGCATGACCCTTTCCAACAAGCCTAGCCTTATACCTATCAACTATACCATCAGGTTTATGCTTTAGCTTGTATACCCACTTAGTGCCAATGGCATTCTTGCCAGGAGGCGTCACATAAAGACCAAGTACCATTCTTCATTATAGCATCATATTGAGATTGCATAGCAGCCATCCAATTTTTTGAATTTTGTGTTTTATCAAACGAAATAGGCTCAATCTCATCATAGAGACTAGATGTAGCCATAGCATAGCAATCTGATGCAAAAGAGGCACTATGAAAGCCTGATCAAATAAGATATGACATAGCTGCATCTAATTTGCTATCACACAAAGTCTGCACCAGCCTTTTTGGCATAGTTTTGCCTCCTCAATATCAGCTCTCTAATCAACACGTGCATCATGTAAATCTGCATCCAAGAGCATGGTTAGCATGCCTACCTCCACTTAAATGGCCGCAACTCTCTCATACGATATCCAAATTGGATGATTCCACTTGGTATAGGAAGTACACTTCAAGGGCTTTCCAATAAATGGCTGTAAGCTATTATTGGATATTTAGAAACCACCTTTAGATAGCATTTCATTCTCTGCATATCATTTCAAGAGGTATGCTGCCCACTCACTTAGCTTCATAATTTTGGCCATAACTTCCTAATAGAAGATCCAAATCAAGAAATTCAACTTGGCATAGATTCTACACTTCAAGACCTTTCTTTTCACTAGTGATAATCCATATTTGGACCATTGGAAGCCATCTCTGCACAAGCTTTTAGATGGCTGTTGACTTGTGAGGAATCCTTTTTGGAATGAATTGAGTTTCCAATTATCATAATTAGGGGTTTTTAATAATATTTTGAACCATTTTGGATAGGAAAGAATTCTTTTTTATACATTTGCATTAAATTTTTGCTCTCAAATATATTCATTTGAATATCTCTTGCATCAAATTTTACAGTTTTGCATTGTATTTTCTTCCAGTTTTAAGCAATCAATATTGGAATGTGCATGAAAGCTAGTTTTTACATGAATTTATCTATACACATGAAGTTTCACTAACTTATGTTGATTCATAAAAGCATGCACAGATCTTGTTTGTGTGTTTTAGAATCTTTTGCAGGTATTGAAAGCAAAAAAAAAAGACATGGTTATGAGGGCGTGTAGTGCCCAACATCACATTTTGGCAAAGTTTCTTTTTTGCAGGTTTCTGGAGTAAAGAGAGTGGTTTGCCAACCAGTAGGTTGTTGCCTATCTTTGTAAAGACTACTATTATTTTTTCAGGCTTCATTTTCCTGGCGAAATGCTACCGGAAATTTTGTAGCAACATGGCGTTATATGCCATGTGAGAACTAGAGTGATGTTTTGTTGTGTGAGAGAGGAAGTCTTCTGTCAGCATAGCAAAAAGCATATAATTTTATTGAAGTAGAGAATAAAATGCATGAGTGAATGCATGTGTGCATAGACAATATGATTGCTAGAAAGTTGAAGTGCATGATGCATTTTCTGTTTTTAGAAAATCACGTTCATGTATCACCATGACTGGTTAGGGTGAGCATGAGGTATTTGATCGAGGTATGAGGAAAAGGCTAATTATGCCTTCAGAAAGTAAAACATAAGGTGTATATATCAAGAGCAACTAAGATGTGTTTTCGATTAGTAACGCATGAGCACATAAACTGATTTTCATGCGAGTATATGTACTTGATATAGACGCTTATCGCGAGTCCACACAAGAGTGCTATAGATATGATCATCAATACAAGTATTAAGTACTTGTATATGATTAGATGTAATGAGATTAATGAATGTGCAAGAAGCACAATGTATAGAATGACGTCCATAGATATTCACTTTCACTAAAAGGTGGATACTATGTAAAGAGTTGATTTTTCAACGAGACGATTTGGATGGTTAATTTGGTTTGCATTGATCTAGATGATCATTATATGCATGGATATATCTCCATGACATAATCCATCCAAGATAATGAATAATTTTGTTTAAGCATAAGGATTAACATGGCTCGTCATTTTTAAGTTTAAAAAAATGATCGAGCAAATAGTTAGTGAGGTAGCAGCCTCATAGAGATTTGGATGCTTCTCTTTGAGGGAACTCCCAATTATATTGAAATTTGGAGGGCACCTATATCTTAGGCTTTTCTTTAAGCTCACCAAGTTTCAAGTAATTTGGAGACTTTTAGATGGGTCAAATAATCTCTGCACATGAAAGTGCAGAGATGAAATAATCTCTTGATTGGTAGATCCAAATGAAATAATGTTTGTTTGCGATGAAATCTTGATAGATGCAATTTGCACATATCCATTTTCATTATTTTTAGAGATCATTTGATAGGTCAAATAATCTCTGCACATGAAAGTGCAGCCTCTGGAATTTGTGAAATGAACAGAGACCATGGCACCTAGAGGTGATTGGTTCTCTTAGCTCATTTACTCAAATTGAAGGATTTTTATTTCTAACATTAGCTAAACACCTCCCAATGGTGTGTATAAAATTCCAAGATGAAAGTATTCTCCATTTAGGAGATATAAAGAAAAGAGTAAAATTTAGCCTCTACAATGTTTTACAATTTTGCAGGTATAGAGGCTTAGTATTTTGGTCATTGTGGAAGCTCCAAATGTCCAAATACTATAAAACGTATATCCCTAAACGTAGATAGAATTAGCTATATGCTATTAAAATTTGGAAGCAATTCTACATCATTTGATGAGTCAAATGATCTATTTGTGTCAGACTAATCTTTGGCGAGGATTTTCCAAAGAGTGGTACATGTGACTGATGAGCACATGATATTTTCATATGGGAAACTCCAATTTCAAAACTTTTTGTTGGAGAAGCTACTCCAGTATAGACCCTATCCTATAACCAAAAGTCAAGGATTTTGGAGTTTATCTTCATAGTTAGAAGTTATTATAAAAGTGCAGCAGTAGTGTTTCTAAGCTCACCTAAGCGAAGGTGTAGCAGCAATAGAATTATACTTTTGAATGAGTATTTGATTTCATTTTGAATTGAGATTTTGTGAGACTAAACAAGATAAGTTTATCTAGAATTGGGCACAAAGAAAATGGAATTTGGAATTTTTTTGATCAGTATAAGGGCTTCAAGAATATGACCCTCTACATTTTTCAGGATTGGTTGTCAAGTGTTCGACCCTTCCAGTAAAATGGTCATAAAACTCTGAGAAAATATCCAAATCAAGTGATTTTTGTGCCTAATGAAAGATTGAATAAGGCTACATAAGACGGGAAAAGTTCATAGATTTTTAATGAGTAAAAGTTAGTTCAAATTAAGATTTAATCTGCTGCTATTGGAAATTGTTTATGCAGGAGGCATTGTTGAAAGCAAAAGACTTTTCACAGGTTTTTTATGAGATTTTTTGATATGGTGCGATCACCATGGGCTAGATATGCCCTAGATATGTGTTTATGGAGCATTGTTCTTTGGTGACCATTCTCAGTAGGACAGAGGAGACTCTGTCGAAAGTTTCATGAATATATGTAGTGCCATGAGAGCATAGAACAGGAGAACTTCGGTAGTTGTCATTTCAGATAATTGGATTCATACAAGTGGTATAAATTCCAATTTATTATGATTCAATATTTGATTCAAGATGCATGAGTTGATATTTGATGCAAGCCGCGTCCTTCACAACTCTAGTTGAGTTGATTTACTAAATAATTTCTCAATTCTCAACTCAAGATGAGTTGATGTTAAACCCGTTATGAGTGATAGAGTCATAGGAATGACTCTGTTCTTTCCATCCAGGGAAGGAAACACTTCAAGAACACTTCATGATTTCATAACATTATTTATGGTTGTGAGTACTCACCAAGTTATTCTTATTATTTTTGAGAGAAGTGTTCGACTTTAATCTCATACACACATCTATGTGGAGTATAAAGTTGGTGGTATGGGACATCAAACTTTGTATTCTACCTAGGTGTAGGGGAGATGGTATGGGAGAGAAGTCTCTGAGATTGTATTTTTTTATATGATTTGGAGTTCATTTATATGATCTTCTTGTATCATCTCGTATCATCTGATTATTAGACAACAGAGGGGCAGTTGAGACAGTCACTCTGTATGTGATCGCAAACAAGGCAAGAGGCTAGTAGCCTAGAAGCGGAAAGGCAAGGTTTGCACATAAGAACTATGAATAGGAAATTGCATTAAGAAGAAATTCAAAGAGTACGTACTACTTTATTTGATATGCCTTAGAATAGGCCATGGTTCATACATAGTGTGTATGAGGTGAGCTAGATGCTTAGCCTAGTGGGCTATGAGTGTGCACACATCTACTTACCATTTTTCAGTAGGTCTAGTGGACTCATATTATGGTTCTCATTATATCTGGGAGTGCCAGATTATTATAGTAGTTTGCTTGAGACACCTCATTCCTAGTTAGGAATGATTTGATCATAGTGATGATCAGATGGTCAGAGATAAAACAAGTTTCATCCACTTGGAACATCTTGCATAGTATTATCGAGAGGGCGGTGGTAGTTCCACTAATTGCTACACTTTCATAGCACGTCTTCACTTGGCATGATGGACTTAGTTCCACAGAGTGGATTGGGATTTATTTTGTATGTGAAATATCTTAGTCCATAGTTTCGATGTGGCAGATTGAGATTTTGGTCCATAGTTAGGATCATTGAGAGATTGATATCTTGGTCCATAGTCTGGATCATTGATAGATTGACATCCGTGTTCACAGTCTGGATCATTGATAGCTTATCATCTTCGATTCATAGTTTGGATCATGATGAGATTTTCTTGAGTTTATTTTCATTACAGTAGGTAAATTAAGTAGATTTACTCGAGTGTAGGGATAGTAAATCAAGCATATTTACTTGAGCTTAGAGATAAAACACTATTTGGAAAAGATTTCCATTTATTTTTAGTATTCAGAGAGACCAGGACATAGTCAGATTATTTTAGATGAGCATAGTATTTTATTACTCCAGTGAAGTAAGTTATTTTGCATAATTATACCATATGACAAGCTCTCAATGGGTATTTCAGGAAGACAAGGGCAAGGTGCTGAGGTCTCTACAGGTGACAAGCCGTCACAAGTTAGTGGTCAAGGTCTAGGCATAGGGAGTCTGAGGATATTCTGAGTACTTATGTTTTGCACATATGGACTCATCGGGCTTCAGAGGGATTCCTACAGTATTCCCAAGGCAAGGACTACTATTTGTTGGTGGAAATGCTAGATATAAAGCATAGAGACTAGTTTTCTACTTTTTGAGCATCTAGTATTTCAGACACCTATCACACTCTACTTTTATTATTTGGAATCATAGATTCTGATTCCCAGTTTTATAGCTCCTTCTATATCAATGAAGACAATGATCTTTAGAAGGGGGAGAGAGTGTTATATTCCAGAGATATACATGCTTGGAGGA
Organism: Ceratopteris richardii; assembly: GCA_020310875.1. Classification (NCBI taxonomy): domain Eukaryota; kingdom Viridiplantae; phylum Streptophyta; class Polypodiopsida; order Polypodiales; family Pteridaceae; genus Ceratopteris; species Ceratopteris richardii. Next base: position 80,691,432 of record CM035421.1, on the reverse strand, counting down.
ACGAAATGTTCCTTGCTCGGGGGATAGCCAAGGCCAAAAGCCAGAGAGTTCATACAAGGACCTACTCATGATGGCCAGATGAGTAGAGGGACCTTAGAGAGAACTCTAGATGGTGACTAGGCAAGGGCTATAAATAGGCTGGGAGGTGAGTCCCAGGCATGTCATTCTCGACTTCTCACATTTAGAAGTCGAGAATGACATGCCTGGGACTCACCTCCCAGCCTATTTATAGCCCTTGCCTAATCACCATCTAGAGTTCTCTCTAAGGTCCCTCTACTCATCTTGCCATCATGAGTAGGTCCTCGTATGAACTCTCTGGCTTTTGTCGTTGGCTATCCCCCGAGCAAGGAACATCTCGTTCCTCCAAGCATGTACATCTCTAGAATATAACACTCTCTATCTATAGAAAGAGGCAACAAAGTATCATACATGTCTATGGAGCTAACAGATGTCTCCTTAGTACATGAAAGCAATGGATGAATAGCATCTTCCACAAAAAATATCACAACTAACCAAAATGTGTTTAGTCTCTAGATGATACAGACAATAGCCTTTACTTTTAGAATTGTACCCAACAAAAATACATTTTACTGCTTTATCATCCAATTTTTTGCGATGTTGTTCAGTCACTAATGCATATGCCAAACAACCAAAAACACGCAGATGAGCAACAGATGGCTTGCGATCATGTCAAGCCTCATATGAGTGATAGATTGTAGCACTTTAGTGGGACACCCATTAAGTACATATGTTGCATACATGACAACCTCAAGACAAATGCTACTTTGACCATGTGTGCTAGCCACAAAGAAATTTTTATCAGCATGTTATGAATTATAAGCTAAAGACCCCCACATCAAGTCTTTGCACCCTCCCGGTGCAACTTTTCCTTTTTATTTGCTTATTGAATAGACCTAAATAAACTACGAACACTGAATGAAATGTGGTATGTACAGTGGATAAAGTTCTTGATCTTGCCTTAATGCAGGTAATTCTTTGCCTTGGAGATATGAACCACGGGTATCCTCTTACCCTGGAAATCCTCTAGATGCACTATGCCATGTGGTAATACCTTCTCCACTCTGTATGGTCCTATCCACTTGGGTGCCAATTCGGTAGAAACTGCTGGAATTTGATGCATCAAAACCAAGGATCCTGTACTTCATTGGTCCTAAGATATTGGTCATGTAATCTTTTTCGCTTATCTTGTGTTACCTAAAGTTTTTGCATTGCTTCTTCTCTGTATTCTTCTAATGCCACCAGTCTTTTGATAATAAATTCGAATGGTGCTAATGCCTCTTTTCCATATACTAAGCGAAATGGACTCTCACCAGTGGTTCCCCTCTTTGTAGTTCTGAAAGCCCAAATTGCACCGATCAATGCTTGTGGCCAAAAGCGTTGATGATCAAAAGATAATTTGTGCACCAACCTGATCAAAATCTTATTGGAGCTCTCTGCTTGGCCATTTGCCCTTGGATAGTAGGCATAGGATTTTTATGGAAGACCTTGTACCTGTCAAATATAAATTGGAGCAGTTGATTTACAAAATGTGTGCCCCTACCACTAGTGATTTCCAGTGGGCAACCAAATCTTGAAAAAATACGTTTATACAAAAAACTTAGCTATTGTTAAAGCCGTGCAATCCACAATAGCTTTAGCCTCTATCCATTTAGTTGCATAACATGTGGCCATCAAAATATACTTCTTACCCCCAGGGTGACCAGTTGGACTAATACATCCTATGAAATCAAGACCCCATCGTTCAAATGGGAGCCATCCTATAGATATGACTAATGGTTGGAAATTCAATCTGGTTGGTGTAGGAGCACATCTCTGGCAAATGTGGCATTCTTTAGCAAACTTGATCGCATCCTTGTAAATATGAGGCCACCATAGTCCTTTGTGGATGATTCTGTGAGACAACCCTTCCCCCTTTAGAGGCCCTTCACTGTGTGCAGCTTCTAGCAAAAGATTTACCTCCTTTGGATAAACACACTTTCTCAAGTTATCATCCTGACAATATCTATATAAATTTCCATTAATGAGTGAGTACGCCTTGGTTTTAAGGAGTAATCTTCTCTTTTCTATAGATATCAAATGCTCTGGGAGTTTTCCAGTAATAAGAAAAAGTGAAAATTCCATCATACCAATCAGTCTGAGTTGCTACTAGGAAGAGATTACTATCCACCAATTCATCATTAATACCTGTTGCCTTCTCGCTCATTGCGGTCTTGGATACTTGATCTGCCATTTAGTGCTCTTTTCCTGGATTAATATCAATATCAAAGTTGAATTCTTGAAACAGGAGTAACCATCTCCAAACCCTTCCACCACTCTAGGCTTGTTTATCAAGTACTTCAAAGGCTGATGGTCAGATATGACTATAAAATGTACACCAAGAAGGTAATGCCGAAACTTCTGTAGAGCGAATACAATAGCCAAACCTTCCCTTTCAGTCGTATTGTAGTTACTTTCTTCCTTGGTGAGTAATCTCCTTGCATAGGAGATAGGTCTATCAAACTTGTGTGATGATGGTTGAGCTAGAATTGCACCAACAGCATGAGGACTGGCATCTGTATGCACATGAAACTCCAATGACTAGTTAGGAACATTTAAAAGTGGAGCAGTACATAACCTCAATTTTAGTTCACAAAATGCTTACTCAGCTTCAGCACTCCATGAGAAGGGGACCTTTTTACTAGTAAGCCTTGACAAGGGCTTAGCTATTTCTGAATACATTCGTATGAATCTTCTATGCTATCCTGCATGGCCCAAAAAACTTTGCACTTCCTTTGGGCTTTGTGGATAGGCATGGAAAGAATAGCAGTAAGCTTTGTAGTGTCAACCGTTATTCCTTTAGCAAATACTATGTGACCAAGAAGAGTGCCCTTGGTGACCAAAAAATGACATTTAGCGGGATTTAACTTCAAACCTGTTTTGAGACATTGCTCAAAGGTCTCCTTTAGATTTTCCAAATGATCATGGAAATCTTGAACTGCAGCTCTTTTATCTGTGCCTGAAAACACTGAAAAGTCATCCATGAAAATGCGCAAAAGGGTTGTTAACCACTTGCCCAATATCAGATACATTGTTCTATTAAATGAAGCTGGCACATTTTTCAAGCCAAAAGCCATGCGGGTATAGACATAAGTGCCCCAGGGAGTAACAAAGGCTGTTTTGTCCCTATCATCAGGATGGATCATTATCTGATTGTAGCCACTAAAACCATCTAGGAAGCTATACAAAGTGTGACTGGCTACTTCCTCAAGTACTTGCTCTATGAAGGGCTGAGGAAATCCATCTTGAACAGTCACTTTATTCAAGCCACGAAAATCAACACAGACTCTTATTTTTCCACTGTTTTTCTTGGGTACAATAACCATAGAAGAAAACCACCTGGAATGTTCTACTGGAACAATTATACTTGCTTCTTCTAGTTTTGTAATTTCCAACTTTACCCCCTCTGCATACTTTGGATTGAGTCGATACGGCCTACTTCTTGTAGGCGCAGCTCCCTTAACTAAGAGTATCCAATCTAATCCAAGCTCCTCTGGTATTCGTGTTAGATCTTTTTAGGACCATGTAAAGACATTTTTGTAGGCAAAAGGTAAAAAAGTTACCTTCTGTAGTAAAGGGGGATAATGCCATAGCCAAGAGGCCTAGTGGACTACTTGAGGATTCTCTTCATCTCCTCGATTTACTTCTTGAACAAGTGTTTCAGGACTGGTTTTACTTGAGAAATCATCTCCACTGTATGCAAGAGTGGAATCTAGCCTATATTATGCAATATGTTCTTTGGTCCATCCTTGAGGTATATTCGAAAAGGGGAGATCTTCTTTGCATTCAGGCTCATAACTTTCCTTTTCTGAAACTTCTTTAGTTGTTGCCCCTTCAATGTTTGTATTTTACTGCAAACTCTCGTTTTCCAACTCCTTGTGAACTTCATGGCCTTTTCCTACAACTCCTTCATCTGCAACTTCTTCCTCTATTTCATAGATTTCCACCATGCAACACTCTATACTTTCCATCATTCAATTCAATAATGTATCTTCTTCTTGCAGTAAAGAGGGCATTACCTGAGTGTCCATAGTATACCTAGTAGATTTCCGTGAGTCGAATCCTTCTTTTAAATGTAGTTGCAGTTGGCTATTGGTGTTTGTTGAAATCCACAGTTTGTTTTTCCCCCAATCTTGCAAAGCTTTTGCTTGCCTCAACCAAGGTCTCCCTAGGAGTAAAGGGTAAGAAGTCTCCTGTGGTAGTGCAATAACAAAAAAATATAGAACAAAGTGGTAAGCCTGTACTATCATCAGTACCTTTTCAATAATGCCAAGAGGTGCAACCCGATGTTGATATGCTAGTGTAACTATGAATGGTGCCACCTTAGCGGGGTTCGAATTCAGTCTCCTCATTGTGAAATCTGGCATCAAATTGATACGAGAGCCTCCATCTATGATCACACTTATGAGAGCTTAATCCTTTATACGAACAGATAACCTTGAGCTTTGGTAGTCTGCTAGGGGTGCAGGGGGAAAATCAACCATGAAACCATCTATGCTAGGCGGGTGGATCAAGTGAGCAGAGTGTATAATCTTTAATAGGTCAGTCCTTATTTTTGAATCCATCTTTACGAGTTCGTACAGACTAACCTTGTGATGAATACCTTTCAAGATCTGTTCGATTTTTACCTCATGAGTGTCTTCTTGCAGACTTGTTGGTTCGTCCCTTAGAGAAGTAGCTATCCTTTCATAAGCTCCTTCAATTTTTTTTTGGCCCTTTCACCGAGCCTTCTTTTCCTCCTCTTTATCCTGGAATCCTTGTTGTTCCTCTCTACGGATTGCTGCTCCTTGTTTGGCTCTAGTCATCATGGGCATTGTAGAGGATGAAATAGCATAAGACTGAGTGGTCATACCTTCTTCTTGTGGAGAGACTGCAATCATGTGGATTGGAGCAGGATGCCTTCTTGGGCAGTCTTTGGTATAGTGCTCCTTAGCCTCTAGACAATGCTGACAAGGAGGTGTATCTTCTGGAAGGGAACACCTATTTTGCATATGGCCATACTCACCACAATGATAACACATCAAAGGCCTATTATATCTAGGCTTTGTCGGGCAATTCTCCTCTCTATTAGGTGCATTTGAAGTACTAGCACAATACGAATCCAGAGCTTGAGGGTTACCTCGCTATTGTGTACCTTTGAGGTAGTAACAGTCTCTAGCTTCATGGCCATCCTTTCCACAAAATTGATAGCTTACCTTGTTAGGACAATTAGCAATGGAATGTCCATTGTTGTTACATATTATGCACCAAATCTACCTTCTTATATCCTGAGTGGACCGCAAATCTTCTAACTCATGGCGAAGTTGGGCTACTTCATCATCAGTGCGACGAAGTGGTGGCAAGACCTTCTCTTCTTGTTGATTTTGTTGCATTGTCAATGCCTACAACTCCTTCCTCAGTTGCCCAATAGGGTCTAGTTCTGCAGCATAATTCGGTTGTGTATCCCCTTCAAAATGTTGCCTAGCTTCTTCAATGTGTGATGCTGCTGCAACAAAATCATTGAGGGTTGCATAAAATCTAAGAGACTCACGTAACTTCTGCTGAGATGACCTGGGCAAAGCTTCTTCTATCCATTTTATAACCAAGAAATCACCTGGAGCATGTGGAAGATGTGCAACAAGTGCTTTTTTTCTAGGGTGAAGTTCATGGAAGGATTCACGTGATTTTAGCCTTGGATTCTCGAGCTCGTCTAGAGCTCTTTCTGAGGAGTCACTAGGTTGAAATGTCTATGAGAATGCCGTCTTCAAAGCCTCCCATGTAGCGAAATGGCCATCTGCATATTGACTGTACCATTTGTTAGTAAGGCCTTCCAATGTGGATGGGAAGAGTACCAGCATTGCATCCTCTCTATTCTGCAGACCTCATCCACGGCATAAGGAGATGAACCTCTTCACATGATCATCAGCATGCTCATAAGCTTGTCTCTTGAAGGTAGGGAACTTGATATTGAGCCAGGAGAGTAAATGAGAGAGATCCTCCATTTGCACTCGTGTTTCTTTTGATGTATATGAGGAGAAGTGTAATGTTCTCCTATGCTTCTCCTTTGATAGTGGTGTCGCACCCAAATCAATAGATAAATTCAAGGAGGGTAGAGGGGAGCTAGGTTCACTAGTCAAAGATATAGCTGACTTGTTAAGGCTCCTTCGTACACGAAGAGGCTCCTTATCTGCTCGTGTATGGGTCATGTACCTACTTGCAAATGCAATAGGGCATAAATACTATAAAAAGGGACTATTTACTATCCTTAGGGCCTCTCAGAGAAACGCAAGGGTCCCATCGTGCATGCCAAATTGTGGAGGAGGTACTGGGGTAGCAAATTTTAGGATGAGCATGCACCATCCACTCAAGTACTTTGCCTACTCAAGGGAGGTTCTCCTTAGGGAAATATATCCTTTAACACTTCTGTGAGCAGGCAGATAACAATAATAGCTCAGAATTGTAAATACTGAGGGACAAGATTAATGACAATTGACACTAGTGGGAGACCAAACCACTCCTTAGTTTGAACAGATGATTACAATGTAGGCCAAGGAAATGCTACAAAAGCTCTGTGCTAACATGTCAATCCAGAACAATGAAATCAGTACAAGAGATTCGTCCAATAAGATGAACACAACTAGATGAAGACTTGCAGTGAACACAACTAGATGAAGACTTGCACTGAACACAACTAGATGAAGACTTGCACTGCTCAGTACAAAGTTATGAAAACGAGCACGAAAATACCACTGACTCACACTGAATGTCAAAACCAAGCCACTCTCTTCACACTATAGTGCTATTAGCCCTCGACTAGGAAGCCCATGCTCTGTATCCTCACCACAGAGTGACTTCCTACAGTAGGCTTGTAGCCATAGGGTGCAAAGAGAGGACCCCTGTACGTATGTAGGTATCTGTGTGTCCCAAATGAACACAAGTCCATTGCTTTTATAGGCTCCAATAGGCCAAGAGAGCCTTGCCGATTCCTCACGTCCACTGATCATGCGCAAATTGATTGCCCAAAATTGGAGGTGTAGATCAAATATGGCACTAGATTTGAATTGGATCCTCAAAAATAGGCACTCATCATGAATGGTTGGCCGCAATAGTCATTTCTTCACTTTCACTTTTACCCCTTACACTTTTACTGTCACTTTTGCATGCAAGCTAAGATGCTCATTTTGTGCCGCCCGTGATATTCGAATGACCCTGAGAAGCACATCCTTCACATAATTTTCGTAATAGCTTTTGACCCTAACATATTGAGTAGGAGAGATGGTGGGTGGTGAGGGAGGTGTGGGTGGAGGTTGTGGAGGTTGTGGGGGGTGTTGGAGGTTGTGGGTGGGAATAGGGGGAGGATGTGGGGGGTTGTGGGGGCTGTGGGAGGTTGTGGGTGGGAATAGGGGGAGGTTGTGGAGGTTGTGGGGGGTGTGGCAGGTTGTGGGGGAGGGTGTGGGAGGTTGTGGGTGGGAATAGGGGGAGGTTGTGGGGGTTGTGGGGGGAGGGAGGTTGTGGGGGGTGTGGGAGGTTGTGGGTGGGAATAGGGGGAGGTTGGGGAGGTTGTGGGGGTTGTGGGGGAAGGTTGTGGGTGGTTGTGGGGAGTGTGGGAGGTTGTGGGTGGGAATAGGGGGAGGTTGTCGAGGTTGTGGGGGGGAGGTTGTGGGGGGATGTTGCGCGGGCTTGCGGGGAGTGTGGGACGTTGTGGGTGGGAATGGGGGGGGGGGGGTTGTGGAGGTTGTGGGGGGTTGTGGGGGGTGTGGGAGGTTGTGAGTGGGAATAGGGGGAGGTTGTCGGGGGTTGTGGGGGGTGTGGGAGGTTGTGGGTGGGAATAGGGGGAGGTTGTGGAGGTTGTGGGGGGAGGCAGGTTGTGCGGGGACGTTGTGGGGGGTGGGAGAGGTTGTGGGTGGGAATAGGGGGAGATTGTGGAGGTTGTGGGGGGTGGTGGGTGGTGTGGGGGTGGTTGTAGGGGGGGAAAGACTCATCCTTTTTTCTCTTGTTGACAGGAGTGAACGGTGTGCAGATTACACAGACCCCACACAAATTGTAGCCATCAAAGCGTGGTATGCACATGATATCTCCACTCGACTTGAGTTGCTTCGCCATATGAGTGGCCCCATGAAGAATTTTGTATGCCTTCATAAGACAACATGCGACATTTGGACATTTCTTCAACAAACCTTTGAACCAAAGTCCCTATCTTCTCAAGTTCATTGTCTCAACACACTTATCAAGCACCAATTAAGTGAAGAAGAAAGTGTTGTATTTAGATGCAGCAAGCACTTCAACTCGGTGCCCTTTTGCTCTCGGCATTTCACCTTACTCTAGTTGCTCAAGCGAAAGTGAAGAGAAAGTAGTCCTCAAGCGGAAGGGGATAGGCGAGAGGGGAGAGGACGGGGCTGTGTGGGAGGGAGTTGTGCAGGGGAGGGAGGGAGTGGGTGGGGAGAGGAGGGGGCTGCAGGGGAGGTAGTTGCATGGAGGGGAGGGAGGGAGTGGGTGGGGAGAGGAGGGGGCTGCGGGGGAGGGTGTTGCGGGAGGGGAGAGAGAGAGAGAGAGAGAGAGAGAGAGAGAGAGAGAGAGAGAGAGAGAGAGAGAGAGAGAGAGAGAGAGAGAGAGAGAGAGAGAGAGAGACAGAGAGAGAGAGAGAGAAAAGAGATCGTGGGTGGGTGTAGGAGGGGAGAGCGGGGGCTGTGGTGTGGAGGGGCGTGGATGGGTGTGGGTGGGGGTTGTGGTGGGGAGAGGCTGCGGGGAGAGGGAGGGAGGGAGAGAGAGAGAGAGAGAGAGAGAGAGAGAGAGAGAGAGAGAGAGAGAGAGAGAGAGACAGAGAGAGAGAGAGAGAGAGAGCGACAGCACGTGGGGGGGAGGGGGGAGAGAGAGAGAGAGAGAGAGAGAGAGAGAGAGAGAGAGAGAGAGAGAGAGAGAGAGAGAGAGAGAGAGAGAGAGAGAGTGATACGGCGCTACAAGAATAGTCCAACTGAAAGCACCTTATATGTCAAGCGAGCTAATGATGTACGTATGATCATTGTGGTGTATCTTGATGACATGTTGCTCACTAGTACTCATGAGAAGAAAATTCCTGATTTCAAGGCTGATTTACATGCCGGCATTTGCATCATTATTTGGGCATTCAGTTTATGCACGTTGATGGTGGAATGGCTTTGTGTCAAACAAAATATATTGACACATTATTGCAATGTTTTGGCCTTGAAGACTATAATTCTATTGCTACTCCTATGGAGACAGGTTTGCGACTTAGTCTTCATGATGTTGGAGATGCATTTGATGCTATTCTCTATCAGTAGGCTGTTGGATGCTTGATTTACTTATGCATTACTCAACCAGATATTTAGTTTGCTGTCTCACAGATGAGTCGGTTTATGCATTGCCCAAGAGTCAAGCATAGGGAGGCGGTTAAGCGCATCTTTCGCTATTTGAGTGGTACTCGGCTACTTGGGTTGTTTTATCCGAAGGGGGGATCACTACTACCAGGTTTTGATGCTTTTTTTGACTCTGATTGGGATGGTTGCGATGACATTGGTGTGTCCACTAGTTTCTTTTGCTTCATGCTTGGTAGCTCACGAGCAAGAAGCAGTCTACTGTGGCCACTTCTATTTGTGAGGCTGAGTATAGGGCAGCTTTCACAACGACTGTTGAGTGTGTGTGGGTCGGATGCCTTATGGCTAATTTGGGTGTTGGTCACTCTTCTGCCACCACCATCTTCATTGACAGTGAGAGCACATCGGCAGTTGTGAGGAACCCTGTGTTCCATGCTCGCACTAAGCACATTGAGGTGCATTATCATTATGTTAGGGAGAGGTTCTCTGTTGGGGAGATCAGCTTGGCATATGTGCCCATGCAGGAGAACATTGCACACCTTTTCACGAAGGCTCTGCCTAAGGAGATGTTTGAAGCTTTCCGCAAAGCTTTAGGCTTACTTGCTTTTGTGGAGTGATTTCCACATAGCTTCCACTTCTTTATACATGAGTGCTAGCTCCTTGTTCACCGCATCACTCCCAAGGGGGATTTGTTGATATATTTAGGTAGTGATGTGTGTGAACACACTAGGACCACCGTGGCAATTTTCTCCCTCTTTAGGAGGTCTTTTCCCCTAGTTTGTATATATGCATATCACCCTAATAGGCTACTTATCTTTGTACATTCTAGTGGTAATACATTCAGTATTGTGTGTTGAACTCCGAGCTTCTTCTTGTTCCTTGTGTTGTTCACATGCTTGAGCAGATGTCTAACTCCAACAATGTTCAAGTTTATTGACTTTGGATCACAATTCTTATCCCCTATGTGGACCATGACTCGATGCATGCTACTCCAAAGAATTTCCAAAAATTTTCTATGACGGATATCATAGATATCTTCCTACTGGACATGTCTTACATAAAGAAAACATTGGTGAACATTCACAACCACAAATGAAAGCAAGGGATTGGAAGCAGGTGTGGGATGCAGGAATTCCAATTGCTTGCATCAAATGGATGTGCATCTTTTAGGATCTCCCTTATTGGATTGGGTTATTGATCAATCATTGGCTGGACCCAATGCATATTTTTGATAATGTGAGAGAGGTTCTCTGGAAGACATTAATCAAAAAGAAGGAAAGCAAAGCCCAAAGGGAGGACTTTGAAGAGCAAGGTCACGTGCAAGAGTTGTGGGCAATTAGCAAGTTAAATAAAACAACATTGCTACCAAGATCTCCTTGGGTGCTTCACAAGATGGAAGAGCAACAAGTGAGGAAGGTGATTTATGAGCTTCAAACAGCTTTTGGGTGCATGAGGTGTCTAAAGTCTGCCTTCACTCAAAAACAACAATCTCAAGTGGCTTGAGTCTCATGATTGGCACAATTATTTGCAGTTTGTGCTCCCTATAGCTGTGAAAGATTATTTTTTAGAGGATGTGCAAACAAACATTTAAAAAATTAGTTGCGAGCCCCTTCAAAGGGCATCTCGCAAGCCAAGAACCTCCACATCATGAAAAACATAGATGATAATAATAATAAAACAAAAGAGGAACAAGTCCAAGATCAACAATGACATGAGATATCACAAATAATAGTTTTTCCTTCACTAGATGAGGGTTGTCCGACATCGCTAGAGTGATGGTGTTTCGCCGTTGGCTTGAAGATAGAAATCTCAACCCTTACATTATATCTTTATCAAAGGTAAAAGTTGATGGAAGTGAACTGAAAAATAGTATTTTGGCTTCTCATTTGTGGTTCATCACAGGGAACATGCAAGGCAGTAGGTGGTGACTTTTAATGGCCATCTTTCCTTCAAAAATACATTGGTGTATGCGCATAAACATTACTTGGATATGGTATCTTATTGCATTTGATTGATATTAGTCCTCGATAGGAGTCACTAGATTAATTTGTTATGTTTCTATCAAAGTCGTTTCTTTACGTTAAAAGAATGTACTATAATTATGTATAAATATGTATCTTTGTATGAAGATATAAAGGCTTTTTTTCCTTACGTATCTAATGTCTATGCAGGCAGTTGTGTAATGTATGTACGCATGGTCTCGGCATGTATTAGGAAGCGATGCGTTTGAATCGTGCAAGCATGTATGTATGCATTTGCATTATGTACGAATGAATCATGTGTGAATTCATTTCCGTTGTGCATGCATGTATTTGTGTATTTTCAGTATGTGTTTGCACATATATCAATGTGTATACATGTATCTCTGTATGCATCATGAATTACGTATCCGTGGACACATGCATGTATGCATTTATCCTCTGTGTGCATTATTTATCAATGTTTTTTTTTTTCAGGCGTGAATCCCTATTCACTATCGCTCTAGGAATTTTCAACGGATGCATTATTTCTATATGTAATTTAATTTTTTATGTATGCATTTGAAGTTTCATTGTTTCCATTTGCATAATAAATGTACGCGTGTATTTAGTATGTATGTATATAATAGCATTATTTATGCACTGCGCGTCTGTTTGCAGTTATAGTATGCATCAATGCGTTGCGTATGCATTTGCACGATGCATACATGCATTTTGTATGTATGCACTATGTGTGTACATTAAAAATCCATATTTATTCATGCATGTATTTCAGAATGTATGCACGCATTTATTTATTCATAACATAGCCTTTGTTTATGCATTATATATATATATATATATATATATATATATATATATATATATATATATATATATATATATATATATATGTATGCATTATATATATATATATGTGTGTGTGTTTTTTTTATGCATTATAAGCATGCACTATATTTGCAGTATTTGAATTCAATCTGCATGATTTGTGCGTTATGTTTTCATTGAAAATTCTCACTGACACGTATGCAATTTTCAGATGTTTATTTTGAGCATGTATGCTTGCGTTATGCACTATGAACATATGCATGCATCTAATGTGTATGTACGGATATTATATATGTTTTGCTTTGCATTATACATGCAGATACGTATACATGCATGTATTGACTACGAATACATGCATGTATTGACTACGTATGCATGCTTTGGATTCTACGTATGCATGCTTTGGAGTCATGTGGACACATTATGGAGGAACGACTTTTCATTACATGTCTATTCATACATCGTAGTACGCAGTTTTTTCAGGATCCACTGAGCATGACAAATTAGCCTCACTGCGTTGAATGTGTGACATGGTTGCTCACAACGATCTCGCTATGCAACAGAAGAAGTTTCCGTAAGCATCGGCAAGCAACTGCGTATCCACGACCTCATGGACTTGTTCAAAATTTGTTCTTAGGGGTCACTTATCAAGGAAACTTTAAGCTACCTGTGTAGAGATGTTGCATCTTTTATGGGTAAGAAGAAACCGCAAATCCTGAAGATGTTCATAACACACAAACTCACCATTTTACACTTCTCGATGTTCGAAGAGCGGAACTTGCATTAATCTGTATTATCGTGTGAAGAGATTGTAAAATTGATTCTTATATATATATATATATATATATATATATATATATATATATATATATATATATTAGACGTGCTTTACCCCTCACTTGTCAAAGTTAGTGCGAAAGTTCGAAGCAGTCAACGAAACCCTTTAGGTTTTGAGTGCAGCAGATGGCACCCATATCTCATCATACTACAACATAAAAACCATGTGGGCTACTACAACCCAAAAACGTTTCTCTATCTATCTTGTTAAGGCTAACAATATTGAACGATTGCTTGATTTAGAATTATGCCTCGGAATGGGTTGGATCAATGATTGACCTACTTAACTTTGGGTCGGAATGGGTTGTACAAGGTGTTATATAGTCAAATATTTTTCCGTGGAAGATGCTTCGTATCGCGCACGAACGACCAATCAAGTCTTTGGGAATGTTTATTTGATGTTAAATCTTCCCTCCAATCAACTACTAGTATCCAATTGAAAAAGATCTCGGTATTTTCAAGTAAAAGTTTTGCATTATATTGAAACGATGTGAAATAAATCTTTAACTAATATTCTAGACCTTCTTGGTGTCATGGAAAATCTTTTCATATAGACGGGGCTCCCGCACCTGCAGAACTGGAATCGGCAAGACGCGGTAAAAATTAAAAGAGGATGAATTTGTGGACTAAGCTATCAGGAAAATGAAGAAAACAAGCAATGGATTCTTTTCAAAGTGAATATGAACAAATAAGTGATTATGTGAGTGCTCCAGGATGAGGAGACAATCTATTATTGCAAGTACGCAATAAAAATGAACATGCAAAGTATTTTTTTGAAAATGAAGCTTTAGAGAACGTGGACTCATTATCATAATGTTCATCATACGCTATTTTAACACAAGGAACTAATCGTCGCATTTATTTTTATCACATGTCTTTATCAAACAGTATTATTGATGGTTATATATATATATATATATATATATATATATATATATATATATATATATATATATATATATATATATATATATATATATATACCTTCTTATATTTATGGTTTTTTTATAAAGAAAATGTTGGCATAAGTTTACTCTCAAAGAGTATCTTGAATTAATTAAAATTACAAGTGACGAAGGACCACGTGGACAGAAAGCTTAAAGGCAGGATGAGAAAGCCAATAGATTGAAGTACACGGGCTTGACGGTCGAATCAACGAAGTCACATGTGAACACCATCGTTTAGCGTAATATCAACATTTAGGGTGTAAATGGAGTTTCTAGAGGAACATTTATGGCGATTGAATTATAGTTCTTATCATTTGATAATGTTTTACAATATAATTTTTTCTTCATTTGATTAGGTGTCATGATGGTGTGCTTTTTCTTTATATCACAAATGTAAGCATTGTTATATATATATTATTGATGGTTATATATATATATATATATATATATATATATATATATATATATATATATATATATATATATATATATATATATATATATATATATATATATATATATATATACCTTCTTATATTTATGGTTTCTTAATAAAGAAAATGTTGGCATAAGTTTACTCTCAAAGAGTACCTTGAATTAATTAAAATTACAAGTGACCAAGGACCACGTGGACAGAAAGCTTAAAGACAGGATGAGAAAGCCAATAGATTGAAGTACACGGGCTTGACGGTCGAATCAACGAAGTCACATGTGAACACCATCGTCAAGCGAAACCACCAAGGCAAACGAGCGTAATATCAACATTTAGGGTGTAAATGGAGTTTTTAGAGGAACATTTATGGCGATTGAATTATAGTTCTTATCATTTGATAATGTTTTACAATATAATTTTTTCTTCATTTGATGAGGTGTCATGATGGTGTGCTTTTTCTTCATATCACAAATGTAAGCATTGTCCAAATCTCATCAGAAACTATTTAAGAGTACATAAGATTTTTGTAACATATTTTTTGAAAAATGTGAAACTAATTTTATATAATATTAGTTTTCAATAAATATGTAATCCCGATTGTGACATATACTCTGTTCTCTTATCAAAAGCATTCAAATATGTGTTGTTTGAAGATATAATCAAACAATTATATCTTTACGTACTCTACTTTTGTTAATGCTTCATTAGTTTTATTCAGTAAATAGATTCTACAGGGAGATTCGGCCATAAATCTACTCTCGCATATGGCATATTAGTTTGTATTAATTGATATTATAAATGAAGCTAAATTTACTATCTTCAAGAATTCACGTATCTCGTAAAGTAGGGTTTTGATGCTCGGCATGATTGGTATTACAAAGCTCGAACATCTACTATAGTATAGCACGGAAAAGGATGGCTCTAAGGTTAGAAGAGATAGCCGATAGGTAAATGTGCATACTCCGCATTTACCTAAGTTTATATCTTTCTCCGTAACCTATTCACATAGAGGAAATGGAAAACTGAATGTACATGACCTCCAAGAGAACATACCTCGGAGAATGCAAGCCCACAAACGTGTTAGGCATCACAATGCCCCCCCACCTGTTCATTGTAGATCGATGAGGAGGAGGACCCATACACGCGCATGCCTCTGTCAGGCAATAGATTTTGTACTCAAGTTCATGAACTTGACAAATAAATCAGTGGTATGAAGACTTTTCACCTTGTTAATAGACACACACACAGACAAGATGAGTCATGCACACATGCACAAGCATATGGATATATAGATGCAAGAAAGTCCCACTCCATTGTGAAACACGAAAGCTCTCAGTAGACTCACACTTTTAATGAGAGAATAAAAAATGAAAAGGAATAATCTTATACTGAGTTCATTTTTATAGATGGAACTAAAAACGTGACCCTCTTCACACTCTATGTAATTCTTATAGGCATCTACTAATGAATGACCCTCTTCACATTATGATGCTCCTTAAATCTCATTTGATACCTAATTCAAGTCTAACCTATAATATAACTTGCAAAAATATGAGCCAAGTTTACAGAATATAACTTTTGAACATATATTATAAGTGTGTCTTTCCATGTGTAAATATCAACCCCGATAAAAGAATTCGGGATATGCAGAGCTTCTTCTATTGCCTATCCCTTACTTTGCTTGAGCGCATATGCATTGCTTCTTTTCTTGAGTATTTTCATAGCAGCAGCCTTCTCCATCTTCTAGCATAAAAAACACTTCATTATTTTCCATCGCCAATACTTACTATTTCTTAGTATTCTTTTTTTTTTCCTTTATGGATATGGATCCGAACTTTTCTCTAATCGTGGGTCCACAATGTGAGGAAAAACAAAACCATAATTTATTCTAAATAGTTTCTTCGTCGACCTCACTCCATGTTAAGATATTCTTTCACTAGTACCTCTCCATCGATGTTGAGAAACTGTTGTCGTCAACTCAACATGAATGAAACTTCACAACGACAACTTCTTTCTACTCCTTCAGCGTGGATGGATCTCCACACAAACCAAACATGCCAAGAAAAAAAAGAAGGAGTAAAGTAATGGGGAAAGATGTTCTTGTCCATTTTGGGAAAGATGATGATGATGGAAATAAAACAAGGGAAATGGAAGGTCATTGACTTTAACAGCCTTGCTCGCGTTCCAGAGACTATGAACAGTGTCTTCTGAAATCTCTTTAAGAAAGGACGCATTATATTTAAAGAAGGAAAATGGGCGGTCATTGACTTTAACACCCTCGCTCACGTTTCAGAAACTATGAACAGTGTCTTACACCTCTTTAAGAAAGGGCTTATTATATTTAATGGACCACAAGACATTCAATCCCATGGAGATTAGGCTTCGATCGAACTTCCTCTTCCCAAAACAAAGTTCCGAATTTTTGAAAAGAAGCTATAATGAAGAATATAAAGAGAAAAAAGATTTTATGCTTATGGAATTTGGAGTATACTCAAGATACAAAACACACCTTCATGAGTTTCAAAAAGATTAAAGTATGACATGAAAATGATATGAGTTTTACGTCACCTCATCAACCCCGGCTAACCATGTGTCTTGCTTTTTGAAAATTATGAAATGGCCTTTCTATCGTTGCATATTGGTGCTTGTAGACAAGAACGATGGTTCCTGTAAGAAAGCGAGATGTAGAACGAGCAAGAGTCTTGAAAGTCCTTCTAGAAAAACTCCCACACCCTCGGTTTCAAGGTAAATTTCTTCCACACTCTAGAAAACCCTAGAGAAGCCTACCACAAGGAAAAAGAGCATTCAACAAGGATACTATAATGAAGATAACCTTGACAAAAAAAGTTTAATTATTGGTTCAAAACATCCAAATGAGTTCTCTTACTCTTATGCATTGGTGGTTTTGAAGAAAGACAAATATGGAGCTGGGTTGCTATGCGAGAGCCCTTCAAATGGCCTCTCACAAGCCACGAACCCTCCACATCAAGAAAAATAGATGATAATAATAAAAAGGGACAAGTCCAAGATCAAGAATGACATGAGATATCACAAATAATATTTTTTTCCTTCTCTAGATGAGGGTTGTCCGACCACCCTAGAGTGATGGTGTTTGGCCATTGGCTTCAGGAAAAAAATTTAGAACGTTACTTCGTATGTTTACAAAAGGTAAAGCTTGATGCAATTGAAGTGGAAAAGATACTCAAGAGTAGTTTGGCTTCCCGTGTGCGGATATCTTCATCAAAGCTCTTTCCAAAGACAAGTTCATCTACTTCAGGGAAGCTTTAGGAGTTAGGAAGCTTTAGTTTGTATCTAGATTTCATTCATGTTATTTCATCTTGTAAGGACATATGTATTTCTTTCATTTTGTATTGAAATTCACTGAACTTGAGGGGGAGATTTGAGATTTAATAACGTGGCTTATTATAATGTAAAAACAAAAAACTAATCCATAAAACTGACTCGCACCACCGCTACAACGTGCGCGGCGTAAACAATCCAAAAATCTCTCTATCTCCTTTCTCTCGGTGTCAGCTCTATGTGTAGATCTTGCGCCATAGCTACAGTACTCAACATGTATGCATTTGCATGTATGTATGTATGAATTCAGTTCCGTTATGCATGCATGTATTATTGTATTTTGATTACCTATATTCATGTCGACACATTATGGAGGACCGACTTTTCATTACATGTCTATTCATACATCGTAGTACACATTCTTCTCAAGATCCACTGAGCATGATAGATTAGCCTCACTGCGTTGAATGTGTGACAGGGCTACTCAAAACTAAGTCGTTATTCAGCAGAAGAAGTTTCCGTGAACATCGGCAAGCAACTGCGTATCCACGACCTCATGGACTTGTTTAAAATTTGTTCTTGGATGCTACTGATTAAGGAAAGTTTAAGCTACCTGTGTAGAGATCTTGCATCTTTTACGGGTAAGAAGAAACCGCAAATCCTGAAGATCTTCTTAACACACAAACTGACCATTTTACTCCTCAGGATACTTCTCGATGTTCAAGGAGCGGAACTTGCAGTAATCTGTATTACTCTTGTGAACAGATTGTAAAATTGAATCTTTTAAATATATATAATATATATAGTAGATGTGCTTTACCCCTCGCTTGTCAGTGTTAGTGCGAAAGTTCGAAACAGTCAGCACTTACATACTGTAATGCTCTAGGGAATAAACCATAAGGAAGAGTAGAGAGAAAAAAAGTGTTACACTTATGTGTTCCTCGAGTGGCTTTGATGTGAACCTTTTCCTTATATATGAACTATAGTGCTAGCTACAGGTTAGTTCCCCATGTTAGCACATACATGATTCACTCGTATGTGGTGGTATTTTGTACTTAGGAATAATATTCAGCTCTTACTTTAGTTTAAATAATCGTCAATAGAGAGAGGTATTCTAGTCATCCGTGTTCTTCGTGTGTTTTACTGTGCTTCTGGCTCTTGTGTGTGCTTCTCGTGTGTCTCTTGCACTTCTACACACACCCAATAGTGGTATCAGAGCAGGTTCAGTTCTTTCTCAAGTTTTGGTTTTTTGCATCACGGTGCACATGCACTTTTAAGAGTGGAAATCGACTTTGGAGCATAGAAGAGTGAATTTCAAGAGCCAAGAAACATTTCCTATTTGAAGACAAAGGAGTTTACATCGATGCAAAAGGTGGTCATCTACTGTGACAATGTGAGCAGCATAATGTTATCAAAGAATCCAATTTATCATGTCAGATCAAAGCACAGTCACTTTGTTCTTGAGAAGATCATTGAAAGAGAGTGGAGTTGACTCACATCAACAGTGAGAACAAGTCGCGGATATCTTCATCAAAGCTCTTCCCAAAGACAAGTTCATCTACTTCAGGGAAGCTTTAAGAGTTAGAAAGCTTTAGTTTGTATCTAGATTTCATTCATGTTATTTCATCTTGTAAGGATATATGTATTTTTTTTCATTTTGTATTCAAACTCACTGAAATTGAGGAGGAGATTTGAGATTTGATAACGTGGCTTAGTATAATGTAAAAACAAAAAACTAATCAATAAAAATGACTCGCACCACCGCTACAACGTGCGCGGCGTAAATCCAAAAATCTCTCTATCTCCTTTCTCTCGGTGTCACCTCTATGTGTAGATCTTGCGCCATAGCTACACTACTCAACATGTATGCATTCGCATGTATGTATGTATGAATTCAGTTCCGTTATGCATGCATGTATTATTGTATTTTGATTACCTATATTCATGTCGACACATTATGGACGAACGACTTTTCATTACATGTCTATTCAGACATCGTAGTACGCATTTTTTTCAGGATCCACTGAGCATGATAGATTAGCCTCACTGCGTTGAATGTGTGACAGGGCTACTGAAAACGAACTCGTTATTCAACAGAAGAAGTTTCCGTGAACATCGGCAAGCAACTGCGTATCCACGACGAGTCATGGACTTGTTTAAAATTTGTTCTTGGATGCTACTTATTAAGGAAAGTTTAAGCTACCTGTGTAGACATCTTGCATCTTTTACGGGTAAGAAGAAACCGCAAATCCCGAAGATCTTCTTAACACACAAACTGACCATTTTACTCCTCAGGATACTTCTTGATGTTCAAGGAGCGGAACTTGCAGTAATCTGTATTACTCTTGTGAAGAGATTGTAAAATTGAATCTTTTAAATATATAAAGTAGATGTGCTTTACCCCTCGCTTGTCAATGTTAGTGCGAAAGTTGGAAACAGTCAACGGAACCCTTTAGGTTTTGAGTGCAGCAGATGTCGCCCATATCTCATCATAGTACAACATAAAAACCATGTGGGCAACTACAACCCAAAAACGTTCCTCTATCTATTTTGTTAAGGCTAACAATATTGACCGATTGCTTGATTTAGAATTATGCCTCGGAATGGGTTGGATCAATGATTGACCTACTTAACTTTCTTGGGAGTGGGTTAGGGCGAAGATGTGCAAGGTGTGATGTAGTTAAATATTTTTCCGTGGAAGATGCTTCGTATCAAAGCTATTAGGAAAATGAAGCAAAGAAGCAGTGGATTCTTTTCAAAGTGAATATGAACAAGTAACTGATTATGTGAGTGCTCCAGAGTGAGGAGACAGTCTTGCAATAATAATGCAGAGGACGCAAAAAAAAAAAAACCATGCAAAGTTTCTTTTTTTTTTTTGAAAATGAAGCTTTAGAGAACATGGACTCATTATCAAAATGCTCATCATACGCTATTTTAACGCAAGGACTAATCGTCGCATTTATTTTTATCACATGTCTTATTCAAACAGTATTATTATGATTAAAAAACAAAAAAGGAAAGAATATGCCTTCTTATATTTATGGTTGTTTTTATGAAGAAAATGTGGGCATAGGTTTACTCTCAAAGATTATATTGAATTAATTAAATTTACAAGTGACGATGGACTTGAAGTACACGGGCTTGAAGGCCGAATCAACGAAGTCACATGTGAACACCATCGTCTAGCGAAGTCTGCACCATAGGACGAAACCAATCGAGCCAAATATCAACATCTATGGTGTAAATGGAATTTTTCGAGCAACAGTTATAGCGATTGAATTATATTCCTTACCATTTGATAAAGTTTTACATTAGAAATTTTCCTTCATTTGATGAGGTGTCATGATGGTGCGTTTTATCTTTATATCACAATTGTAATGAAAATCTCGTCCAAATATGAACAAAAACGATCTAATGGTACATAAGACTTTTGTAACATATTTCTTGAGAAATATGAAACTTATTTTATAAAATATTACCTTTTAGCAAATATGTAATCCAGATTGTGACATATATTCTGTTCTCTTATTAAATGCATTCAAATATGTGTTGTTTGACGATATAATCAAACAATTATATTTTTACGTACTCAAATTTTGTTAATGCTGTATTAGTTTTATTCACTAAATAGATTTTATAAGGAGATTCGGCCATAAATCTACTCTGGCATATGGCATACTAGTTTGAATTCATTGATAAATGAAGGCAAATTTACTATCTTCGAAAATTCCTATATCTGGCAAAGTAGGGTTTTGATGCTCGGCATGATTGGGATTACAAATGTCAAAGATCCACTATAGTAGAGCACGGAAAAGCATGGCTCTAAGCTTAGAAGAGATAGCCGATAGATAAATGTGCATTGGCTCGAAGATTGGCTCATTTAGATCGCACATGTCACTAGCATAGGATAAATACTCTAACATAGGATGAAGTCAGCCAAAATCAAAGGAAACCCCGTCTTGAATATCTTTTCATACGTATTAGGTATGAGACGTGTCCCATACGCACGAGATGGGTTAATGGCTTGCCCCTTGGAGATGAAGGGGGCATTGCACGTGTCGTACAAGTAGGGCCTATTAAGTAAAGAGTTGTATATGTTCCTTTCAAATATTTGTTCTTGCGCATAATTGTTCTTGCCCATAAATGTTCACCTAAGAGAGCAGAAAAACTATCTTCCAAAGGGCAGAAAAATAATACTTTTGTTAGCAAACAAACATGAAAAATAATAATTTTGTTAGCACGCGGCATGATTTCATGAGGAAGGTACAACAGATAGACACTGATCACCTAGCACTTACATACCGTAATGCTCTAGGCAATAGACCATAAGAAACCTAGAGTACAAAGAAAAAAAGTGTTACACTTATGTGTTCCTCGAGTAGCTTTGATGTGAACATTTTCCCTATACATGGGCACGTTTACTCTAGTGTTGGATAGAGCTTATCTCCCCATGTTACCACATACATGATTCACTCGTATGTGGTGGTATTTTGTACTTAGGAATATTATTTAGCTCTTACTTCAGTTTAGTTAATCATCAATAGAAAGAGGTATTCTAGTCATCCATCTTCTTCATGTGTCTTACTATGCTTGTGGTCCCTGTGTGTGCTTCTCGTGTGTCTTTCACACTTCTACACACACCCAATAGTGGCATCAGAGCAGGTTCAACTCCTTCTCAAGGGTTCTAATGACAAAACAATTTAAATTACCTAATTCTATGACTGAAACTAAGGTCTTTAAATAGTTTAAATAGCTATGGACCGTAAGGACGGCCAGCCTCGTACCTAGCAACAGCTTCCTAATATGAGATTAAAACTAGTGACTCTTCTGTTACGCGTTCCATCATGGTTTCTTCTACTAAACTATCAGGTAAGCTAGAGGTTTCTGGTCTGTCTAGAGTTGGCGGAACATTTTCTATATTTTCAATAGTACTGTGCTCAGACTCGTGAACTAATTTAGAAGACATCAAAGAAAGTAATGAGAAACAATATTGTTGCAAAACTGCTTGAATAAATTAATTGATAAGCTAATGGTTCAAATTAATAATTCTAATACAACTCGAAGGCCTAAACAATTGGATAAATGTCTAGTCAATTGGATAGATGACTAAATGGGAAATAAGATTTAAATGGATCTTTAGGCTGCCGCTTCACTTCAATTGTCTTCACTTCACTTTAATTGATTGTAATCTTCAATGTTTCTGCAAAAAACATTAGGAATATTAGTAATCTAACAAGAAATTAATGAGAAACATAAAAGACATTCTTCTCATACATTTTTCATACACATGCATATGGTCATGTATACATTAAAGTATTCACATACACTCTAATGCATACATTCCTCATGCATACTAATGTACTTTACATACATGCTTTCAAATGCTAATATCTGCTAATGCACATGTTAACACATAATTTTATACATACTAATATACTTTCATAAATATGGTAACACACATTTATACATGCATGCTAACACATTAATCATTCAAACACATGCATTCATACACATGTTATATGCATTAGCATGAATATGTATGTGTATGCATGATTAATATGCATAAGCATGCATGTATGTTAGTATGCTTGTTTTTTGCATCGCGGTGCATGTGCACTTTTAACAATGGAAATCGACTTCGGAGCATAGAAGAGTGAATTTCAACAGCCAAGAAACATTTCCACCAGGTGCGCTAGGGTTTTAACCCCATTTCAAAGCCATTTTTGGAGTCAGAATTACCATCATAGTCACAATTTGTGAGTTGAAATTTCAGCATTCATTTCAGCTTTCATCGAAGTAAAGGTTTTTTCACATTCCTCTTCTTTGGTAAAATGGCAGGCAGCAATGACTTGTTCAACATGCTTCATGTTGAAGATAAGCTTGATGGAACTAAATATCCGATGTGGTCTTACATGATGAAGCATGTTCATGTTGGAAAATAACTTTTGGAACATAGTGGCAAATGTAGATCGAAGACCCACAGGTGCTTCTACTTCACAATCTACTATCATAGATGGAGCTTCTTCTTCAAGTACACTGGTTTCTCTTTCTCCACCTACACAAGTGTAGCTTACATGGGATGGAAAATATGTTGAAGCTCATGCATTGATTCGGCTTTCTATGAAGCATCATATAGTTCCACACCTTCGGTCATGTTCTACATCAAGACAGGAATGCGACACTCTTGCTTCTTTGTATGTCGTGCGTAATGAAACACATGTTGCTTACTTGAGGAAGCAACTTGAGGATGCATGTATGGCTGAAAAAGGGTCGGTGGATGTATATGTGACAAACATCAAGGACTTGAAATAGAAAATGGCAAACATAGATGAGATTATTCCAGATGCATCACTCATTTCTACATTGTTGAAAGGATTGCTAGAATCTTTTCAAAGCTTTGCTACTACACTCCACTTGGCAAACATAGATGAGATTATTCCAGACGCATCACTCATTTCTACATTGTTGAAAAGGATTGCTAGAATCTTTTCAAAGCTTTGCTACTACACTCCGCTTGGTTGCAAAAGGGAATCCCAATATGTATGCATTTGATGAGGTTGTGTCTCTTCTTTTGCAAGAAGAGCAATCTAGACTGAATAGGAGTGGTTTGATTGAGGGAACGTAAGAATTTGCTATCTCAGAAAAGGGAAAAAACAAGTATGGTTTAGCTTTGGGCTCATCAAAAACAAAGCCTCAATCTTCCTCTTCCACGCATTCATCTAATGATGCTAATTTGCAAAAGAAGAAGAGATATAAATATTCTCAAAAGGTTGGTCATACTATGGATGAGTGTAGAGAGTTTAATAAGCGCAATGAAAAGAAGAAGGAATCCGGCATGTCTATTGGTGAAAATTCAGCAAATGCAAAGAATGCTGAAGCTAAAAGGGCTCAAGATTTTTGGGCATGTGTTGTTACATGTCATTATGATGCATCTTTGCATTCTTAATGTATGGTTGTGAGTGAGGCTGGTTCGAATTGGTTCTTTGATAGTTTTACTTCAAGGCACAGTTGATGATAAGTGTATGGTTTATGATTTAAGCAATGGTAATGTTATCGTGATGTCACGTATATTATATAACGGTTTATATTGCATGGATACATACAAGAGGGCTGCCCCAAATGCCTTGGTTGCTCATACTTCTTCCAAGGCTTAAATGGAGCTTTGGCATGCTCGTTTTGGTTACTTGAACTTCAATACTTTGCTTTACTTGCAAAAGAGGGACATGGTTATTGGTTTGCCTACACTTCAGTCCTCAAAAGCATGCATGTGAAGGTTGCATCCTTGGAAAAATGATCATGCTTCTTTTCCAAAAGATAGTCATATGGTCACTACAAGAAAATTGCAGCTTGTTCATAGTGATGTATGTGGTACCATCAAGACTCCATCTTTTGGGAAGCATGTATATTTTGCTACCTTCATTGATGATGCTACTCGCCATACATGGGTGTATCCTATGAAAGCAAAGAATGAGGTATTTTCTTGCTTCAAAGCATTTTTAGCGATGGGTAAAAATTTTTCTTCACAAAAGTTTTTGACTTTACACACGGATCATGGTGGTGAGTACATGTCACATGATTTTAATGATTTCCTTCGTGAAAGAGGTATCTCAGACCATTGTAGGGTTCCATATTCACCTCAGAAGTGTTTCCCAGCGTAAATATAGAACTCTACTTGAAATGACACAATGTATGGTTAAAAGAAAGCATCTTCCTGATACGTTTTGGATGGAAGTTGTCATGTGTGCAGACTATGTTTTGAATTGCTACTCTACAAAAGCATTGAGAGTCATTACTTGTTATGAGGCTTGGAATGGACATAAGCCTATGATTAATCATATGTGCATGTTTGGTTGTTTGGCATATGCTCTTGTGCCATCACAACAATGTCACAAAATAGATGACAACGAAAAGAAATGTATATTGGTTGGTTATTGTGCTGAAAGTAAGGGATATCGTTTATACCATCCATTGAAGAACACAATTATTGTGAGTCAAGATGTGGTATTTGCTGAAAATTCAGTTTTCCCTCTACTTAAATGCAAAAAACAGCCAATAGTCAGCTCATAAGATGTGTTCTATACACTTAGGACTTTGTTCCAAAATGGTGCGCTTGACTATGGCCATGTAGATCAGCCAACTAAGACTCAAAGGGCTGAAAAATTGCAGTAAAATAGAGCTGAAAATGCAAAACATTTGCAGCCAAACATGGTTGAATGTTTTCAACCAAAAAATGTTAAAAATGCTGGAAATTTCCAGCCACATATGGCTAAAGTTTTGGCCCAAAATATGGCTGAAAATGAGCATGAAGCTCAGCCCACACATGATGCACATGTTGATGATGTATTGCATAATGAACACATGTCTATCAAGAGTGCACAAAGTATGCCAAAGTGGCTGAAACAGACTTTGCAGGAAAACAAATTGAGTGCACCGTTACTTGGTAGAACAAGATCAAGATCTCACCATGCATCAAGTACTTTTGTGGATTATTCTCTTATTGCTACATCATGTAATGAAGAGCCGCTTACTTTTGAAGATGAATGTGGCGATCCACATTGGATGAGCACTATGCAATCAAAAATGGATTCCATACATAGGAATGGTACTTGGAAGTTATGTGAATTGCGAAAAGGAAAGAATGCCATTGGTATAAAGTTGGTTCACATGATTAAGAGAAAGTCTCATGGCAGCATTGATCGCTACGAAGCTAGATTGGTTGTAGAGGGATATGTGCAACAATATGGCATTGAATATAGGGAAACGTTTGCACCTACTTCATGCATGACTACCATTCCTACCATGGTTGCATTGGCTGGCCATCGACGTTGGAAAGTACATTAGGCGGACATAAAAACCCCTTTCTTGAATGCTAATTTGCAAGAAGAGGTCTATGTGAAGAAACCTCATGGATTTACCATGAAGGGCAAGAACATATGGTTTGTGGCTTGCATAAGGCCTTGTATGGTCTTAAGCAAGCTCCACGTGCATGGTATGACAAAATACATAAGCACTTGGTTACTCTTGCCTTCACATGTAGTTCAATTGAAATCACACTTTATGTACGCAAAGATGGGGCTGATCTTATAGTGCTTGTTATTTATGTTGATGAAATAATCTCAACTGGGTCATGTGATGCAAAACTTGACATTCTTATGGCTGATTTGTAGCATACTTTTCATGTCACTTATCTTGGTCTTTTGAGTTACTATCTTGGCATCCAACTTGTATCCGTTGAGGGGGAATTGTTATGCATCAAGAAAAGTATGTTCAAAAAATACATCAGCATTTTGACTTTGAGGATTGCAAGCCAGTTTCCACACTAGGTGAGATAGGATTTGGATTCTTAGTTGAGGATTCCAATGATGTATTTGACACTTCTCTTTATCAGCAAGCTATGGGATGTCTTATATATGCATGAAACACAAGGCTAGATATACAGTATGTAGTTTCCAAATTGATTCAATTCATGCATAGGCATGGCACTAAGCATTGGCAAGCGATGAAAGGTGTGTTAAGATATCTCAAAGGAACTTTGAGATTAGGTCTCTTCCATGGAAGAGATATTCACCCATCCTTACATGCTTTTACAGATAGTGATTGGGCTGGTTGTTATGATACTCGCATGTCCACTAGTGGTAATTTCTTTTTCCTTGGAGACTCGTGCATATCTTGGTTGACTAAGAAGCATCCCACAGTGGCGACATCGAGTTGTGAAGCTAAGTATAGGGTAGTTTTCATAGCTGCAGAGGAGCGTATATGGATTGAGATGCCTATTGATGGATCTTTGCATGGAGATTGATGGTGCTACACATATTCTCACTGACAGTGAGAGTGCATTGGCTCTTGCAAGAAACCCAATGTTTCATGCATGGAACAAACATATTGAGCTGCATTATCACTATGTGAGAGAGCACTTCATGTAGGAGATATTGATTTGGTATATGTGCTACAGAAGATAATGTGGTAGACATATTCACCAAAGCTCTTCCATAGGAAAATTTTGAAGCTCTTCTTAAAGCTTTAAGCTTATTACCTTGTGGGGGACGATCTTTCACTCCCTGTATGTGTTCACATCATTCACTTCAGGCATTTTTGTTACACTTATGTGTTCCTCGAGTAGCTTTGATGTGAACCTTCTCCCTATACATGGGCACTTTTTACTCTGGTGCTGGCTAGAGGTTTTTTGCCCATGTTACCACATAAATGCTTCACTTATATGTGATGGTATTTAGTACTTAGGGTTATTATTCAGATCTTACTTCAGTTCAATTAATCATCAATAGGGAGAGATATTCCAACCATCCATCTTTTTCGTGTGTCTTGTTGTGTTTGTGCTGCTTTTGTGTGCTTCTCATGTGTCTCTCGCACTTCTACATGCACCCAACAAAAAGTAGATTTCTCCACTTATTGGGGAAATTTTGTTTCATCAATTTAGACATGGGGAATGAATTACAAGATACATGAGATATAGATTGAATCCAATAGACAACACATGATTTAAAAGCACCTGTAAGATAATAATGAAAGTCTTATTTTTTTAGCTTGAAATACCCTTTGATTCATAGTTGTCCAAATATGCCATAGAATAAAGGTTCTTCAAATTTTCCATAGAATAAGATCAAAATTTTCCAAATTTTGTAGTAGAAGCGAGCGTCAATCTCCTTGATTTCAAATGTAGGTATGCTTTTGAGACTCTGATAATAGTGAAGAATCAGCCTAAATCTCTTGCATGATTAAAGTTAATAAAAAAGGTGGGGCAAATCCTCATCCCTACGAAAAAATACACAAAGTCTATTAATTTTAATTCTCTTGGCCTTGTTTTGGATCAGGAGACCATTGCGCAAAATGAGCCACTACAAAACAGAGTGTCTGATGCATAGTGGAAAGGGCCATAGACAATCAAAATATGTATCTCCAATGAGGATTTAACCATTGAGCTTTCCACCTATTGTTGAGTTTGGTAGCTATTTTGGAGACACCAAAATCAAACAAAGCACTATAAGGGTTAATGACCCTCAAGTATTGAGGTTCATAATTTTTCCCATATCCTGTAATGTCTTATCACCTCTGTCTTTGAATTTCGAGTTTGGATTAGGTATAGTGTTACATATTTTAAGTGTAGTCTGATCTTCGAATTCCCCTTTAGGGTAGGATTTTTGTTCATTAGCCTCCATGACGGGTATCGATTTATCATTAATTCTATCATAAGGATTATAAAGATCTTCAAGTAAAACGTCAAACATGTTAAAAAGATTACTAAGTTTCTTTAAGAGTGCTCTTGGGGATTACCTTCTTGTGCCCATTGATGGTTGTACCAGAGTTGGCCTGCTGTACCACATTTTCGTTACAGTTTTTATTAGAAGAATCTCAACCACCATAGAGAGAAGTGGTTTAACAAATTGAAAGTCTTTTATGACAATCCTTGCTTGTAGCACTTGTAACAAGTATTATGAAGGGTTTTATAAAGAGCTTTCTGATCATGGAGTATTTTGCGACCAAAATCATTAATGAGAATTGAGATCGTAGTGGGTTTAGACATATCAGTTTCAGCCATAATTTGGGTGTCGCATTTGGAATCGATACTCCCTCCTCTAGATTTTGGCCTAGGACTTAACTACCCAAGATCCTCCTGAAGTTGTCATCTAGAGGATACAACTCAATCAGGACATCAGGGAAGTCCATCGAAATGAATATTTTGGTAGGTTTAGAATATCTTAGCTAAAATCCAATGAACAATGTATATGCGGATACTCTTAACAAGCCAATGGCCATTTAGGATAGCATGGATATCTCTACTAGAATCATAAAAATAATAATAAGAAATAAGGATTCGGCATATAGTGAATGTGCTTCATAAATAAGCCTTTGCTTTTCTAGTCAGCCCTATCCATTGTTTTGGAACATCCTGAGCTTACGTAAGACCATGACATAACCCTTTCACAACTCACTCACTAAGTTGAGCTAGCCAAACATTAAGGGAGTTCCTATAAATACTTAGTCTTTCATCTTTGGAATCACTAAGGTTGGTATAAATATTAAGTCTTATGAGATCTTCTTTTGTATTTTGTTTTCCTTTACTATCTGCTTTGAACGGAGGGGTACAAGCGATACCTGAGTTAAGCTCACCATTGAATATAGACTGGTTACAAGCAGCAGATGCTCGTGTTGTTTTTGCATATGATCTCATTGGGGAGGCTTGTGTGTCTTTCTCTACATAAGAGATCTTCTTTATTATTTACAGGAATAGATTCATATAACACTTCTTGATCGAACAGAGGAGGAATGTGTTAATCACCATAGCACGTCATAGCTTGCTTCGGAGCTTAGAGAGAGCCTAGTTACATCGCTACCCCATTGAAACATCGAATCCGATTGGAATACCTAAGAAATGGAAGATTTGACCACTATATCAACTCACAACCATGGTCAATAAGCAATTGAGGAGGGTGCCCACTAATTTCCCTCAAAGCAATTTTAGAATGATTTATTTCGAATCCTGAAGCCTCACAACAAGTATTCAGACAAGTCCAAAAAGTGCCAATGCTTAATGCGTCATTATGCACAAAGACATTAGTATCATCCGCAAAACGTCTCATGATCGTCTCATCTTGATTTAGAGGTAGATTGAGGCCCTGAATACGACCTAAGTGAGCTTGATGGTTAACAAGGCAACTAATACTATTGGCGGTGATAGCAAAGAGAAGAGATACCAATAGGCACCCTTGTGTGATAGAACCTTTTAATCTTATCGTTTGAGAGAGTTGAACATTGATGTTTATCTTAGTAGTTGCAGAGTAGAGATCATCTTAATGAATTTTTGGCCATAGCCGAAGTCTATCAACAATTAGAGAATGAAGTCCTACTCAGTTTTATTATAAGCTTTGTCGAATTCAATCTTAAGGAAGAGCACATGTTGCACAGCTTCCTTAGTAAACACCACCTCTTCCCATACATCAATGATGGCCTCTAAGATGGACCTCCCCTTAATGAACCCTTTTTTATCCTCATTAATCTAGTCTTGAAGGTGACAATTAATACGATTCGTAGTTGCCTTTGCCAGGATCCTGTAATCCTCTGTAGCATCATAATTGGCTGCCAATTTTGATTCTATTTTTGCTTCCTTTTTGATGAATGAACTTTACTATCTCTCTTCTTGTAGAACAAAGGACCAAGAGATCTTCAAGCGGGAGAGAATTTGCAGGAATGTCCTCTAGATTGGTAACCCCAACAGAAGGGGTATCCCCAGAATATAATGGCCTACGTGCACTAGCCAAAAGGATCAAGTTGGTTTGAGCATTCTAGACATCAAAGGCATGGCCAATAACTTAGTAGCAAAAAGGTCAACTAAAGCCTCAAGCAATCGTGATGCCTGTTCGGACAAGCTTATTTTTAGAAATAGGAGGGCTCTTAAAACTATGGGCCTCCCGGGGTGCAAGGGTCTCGACCTTCTCACCATATTGTTCTCCCCATTTTCTATGACTCCTAAAGGCTCATCCTTGGTTTGTTCTCTATAGAAGAATTGGAATAAGGTTAATCAATTTACTAGAATCTATAAAGATTGGAAATGGGCAGCTGGCATTAGACAAAATAATTCGATCTCGTTCCCTATCAAGCGCATCAGAGCTTTGGAGTCTTGGAACCTCCAAAAAGATTGGAAGCTTCAGAGAAAATGCTTCAGTTTATGGAAGCACCTCTCAAACCAGGAAACGTTTTAGTGGATTATATTGGAGAACATTGATCTGGCCAAAAGAGTGGACTATGAAGAATGGCATCTTTTGCAGATCAAATTTAGTGCTTGGGAATGCTCTAGGACCCGCCTCCTTATTGGTCAGGACTCTCCTCACCCTGAGCGTATGAGATGGCACAATGGCAATAGCCTTGAGAAAGTTTTGAGATTGAAGAAGGATGTGGAATTTTATGTGATGCTCAATAGGAAATGGTGTATCGATTGGTTAACCTAGAGGTGGGACTTTAACTTCTAGTCCCTTTGGCACTCCCTCATCGAGATAAAAGAGTATGTGCTTATCTGGCTAATCCTACACTCGGTAACCTGGACCAATGTAAAGCCTAACAAAATTTGTGGGGTTCCCTCTATTGCGAACGATGCCTTTGTGGCATGGAAGACTTGGGATGCTTTTTGTATTTGTGCCCCAAATTAATATCGGTGTAGTAGGCCCTGGATAGAATCATGTTGTTACAGGGATAAATCAATTGTAAGCAACTATAAGCAAGCTTTGCTAGGTGAAGCAATTGGATGTTCCTCAACACCGTGGAATAATATTAGAGGGGATACTCTCTCGAAAATATGGAAATATGTTCCTTAAGAATGGTGGATTGAAAAATATATTTTCCTTTTAGGCAAAATAATTTCCAATTGTAAGAAACCCCTTCCCTTTAGAAATCGTAGAGTGCTCTTTCTTGAGAGCAACAAGATCAAAACCAACTCGACCCCAGATAAGGGGGACGAGAGCATTATCAACCTTCATTGTAAAATTTTCTACTAATCTATAAATAGCCCCTGCTATGTGCGATATGAGAGTCCCATGGGTGGGGGTCCATTCACTTGTACAACTGTAATTTCTATTAATTAAAGTTTAGAATATCAGGCTCTCTTAAAGTTCCTTTAAAAAAACCACTACTGGATCAATAGCGCACATTTTGATTAGGCCATTGCTCAAAGCATCCTGCAAGGCCATAGGCTTCCTTTTTCATAGGACGTGTAGAAGACAGCGGCAGCTTCTAGTGTTCAGCACTGGACATTCGGAACATGACACCGTAGGGGCACATCAATGGAATGCAAACCAGGAATAGGGAGAGGACTCGGAAAGAAACCCTGGCCTCGCCGGTTGAATCCGCTCTCAAGTGGCCGAGATTTTTGGGCTTTCTTGGAGTCTTCCAGAGTGTATGAACCTACGAACGTTTCATCCGAAGTGTGAATGACATCCAGTTTGAGCTTTCTAGTACCTAAGTGCTCAACCCATATTGCTTTCTAGAGCTACGTGCCTAGCTCAATCCGCATTCCTCAGGTTACAAGTTGCACGTATTTATAAGTGATCCACAAAGAAAGATTCTGCAGCTTGAGGCCAGCATCTAATGCCATATAATTAGCAATGGAGAAGACCAAGCTTTAGCAGTCGTTCGTCTTCCCTTTAGCAAATAGCCAAAAGAGTAGCTTTTCAAATGACGAGCGCAAACGAAAGGGTCTCCGTGGCGGATATGGAGAGAGATACTCCGCAACAGGTATTGACCAAGAGTGTATGGATTCTGCCCTGCCCTCTACAAGGCCATATCAACCCTCTTTTGCAGCTGGCGAGGGCGCTGGCTGGCAGAGGGGTGCATGTTGTTTTTCTAGTGCCGAAAGCCACCCTGCCCGAGAGGTCGAGTCTTGAGACACCTGGCCTCTCCGTTCTCGCACTTGATGATGGGCTACCGCCTGACAGATCACGAGGATCGAACATCAAAGACTCTTTCGATTCGATGAACCACATGGAGTCAGCTTTCGTCCGTCTGCTCGACGCCTCACGACAAGGAGTTGCTTGCCTCATCTACGACGCGTTCGTCGCATGGGCTCCTAGAATTGCTTCCTCCCTCTCCATAAGGTCCTCCTGTTTCTTTACGAGCAACGCTACGGCCTGTGCCGTCGTCTGTCATATTCCTGTCCTCATTGATCGCGGTATCTTACCGTTCCGTTCAGGTACACCTTTTCCATGCGCGACCCTCTTCTCTTTTGTCTGTGGCCTTTGTTCGTGATGCATCGTCTCGTGGGTTGAATGTCCCGCATTAAGTGGTCTGTTTTCTTGCTGGATCTAATAAGGTTTGTGTTGTTTGCAGATGAAAATGCTCCTCTTCCCACTACCGAAATTCAGGGCATTGATGGGGCGCCAGATTTGCTGCCAGAGGAATTCCCCGTCTGCATTACATTTGACGCCACGCATTTTCGCTACAAATTCATGGCGCAGTTGGCCAAGACCTTACGCAATGCATCCTCGATAATCATTAATACAGTGGAGGAATTGGAACAAGAGCCGATTGCAGCACTTAGAGCTAGCGTTCCCATATACACTGTTGGCCCTCTGCTTCTTCTCTCAGGACGACCGTCTCGACTAGCTGTCAACTTTTGGCCAGAAGATGATGAGTGTTTGCAGTGGCTAGACTCCCAGACTCCCTCTTCCGTCCTGTTCGTCTCCTTCGGAAGTATGGCCTCTCCGTCACTGCATCAATTTCAGGAGCTTGCGATGGGATTAGAGGCTAGTGGGCAGCGTTTCTTGTGGGTTGTTCGTCCAGACTCCACCGAGGTTCCTCTTCAGGATGCTCTTCCAGTTGGGTTCTTAGAGCGTACGAAAGACAGAGGATTTATCATATCATGGGGGCCTCAACTCCTCATCCTCTCGCACCGCTCCATAGGTGGGTTTCTAACACATGGAGGTTGGAACTCCATCACGGAGAACCTATCCACTGGTAATGTTCCCATGGTTTGCTGGCCTCATGAAGCTGAACAGCGTCTTAATCGGCGTTTGATGTGTGATATGTGGAACATTGGCCTTCGCCTTCAGCAGAAAGAAGATGGAATCGTTGCGAAAGAGGAGATCGTTCGTGTTATTTCTAGACTATTTCACGGAAATGAAGCAAGAGAGCTGAAGGAAGCGTCAAAGCATGTTGTTCAATTAGTAACGAAAGCAATTGCAAAGGGGGGTTCCTCAAGCAGGAATTTGCAAGATTTTCAGAGGAATTTTATTTCCGTATAGTTCATTGTACATGGAAAATAAATGAGTGTGTGGATACAATCAATGCTGTAGTAGGTAAAACTATGGGAGTAGCTTTGTTCAGGATTCTGGAATTCTTTATTCATGACAAACTTACGTAACAAATAAGTTTGGTTGTATAATGGTGAAGTAACTTCACATCCTCACGGAGGAGTTTTGAGGGATCCATTTATATCTTAACGAAATTTAGTTGCATTGGAAGGACACTCTAATCTCTAGGGTGAGGACTAAATCTCTGATACTATTCAGAGTCTTACATGATAACTGCACTGGAATGTTTGAACAGAGTATACTTTTATGATTTTTCATATCTTATCTTCGACATAATTGTTTAGATTTCGAACTTTTCATGCTGATTCCAAAATTAGTAGTAGACGCTTTTTATGAACTGAATCATATCCTTCAAACTAGTCATTTTCCCGTGTAATAACAATTCCCTATTATCTCCCCTCTTGTAGCATTCTTAAGTGGTCTCAGGCTGCCGAGTACCCAACCTTGAAGCGAACGTTTTGAAAATATATTTTTTTGGAGTCAAAACTGATTTGTTTCAATTCAATCATATCTTTCTGTAAAATGAAGTAT
>CM035421.1:80601189-80631189 GCA_020310875.1 Ceratopteris richardii | reverse complement strand
TAAAGCATAGAGACTAGTTTTCTACTTTTTGAGCATCTAGTATTTCAGACACCTATCACACTCTACTTTTATTATTTGGAATCATAGATTCTGATTCCCAGTTTTATAGCTCCTTCTATATCAATGAAGACAATGATCTTTAGAAGGGGGAGAGAGTGTTATATTCCAGAAATATACATGCTTGGAGGAACGAAATGTTCCTTGCTCGGGGGATAGCCAAGGCCAAAATCCAGAGAGTTCATACGAGGACCTACTCATGATGGCCAGATGAGTAGAGGGACCTTAGAGAGAACTCTAGATGGTGACTAGGCAAGGGCTATAAATAGGCTGGGAGGTGAGTCCCAAGCATGTCATTCTCGACTTCTCACATTTAGAAGTCGAGAATGACATGCCTGGGACTCACCTCCGAGCCTATTTATAGCCCTTGCCTAGTCACCATCTAGAGTTCTCTCTAAGGTCCCTCTACTCATCTTGCCATCATGAGTAGGTCCTCGTATGAACTCTCTGGCTTTTGGCGTTGGCTATCCCCCGGGCAAGGAACATCTCGTTCCTCCAAGCATGTACATCTCTGGAATATAACACTCTCTATCTATAGAAAGAGGCAACAAAGTATCATACATGTCTATGGAGCTAACAGATGTCTCCTTAGTACATGAAAGCAATGGATGAATAGCATCTTCCACAAAAAATATCACAACTAACCAAAATGTGTTTAGTCTCTAGATGATACAGACAATAGCCTTTACTTTTAGAATTGTACCCAACAAAAATACATTTTACTCCTTTATCATCCAATTTTTTGCGATGTTGTTCAGTCACTAATGCATATGCCAAACAACCAAAAACACGCAGATGAGCAACAGATGGCTTGCGATCATGTCAAGCCTCATATGGAGTGATAGATTGTAGCACTTTAGTGGGACACCCATTAAGTACATATGTTGCATACATGACAACCTCAAGCCAAATGCTACTTTGACCATGTGTGCTAGCCACAAAGAAATTTTTATCAGCATGTTATGAATTATAAGCTAAAGACCCCCACATCAAGTCTTTGCACCCTCCCGGTGCAACTTTTCCATTTTATTTGCTTATTGAATAGACCTAAATAAACTGCGAACACTGAATGAAATGTGGTATGTACAGTGGATAAAGTTCTTGATCTTGCCTTAATGCAGGTAATTCTTTGCCTTGGAGATATTAACCACGGGTATCCTCTTACCCTGCAAATCCTCTAGATGCACTACGCCATGTGGTAATACCTTCTCCACTCTGTATGGTCCTATCCACTTGGGTGCCAATTTGGCAGAAACTGCTGGAATTTAATGCACCAAAACCAAGGATCCTTCCTGTACTTCATTGGTCCTAAGATATTGGTCGTGTAATCTTTTTCGCTTATCTTGTGTTACCTAAAGTTTTTGCATTGCTTCTTCTCTGTATTCTTCTAATGCCACCAGTCTTTTGATAATAAATTCGAATGGTGCTAATGCCTCTTTTCCATATACTAAGCGAAATGGACTCTCACCAGTGGTTCCCCTCTTTGTAGTTCTGAAAGCCCAAATTGCACCGATCAATGCTTGTGGCCAAAAGCGTTGATGATCAAAAGATAATTTGTGCACCAACCTGATCAAAATCTTATTGGAGCTCTCTGCTTGGCCATTTGCCCTTGGATAGTAGGCACAGGATTTTTATGGAAGACCTTGTACCTGTCAAATATAAATTGGAGCAGTTGATTTACAAAATGTGTGCCCCTACCACTAGTGATTTCCAGGGGGCAACCAAATCTTGAAAAAATACGTTTATACAAAAAACTTAGCTATTGTTAAAGCCGTGCAGTCCACAATAGCTTTAGCCTCTATCCATTTAGTTGCATAACATGTGGCCATCAAAATATACTTCTTACCCCCAGGGTGACCAGTTGGACTAATACATCCTATGAAATCAAGACCCCATCGTTCAAATGGGAGCCATCCTATAGATATGACTAATGGTTGGAAATTCAATCTGGTTGGCGTAGGAGCACATCTCTGGCAAATGTGGCATTCTTTAGCAAACTTGATCGCATCCTTGTAAATATGAGGCCACCATAGTCCTTTGTGGATGATTCTATGAGACAACTCTTCCCCCCTTAGAGGCCCTTCAGTGTGTGCAGCTTCTAGAAAAAGATTTGCCTCCTTTGGATAAACACACTTTCTCAAGTTATCATCCTGACAATATCTATATAAATTTTCATTAATGAGTGAGTACGCCTTGGTTTTAAGGAGTAATCTTCTCTTTTCTATAGATATCAAATGCTCTGGGAGTTTTCCAGTAGTAAGAAAAGTGAAAATTCCATCATACCAATCAGTCTGAGTTGCTACTAGGAAGAGATTACTATCCACCAATTCATCATTAATACCTGTTGCCTTCTCGCTCATTGCGGTCTTGGATACTTGATCTGCCATTTAGTGCTCTTTTCCTGGATTAATATCAATATCAAAGTTGAATTCTTGAAACAGGAGTAACCATCTCCAAACCCTTCCAGCCACTCTAGGCTTGTTTATCAAGTACTTCAAAGGCTGATGGTCAGATATGACTATAAAATGTACACCAAGAAGGTAATGCCGAAAGTTCTCTAGAGCAAATACAATAGCCAAACCTTCCCTTTCAGTCGTACTGTAGTTACTTTCTTCCTTGGTGAGTAATCTCCTTGCATAGGAGATAGGTCTATCAAACTTATGTGATGATGGTTGAGCTAGAATCGCACCAACAGCATGAGGACTGGCATCTGTATGCACATGAAACTCCAATGACTAGTTAGGAACACTTAAAAGTGGAGCAGTACATAACCTCAATTTTAGTTCACAAAATGCTTACTCAGCT
Source organism: Ceratopteris richardii (assembly GCA_020310875.1). Lineage (NCBI taxonomy): Eukaryota > Viridiplantae > Streptophyta > Polypodiopsida > Polypodiales > Pteridaceae > Ceratopteris > Ceratopteris richardii. The sequence goes on along the minus strand of CM035421.1, from coordinate 80,628,327 downwards.
TCAGCACTCCATGAGAAGGGGACCTTTTTACTAGTAAGCCTTGACAAGGGCTTAGCTATTTCTGAATACATTCGTATGAATCTTCTATGCTATCCTGCATGGCCCAAAAAACTTTGCACTTCCTCTCGGCTTTGTGGATAGGCATGGAAAGAATAGCAGTACCCTTTGTAGTGTCAACCGTTATTCCTTCAGCAAATACTATGTGACCAAGAAGAGTGCCCTTGGTGACCAAAAAATGACATTTAGCGGGATTTAACTTCAAACCTGTTTTGAGACATTGCTCAAAGGTCTCCTTTAGATTTTGGACCATGGAAATCTTGAACTGCAGCTCTTTTATCTGTGCCTGAAAAACATTGAAAAGTCATCCATGAAAATGCGCAAAAGGGTTGTTAACCACTTGCCCAATATCAGATACATTGTTCTATTAAATGAAGCTGGCACATTTTTCAAGCCAAAAGCCATGTGGGTATAGACATAAGTGCCCCAGGGAGTAACAAAGGCTGTTTTGTCCCTATCATCAGGATGGATCATTATCTGATTGTAGCCACTAAAACCATCTAGGAAGCTATACAAAGTGTGACTGGCTACTTCCTCAAGTACTTGCTCTATGAAGGGTTGAGGAAATCCATCTTGAACAGTCACTTTATTCAAGCCACGAAAATCAACACAGACTCTTATTTTTCCACTGTTTTTCTTGGGTACAATAACCATAGAAGAAAACCACCTGGAATGCTCTACTGGAACAATTATACTTGCTTCTTCTAGTTTTGTAATTTCCAACTTTACCCCCTCTGCATACTTTGGATTGAGTCGATACGGCCTACTTCTTGTAGGCGCAGCTCCCTTAACTAAGAGTATCCGAGCTAATCCAAGCTCCTCTGGTATCCATGTTAGATCTTTTTAGGACCATGTAAAGACATTTTTGTAGGCAAAAGGTAAAAACGTTACCTTCTGTAGTAAAGGGGGATATTGCCATAGCCAAGAGGCCTAGTGGACTACTTGAGGATTCTCTTCATCTCCTCGATTTACTTCTTGAACAAGTGTTTCTGGACTGGTCTTACTTGAGAAATCATCTCCACTGTATGCAAGAGTGGAATCTAGCCTATATTATGCAATATGTTCTTTGGTCCATCCTTGAGGTATATTCGAAAAGGGGAGATCTTCTTTGCATTCAGGCTCATAACTTTCCTTTTCTGAAACTTCTATAGTTGTTGCCCCTTCAATGTTTGTATTTTCCTGCAAACTCTCGTTCTCCAACTCCTTGTGAACTTCATGGCCTTTTCCTACAACTCCTTCATCTGCAACTTCTTCCTCTATTTCATAGATTTCCACCATGCAACACTCTATACTTTCCATCATTCAATTCAATAATGTATCTTCTTCTTGCAGTAAAGAGGGCATTACCTGAGTGTCCATAGTATACCCAGTAGTTTTCCCTGAGTCGAATCCTTCTTTTAAATGTAGTTGTAGTTGGCTATTGGTGTTTGTTGAAATCCACAGTTTGTTTTTCCCCCAATCTTGCAAAGCTTTTGCTTGCCTCAACCAAGGTCTCCCTAGGAGTAAAGGGTAAGAAGTCTCCTGTGGTAGTGCAATAACAACAAAATATAGAACAAAGTGGTAACCTTGTACTATCATCAGTACCTTTTCAATAATGCCAAGAGGTGCAACCCGATGTTGATCTGCCAGTGTAACTATGAATGGTGCCACCTTAGCGGGGTTCAAATTCAGTTTCCTTATTGTGAAATCTGGCATCAAATTGATACGAGAGCCTCCATCTATGATCACACTTGTGAGAGCTTAATCCTTTATACGAACAGATAACCTTGAGCTTTGGTAGTCTGCTAGGGGTGCAGGGGGAAAATCAACCATGAAACCATCTATGCTAGGCGGGTGGATCAAGTGAGCAGAGTGTATAATCTTTAATAGGTCAGTCCTTATTTTTGAATCCATCTTTACGAGTTCGTACAGATTAACCTTGTGATGAATACCTTTCAAGATCTGTTCGATTTTTACCTCATGAGTGTCTTCTTGCAGACTTGTTGGTTGGTCCCTTAGAGAAGTAGCTATCCTTTCATAAGCTCCTTCAATTTTTTTTTGGCCCTTTCACCGAGCCTTCTTTTCCTCCTCTTTATCCTGGAATCCTTGTTGTTCCTCTCTACGGATTGCTGCTCCTTGTTTGGCTCTAGTGATCATGGGCATTGTAGAGGATGAAATAGCATAAGACTGAGTGGTCATACCTTCTTCTTGTGGAGAGACTGCAATCATGTGGATTGGAGCCGGATGCCTTCTTGGACAGTCTTTGGTATAGTGCTCCTTAGCCTCTAGACAATGCCGACAAGGAGGTGTATCTTCTGGAAGGGAACACCTATTTTGCATATGGCCATACTCACCACAATGATAACACATCAAAGGCCTATTATATCTAGGCTTTGTCGGGCGATTCTCCTCTCTATTAGGTGCATTTGAAGTACTAGCATAATACGAATCCAGAGCTTGAGGGTTACCTTGCTATTGTGTACCTTTGAGGTAGTAACAGTCTCTAGCTTCATAGCCATCCTTTCCACAAAATTGATAGCTTACCTTGTTAGGACAATTAGCAATGGAATGTCCATTGTTGTTACATATTATGCACCAAATCTACCTTCTTATATCCTGAGTGGACTGCAAATCTTCTAACTCATGGCGAAGTTGGGCTACTTCATCATCAGTGTGACGGAGTGGTGGCAAGACCTTCTCTTCTTGTTGATTTTGTTGCATTGTCAATGCCTACAGTTCCTTCCTCAGTTGCCCAATAGGGTCTAGTTCTACAGCATAATTCGGTTGTGTATCCCCTTCAAAATGTTGCCTAGCTTCTTCAATGTGTGATGCTGTTGCAACAAAATCATTGAGGGTTGCATAAAATCTAAGAGACTCACGTAACTTCTGCTGAGATGACCTGAGCAAAGCTTTTTCTATCCATTTTTTAACCAAGAAATCACCTGGAGCATGTGGAAGATGTGCAACAAGTGCTTTTGTTCTAGGGTGAAGTTCATGGAAGGATTCACCTGATTTTAGCCTTGGATTCTCGAGCTGGTCTAGAGCTCTTTCTGGGGAGTCACTAGGTTGAAATGTCTATGAGAATGCCGTCTTCAAAGCCTCCCATGTAGCGAAATGGCCATCTGCATATTGACTGTACCATTTGTCAGTAAGGCCTTCCAATGTGGATGGGAAGAGTACCAGCATTGCATCCTCTCTATTCTGCAGACCTCATCCACGGCATAAGGAGATGAATCTCTTCACATGATCATCAGCATGCTCATAAGCTTGTCTCTTGAAGGTAGGGAACTTGATATTGAGCCAGGAGAGTAAATGAGAGAGATCCTCCATTTGCACTCGTGTTTCTTCTAACGTATATGAGGAGAAGTGTAATGTTCTCCTATGCTTCTCCTTTGACAGTGGTGTCGCACCCAAATCAATAGATAAATTCAAGGAGGGTAGAGGGGAGCTAGGTTCACTAGTCAAAGATATAGCTGACTTGTTAAGGCTCCTTCGTACACGAAGAGGCTCCTTATCTGCTCGTGTATGGGTCATGTACCTACTTGCAAATGCAATAGGGCATGAATACTAAAAAAAGGGACTATTTACTATCCTTAGGGCCTCCCAGAGAAAGGCAAGGGTCCCATCGTGCATGCCAAATTGTAGAGGAGGTACTGGGGTATCAAATTTTAGGATGAGCATGCACCATCCACTCAAGTACTTCGCCTACTCAAGGGAGGTTCTCCTTATAGAAATATATCCTTTAACACTTCTGTGAGCAGGCAGATAACAATAATAGCTCAGAATTGTAAATACTCAGGGACAAGATTAATGACAATTGAGACTAGTGGGAGACCAAACCACTCCTTAGTTTGAACAGATGATTACAATGTAGGCCAAGGAAATGCTACAAAAGCTCTGTGCTAACATGTCAATCCAGAACAATGAAATCAGTACAAGAGATTTGTCCAATAAGATGAACACAACTAGATGAAGACTTGCACTGAACACAACTAGATGAAGACTTGCACTGAACACAACTAGATGAAGACTTGCACTGCTCAGTACAAAGTTATGAAAACGAGCACGAAAATACCACTGACTCACACTGAATGTCAAAACCAAACCACTCTCTTCACACTATAGTGCTATTAGCCCTCCACTGGGAAGCCCATGCTCTGTATCCTCACCACAGAGTGACTTCCTACAATAGGCTTGTAGCCATAGGGTGCAAAGAGAGGACCCTTGTACGTATGTAGGTATCTGTGTGTCCCAAATGAACACAAGTCCATTGCTTTTATAGGCTCCAATAGGCCAAGAGAGCCTTGCCGATTCCTCACGTCCACTGATCATGCGCAAATTGATTGCCCAAAATTGGAGGTGTAGATCAAATATGGCACTAGATTTGAATTGGATCCTCAAAAATAGGCACTCATCATGAATGGTTGGCGGCAATAGTCATTTCTTCACTTTCACTTTTACCCCTTACACTTTTACTGTCACTTTTGCATGCAAGCTAAGATGCTCATTTTGTGCCGCCCGTGATATTCGAATGACCCTGAGAAGCACATCCTTCACATAATTTTCCTAATAGCTTTTGACCCTTACATATTGAGTAGGAGAGATGGTGGGTGGTGAGGGAGGTGTGGGTGGAGGTTGTGGAGGTTGTGGGGGGTATGGGAGGTTGTGGGTGGGAATAGGGGGAGGATGTGGGGGGTGTGGGAGGTTGTGGGTGGGAATAGGGGGAGGTTGTGGAGGTTGTGGGGGGTGTGGGAGGTTGTGGGGGAGGGTGTGGGAGGTTGTGGGTGGGAATAGGGGGAGGTTGTGGGTGGGAATAGGGGGAGGTTGGGGAGGTTGTGGGGGTTGTGGGGGAAGGTTGTGGGTGGTTGTGGGGAGTGTGGGAGGTTGTGGGTCGGAATAGGGGGAGGTTGTCGAGGTTGTGGGGGGGAGGTATTGGGGGGGAGGTTGTGGGGGGATGTTGCGCAGGCTTGCGGGGAGTGTGGGACGTTGTGGGTGGGAATGGGGGGGGGGGGGGTTGTGGAGGTTGTGGGGGGTTGTGGGGGGTGTGGGAGGTTGTGGGTGGGAATAGGGGGAGGTTGTGGAGGTTGTGGGGGGAGGCAGGTTGTGGGGGGAGGTTGTGGGGGAGGTTGTGGGGGGTGGGAGAGGTTGTGGGTGGGAATAGGGGGAGATTGTGGAGGTTGTGGGGGGTGGTGGGTGGTGTGGGGGTGGTTGTAGGGGGGGGAAAGACTCATCCTTTTTTCTCTTGTCGACAGGAGTGAACGGTGTGCAGATTACACAGACCCCACACAAATTGTAGCCATCAAAGCGTGGTATGCTCATGATATCTCCACTCGACTCGAGTTGCGTCGCCATATGAGTGGCCCCATGAAGAATTTTGTATGCCTTCATAAGACAACATGCGACATTTGGACATTTCTTCAACAAACCTTTGAACCAAAGTCCCTATCTTCTCTCAAGTTCATTGTCTCAACACACTTATCAGGCACCAATTAAGTGAAGAAGAAAGTGTTGTATTTAGATGCTGCAAGCACCTCAACTCGGTGCCATTTTGCTCTCGGCATTTCACCTTGATCTAGTTGCTCAAGCGAAAGTGAAGAGAAAGTAGTCCTCAAGCAGAAGGGGATAGGCGAGAGGGGAGAGGAGGGGCTGTGTAGGAGGGATTTGTGCAGGGGAGGGAGGGAGTGGGTGGGGAGAGGAGGGGGCTGCAGGGGAGGTAGTTGCATGGAGGGGAGGGAGGGAGTGGGTGGGGAGAGGAGGGGGCTGCGGGGGAGGGTGTTGCGGGAGGGGAGAGAGAGAGAGAGAGAGAGAGAGAGAGAGAGAGAGAGAGAGAGAGAGAGAGAGAGAGAGAGAGAGAGAGAGAGAGAGAGAGAGAGAGAGAGAGAGAGAGAGAGAGAAGAGATCGTGGGTGGGTGTAGGAGGGGAGAGCAGGGGCTATGGTGTGGAGGGGCGTGGGTGGGTGTGGGTGGGGGTTGTGGTGGGGAGAGGCTGCAGGGAGAGGGAGAGAGAGAGAGAGAGAGAGAGAGAGAGAGAGAGAGAGAGAGAGAGAGAGAGAGAGAGAGAGAGAGAGAGAGAGAGACAGAGAGAGACAGAGAGAGGGAGATAGAGAGAGAGGGAGAGAGCGACAGCACTACAGAGAGAGAGAGAGAGAGAGAGAGAGAGAGAGAGAGAGAGAGAGAGAGAGAGAGAGAGAGAGAGAGAGAGAGAGAGAGAGAGAGTGATACGGTGCTACAAGAATAGTCCAACTGAAAGCACCTTATATGTCAAGCGAGCTAATGATGTACGTATGATCATTGTGGTGTATCTTGATGACATGTTGCTCACTAGTACTCATGAGAAGAAAATTCCTGATTTCAAGGCTGATTTACATGCCGGCATTTGCATCATTATTTGGGCATTCAGTTTATGCACGTTGATGGTGGAATGGCTTTGTGTCAAACAAAATATATTGACACATTATTGCAATGTTTTGGCCTTGAAGACTATAAACCTATTGCTACTCCTATGGAGACAGGTTTGCGACTTAGTCTTCATGATGTTGGAGATGCATTTGATGCTATTCTCTATCAGTAGGCTGTTGGATGCTTGATTTACTTATGCATTACTCAACCAGATATTTAGTTTGCTGTCTCACAGATGAGTCGGTTTATGCATTGCCCAAGAGTCAAGCATAGGAAGGCGGTTAAGCGCATCTTTCGCTATTTGAGTGGTACTCGGCTACTTGGGTTGTTTTATCCGAAGGGGGGATCACTACTGCCAGGTTTCGATGCTTTTTTTGACTCTGATTGGGATGGTTGCAATGACATTGGTGTGTCCACTAGTTTCTTTTGCTTCATGCTTGGTAGCTCACGAGAAAGAAGTAGTCTACTGTGGCCACTTCTAGTTGTGAGGCTGAGTATAGGGCAGCTTTCACAACGACTGTTGAGTGTGTGTGGGTCGGATGCCTTATGGCTAATTTGGGTGTTGGTCACTCTTCTGCTACCACCATCTTCATTGACAGTGAGAGCACATCGGCAGTTGTGAGGAACCCTGTGTTCCATGCTCGCACTAAGCACATTGAGGTGCATTATCATTATGTTAGGGAGAGGTTCTCTGTTGGGGAGATCATCTTGGTATATGTGCCCATGCAGGAGAACATTGCACACCTTTTCACGAAGGCTCTGCCTAAGGAGATGTTTGAAGCTTTCCGCAAAGCTTTAGGCTTACTTGCTTTTGTGGAGTGATTTCCACATAGCTTCCACTTCTTTATACATGAGTGCTAGCTCCTTGTTCACCGCATCACTCCCAAGGGGGATTTGTTGATATATTTAGGTAGTGATGTGTGAACCCACTAGGACCACCGTGGCAATTTTCTCCCTCTTTAGTAGGTCTTTTCCCCTAGTTTGTATATATGCATATCACCCTAATAGGCTACTTATCTTTGTACATTCTAGTGGTAATACATTCAGTATTGTGTGTTGAACTCCGAGCTTCTTCTTGTTCCTTGTGTTGTTCACATGCTTGAGCAGATGTCTAACTCCAACAATGTTCAAGTTTATTGACTTTGGATCACAATTCTTATCCCCTATGTGGACCATGACTCGATGCAAGCTACTCCAAAGAATTTCCAAAAATTTTCTATGACGGATATCATAGATATCTTCCTACTGGACATGTCTTACATAAAGAAAACATTGGCGAACATTCACAACCACAAATGAAAGCAAGGGATTGGAAGCAGGTGTGGGATGCAGGAATTCCAATTGCTTGCATCAAATGGATGTGCATCTTTTAGGATCTCCCTTATTGGATTGGGTTATTGATCAATCATTGGTTGGACCCAATGCATATTTTTGATAATGTAAGAGAGGTTCTCTGGAAGACATTAATCAAAAAGAAGGAAAGCAAAGCCCAAAGGGAGGACTTTGAAGACCAAGGTCACGTGCAAGAGTTGTGGGCAATTAGCAAGTTAAATAAAACAACATTGCTACCAAGATCTCCTTGGGTGCTTCACAAGATGGAAGAGCAACAAGTGAGGAAGGTGATTTATGAGCTTCAAACACCTTTTGGGTGCATGAGGTGTCTAAAGTTTGCCTTCACTCAAAAACAACAATCTCAAGTGGCTTGAGTCTCATGATTGGCACAATTATTTGCAGTTTGTGCTCCCTATAGCTGTGAAAGATTATTTTTTAGAGGATGTGCAAACAAACATTTAAAAAATTAGTTGCGAGCCCCTTCAAAGGGCGTCTCGCAAGCCAAGAACCTCCACATCATGAAAAATAGATGATAATAATAATAAAACAAAAGAGGAACAAGTCCAAGATCAACAATGACATGAGATATCACAAATAATAGTTTTTCCTTCACTAGATGAGGGTTGTCCGACATCGCTAGAGTGATGGTGTTTCGCCGTTGGCTTGAAGATAGAAATCTCAACCCTTACATTATATCTTTATCAAAGGTAAAAGTTGATGGAAGTGAACTGAAAAATAGTATTTTGGCTTCTCATTTGTGGTTCATCACAGGGAACATGCAAGGGAGTAGGTGGTGACTTTTAATGGCCATCTCTCCTTCAAAAATACATTGGTGTATGCGCATAAACATTACTTGGATATGGTATCTTATTGCATTTGATTGATATTAGTTTTCGATAGGAGTCACTAGATTAATTTGTTATGTTTCTATCAAAGTCGTTTCTTTACGTTAAAAGAATGTACTATAATTATGTTATTAATTTCTCTTGATTATAAATATGTATCTTTGTATGAAGATATAAACGCTTTTTTTCCTTACGTATCTAATGTCTATGCAGGCAGTTGTGTAATGTATGTACGCATGGTCTCCGCATGTATTAGGAAGCGATGCGTTTGAATCGTGCAAGCATGTATGTATGCATTTGCATTATGTACGAATGAATCATGTGTGAATTTTCCGTTGTGCATGCATGTATTTGTGTATTTTCAGTATGTGTTTGCACATATATCAATGTGTATACATGTATCTCTGTATGCATCATGAATTACGTATCCGTGGACACATGCATGTATGCGTTTATCCTCTGTGTGCATTATTTATCAATGTTTTTTTTTTTTCAGGCGTGAATTTAATTTAATTTAATTATCTATATGTAATTTAATTTTTTATGTATGCATTTGAAGTTTCATTGTTTCCATTTGCATAATAAATGTACGCGTGTATTTAGTATGTATGTATATAATAGCATTATTTATGCACTGCGCGTCTGTTTGCAGTTATAGTATGCATCAATGCGTTGCGTATGCATTTGCACGATGCATACATGCATTTTGTATGTATGCACTATGTGTGTACATTAAAAATCCATATTTATTCATGCATGTATTTCAGAATGTATGCACGCATTTATTTATTCATAACATAGCCTTTGTTTATGCATTATATATATATATATATATATATATATATATATATATATATATATATATATATATATATATATATATATGTATGTATGCATTATATATATATATGTGTGTGTGTTTTTTTTATGCATTATAAGCATGCACTATATTTGCAGTATTTGAATTCAATCTGCATGATTTGTGCGTTATGTTTTCATTGAAAATTCTCACTGACACGTATGCAATTTTCAGATGTTTATTTTGAGCATGTATGCTTGCGTTATGCACTATGAACATATGCATGCATCTAATGTGTATGTACGGATATTATACATGTGTTGCTTTGCATTATACATGCAGATACGTATGGATTGTGTATGCATTCTATATCGATGCTTTTCCAGTACGAATACATGCATGTATTGACTACGTATGCATGCTTTGGATTCTACGTATGCATGCTTTGGTGTCATGTCGACACATTATGGAGGAACGACTTTTCATTACATGTCTATTCAAACATCGTAGTACGCAGTTTTTTCAGGATCCACTGAGCATGACAAATTAGCCTCACTGCGTTGAATGTGTGACATGGTTGCTCACAACGATCTCGCTATGCAACAGAAGAAGTTTCCGTAAGCATCGGCAAGCAACTGCGTATCCACGACTTCATGGACTTGTTCAAAATTTGTTCTTGGGGGTCACTTATCAAGGAAACTTTAAGCTACCTGTGTAGAGATGTTGCATCTTTTATGGGTAAGAAGAAACCGCAAATCCTGAAGATGTTCATAACACACAAACTTACCATTTTACACTTCTCGATGTTCGAAGAGCGGAACTTGCATTAATCTGTATTATTCGTGTGAAGAGATTGTAAAATTGATTCTTATATATATATATATATATATATATATATATATATATATATATATATATATATATATATATATTAGACGTGCTTTACCCCTCACTTGTCAAGGTTAGTGCGAAAGTTCGAAGCAGTCAACGAAACCCTTTAGGTTTTGAGTGCAGCAGATGGCGCCCATATCTCATCATACTACAACATAAAAACCATGTGGGCTACTACAACCCAAAAACGTTTCTCTATCTATCTTGTTAAGGCTAACAATATTGAACGATTGCTTGATTTAGAATTATGCCTCGGAATGGGTTGGATCAATGATTGACCTACTTAACTTTCTTGGAAGTGGGTTAGGGAAAAGATGTACAAGGTGTTATATAGTCAAATATTTTTCCGTGGAAGATGCTTCGTATCGCGCACGAACGACCAATCGTTTATTTGATGTTAAATCTTCCCTCCAATCAACTACTAGTATCCAATTGAAAAAGATCTCGGTATGTTCAAGTAAAAGTTTTGCATTATATTGAAACGATGTGAAATAAATCTTTAACTAATATTCTAGACCTTCTTGGTGTCATGGAAAATCTTTTCATATAGACGGGGCTCCCGCAGCTGCAGAACTGGAATCGGCAAGACGCGGTAAAAATTAAAAGAGGATGAATTTGTGGACTAAGCTATCAGGAAAATGAAGAAAACAAGCAATGGATTCTTTTCAAAGTGAATATGAACAAATAAGTGATTATGTGAGTGCTCCAGGATGAGGAGACAATCTATTATTGCAAGGACGCAATAAAAATGAACATGCAAAGTATTTTTTTGAAAATGAAGCTTTAGAGAACGTGGACTCATTATCATAATGTTCATCATACGCTATTTTAACACAAGGAATTAATCGTCGCATTTATTTTTATCACATGTCTTTATCAAACAGTATTATTGATGGTTATATATATATATATATATATATATATATATATATATATATATATATATATATATATATATATATATATATATATACCTTCTTATATTTATGGTTTCTTAATAAAGAAAATGTTGGCATAAGTTTACTCTCAAAGAGTACCTTGAATTAATTAAAATTACAAGTGACGAAGGACCACGTGGACAGAAAGCTTAAAGACAGGATGAGAAAGCCAATAGATTGAAGTACACGGGCTTGACGGTCGAATCAACGAAGTCACATGTGAACACCATCGTCAAGCGAAACCACCAAGGCAAACGAGCGTAATATCAACATTTAGGGTGTAAATGGAGTTTTTAGAGGAACATTTATGGCGATTGAATTATAGTTCTTATCATTTGATAATGTTTTACAATATAATTTTTTCTTCATTTGATGAGGTGTCATGATGGTGTGCTTTTTCTTCATATCACAAATGTAAGCATTGTCCAAATCTCATCAGAAACTATTTAAGAGTACATAAGATTTTTGTAACATATTTTTTGAAAAATGTGAAACTAATTTTATATAATATTAGTTTTCAATAAATATGTAATCCCGATTGTGACATATACTCTGTTCTCTTATCAAAAGCATTCGAATATGTGTTGTTTGAAGATATAATCAAACAATTATATCTTTACGTACTCTACTTTTGTTAATGCTTCATTAGTTTTATTCAGTAAATAGATTCTACAGGGAGATTCGGCCATAAATCTACTCTCGCATATGGCATATTAGTTTGTATTAATTGATATTATAAATGAAGCTAAATTTACTATCTTCAAGAATTCACGTATCTCGTAAAGTAGGGTTTTGATGCTCGGCATGATTGGTATTACAAAGCTCGAACATCTACTATAGTATAGCACGGAAAAGGATGGCTCTAAGGTTAGAAGAGATAGCCGATAGGTAAATGTGCATACTCCGCATTTACCTAAGTTTATATCTTTCTCCGTAACCTATTCACATAGAGGAAATGAAAAACTGAATGTACATGACCTCCAAGAGAACATACCTCGGAGAATGCAAGCCCACAAACGTGTTAGGCATCACAATGCCCCCCCACCTGTTCATTGTAGATCGATGAGGAGGAGGACCCATACACGCGCATGCCTCTGTCAAGCAATAGATTTTGTACTCAAGTTCATGAACTTGACAAATAAATCAGTGGTATGAAGACTTTTCACCTTGTTAATAGACACACACACAGACAAGATGAGTCATGCACACATGCACAAGCATATGGATATATAGATGCAAGAAAGTCCCACTCCATGGTGAAACACGAAAGCTCTCAGTAGACTCACACTTTTAATGAGAGAATAAAAAATGATAAGGAATAATCTTATACTGAGTTCATTTTTATAGATGGAACTAAAAATGTGACCCTCTTCACACTCTATGTAATTCTTATAGGCATCTACTAATGAATGACCCTCTTCACATTCTGATGCTCCTTAAATTTCATTTGATACCTAATTCAAGTCTAACCTATAATATAACTTGCAAAAATATGAGCCAAGTTTACAGAATATAACTTTTGAACATATATTATAAGGGTGTCTTTCCATGTGTAAATATCCACCCCGATAAAAGAATTCGGGATATGCATTGCTTCTTCTATTGCCTATTTGCTTGAGCGCATATGCATTGCTTATTTTCTTGAGTATTTTCATAGCAGCAGCCTTCTCCATCTTCTAGCATAAAAAACACTTCATCATTTTCCATCTCCAATACTTACTATTTCTTAGTATTCTTTTTTTTTTTGCTTTATGGATATGGATCCGAACTTTTCTCTAATCGTGGGTCCACAATGTGAGGAAAAACAAACCATAATTTATTCTAAATAGTTTCTTCGTCGATGTACTTCATATACCGATCCACATGGATCTCTCAACCTCACTCCATGTTAAGATATTCTTTCACTAGTACCTCTCCATCGATGTTGAGAAACTGTTATCGTCAACTCAACATGAATGAAACTTCACAACGACAACTTCTTTCTACTCCTTCAGCGTGGATGGATCTCCACACAAACCAAACATGCCAAGAAAAAAAAGAAGGAGTAAAGTAATGGGGAAAGATGTTCTTGTCCATTTTGGGAAAGATGATGATGATGGAAATAAAACAAGGGAAATGGAAGGTCATTGACTTTAACAGCCTTGCTCGCGTTCCAGAGACTATGAACAGTGTCTTACACCTCTTTAAGAAAGGGCTTATTATATTTAATGGACCACAATACATTCAATCCATATTTAATGGACCACAATACATTCAATCCCATGGAGATTAGGCTTCGATCGAACTTCCTCTTCCCAAAACAAAGTTCCGAATTTTTGAAAAGAAGCTATAATGAAGAATATAAAGAAAAAAAAGATTTTATGCTTATGGAATTTGGAGTATACTCAAGATACAAAACACACCTTCATGAGTTTCAAAAAGATTAAAGTATGACATGAAAATGATATGAGTTTTACGTCACCTCATCAACCCCGGCTAACCATGTGTCTTGCTTTTTGAAAATTATGAAATGGCCTTTCTATCGTTGCCTATTGGTGCTTGTAGACAAGAACGATGGTTCCTGTAAGAAAGCGAGATGTAGAACGAGCAAGAGTCTTGAAAGTCCTTCTAGAAAAACTCCCACACCCTCGGTTTCAAGGTAAATTTCTTCCACAATCTAGAAAACCAGATTGACCCAACAAGGATACTATAATGAAGATAACCTTGACAAAAAAAGTTTAATTATTGGTTCAAAACTTCCAAATGAGTTCTCTTACTCTTATGCATTGGTGGTTTTGAAGAAAGACAAATATGGAGCTGGGTTGCTATGCGAGAGCCCTTCAAATGGCCTCTCACAAGCCACGAACCCTCCACATCAAGAAAAATAGATGATAATAATAAAAAGGGACAAGTCCAAGATCAAGAATGACATGAGATATCACAAATAATAGTTTTTTCCTTCTCTAGATGAGGGTTGTCCGACCACCCTAGAGTGATGGTGTTTGGCCATTGGCTTCAGGAAAAAAATTTAGAACGTTACTTCGTATGTTTACAAAAGGTAAAGCTTGATGCAATTGAAGTGGAAAAGATACTCAAGAGTAGTTTGGCTTCCCGTGTGCGGATATCTTCATCAAAGCTCTTTCCAAAGACAAGTTCATCTACTTCAGGGAAGCTTTAGGAGTTACGAAGCTTTAGTTTGTATCTAGATTTCATTCATGTTATTTCATCTTGTAAGGACATATGTATTTCTTTCATTTTGTATTGAAATTCACTGAACTTGAGGGGGAGATTTGAGATTTAATAACGTGGCTTATTATAATGTAAAAACAAAAAACTAATCCATAAAACTGACTCGCACCACCGCTACACGTGCGCGGCGTAAACAATCCAAAAATCTCTCTGTCTCCTTTCTCTCGGTGTCAGCTCTATGTGTAGATCTTGCGCCATAGCTACAGTACTCAACATGTATGCATTTGCATGTATGTATGTATGAATTCAGTTCCGTTATGCATGCATGTATTATTGTATTTTGATTACCTATATTCATGTCGACACATTATGGAGGACCGACTTTTCATTACATGTCTATTCATACATCGTAGTACGCATTCTTCTCAGGATCCACTGAGCATGATAGATTAGCCTCACTGCGTTGAATGTGTGACAGGGCTACTCAAAACTAAGTCGTTATTCAGCAGAAGAAGTTTCCGTGAACATCGGCAAGCAACTGCGTATCCACGACCTCATGGACTTGTTTAAAATTTGTTCTTGGATGCTACTGATTAAGGAAAGTTTAAGCTACCTGTGTAGAGATCTTGCATCTTTTACGGGTAAGAAGAAACCACAAATCCTGAAGATCTTCTTAACACACAAACTGACCATTTTACTCCTCAGGATACTTCTCGATGTTCAAGGAGCGGAACTTGCAGTAATCTGTATTACTCTTGTGAACAGATTGTAAAATTGAATCTTTTAAATATATATAATATATATAGTAGATGTGCTTTACCCCTCGCTTGTCAGTGTTAGTGCGAAAGTTCGAAACAGTCAGCATCTCCTTTCTCTCGGTGTCACCTCTATGTGTAGATCTTGCGCCATAGCTACACTACTCAACATGTATGCATTCGCATGTATGTATGTATGAATTCAGTTCCGTTATGCATGCATGTATTATTGTATTTTGATTACCTATATTCATGTCGACACATTATGGAGGAATGACTTTTCATTACATGTCTATTCAGACATCGTAGTACGCATTTTTTTCAGGATCCACTGAGCATGATAGATTAGCCTCACTGCGTTGAATGTGTGACAGGGCTACTGAAAACGAACTCGTTATTCAACAGAAGAAGTTTCCGTGAACATCGGCAAGCAACTGCGTATCCACGACGAGTCATGGACTTGTTTAAAATTTGTTCTTGGATGCTACTTATTAAGGAAAGTTTAAGCTACCTGTGTAGACATCTTGCATCTTTTACGGGTAAGAAGAAACCGCAAATCCCGAAGATCTTCTTAACACACAAACTGACCATTTTACTCCTCAGGATACTTCTTGATGTTCAAGGAGCGGAACTTGCAGTAATCTGTATTACTCTTGTGAAGAGATTGTAAAATTGAATCTTTTAAATATATAAAGGAGCGGAACTTGCAGTAATCTGTATTACTCTTGTGAAGAGATTGTAAAATTGAATCTTTTAAATATATAAAGTAGATGTGCTTTACCCGTCGCTTGTCAATGTTAATGCGAAAGTTCGAAACAGTCAACGGAACCCCTTAGGTTTTGAGTGCAGCAGATGTCGCCCATATCTCATCATAGTACAACATAAAAACCATGTGGGCAACTACAACCCAAAAACGTTCCTCTATCTATTTTGTTAAGGCTAACAATATTGACCGATTGCTTGATTTAGAATTATGCCTCGGAATGGGTTGGATCAATGATTGACCTACTTAACTTTCTTGGGAGTGGGTTAGGGCGAAGATGTGCAAGGTGTGATGTAGTTAAATACTTTTCCGTGGAAGATGCTTCGTATCAAAGCTATTAGGAAAATGAAGCAAAGAAGCAGTGGATTCTTTTCAAAGTGAATATGAACAAATAACTGATTATGTGAGTGCTCCAGAGTAAGGAGACAGTCTTGCAATAATAATGCAGAGGACGCAAAAAAAAATAACCATGCAAAGTTTCTTTTTTTTTTGAAAATGAAGCTTCAGAGAACATGGAATCATTATCAAAATGCTCATCATACGCTATTTCAACGCAAGGACTAATCGTCGCATTTATTTTTATCACATGTCTTATTCAAACAGTATTATTATGATTAAAAAACAAAAAAGGAAAGAATATGCCTTCTTATATTTATGGTTGTTTTTATGAAGAAAATGTGGGCATAAGTTTACTCTCAAAGATTATATTGAATTAATTAAATTTACAAGTGACGACGGACTTGAAGTACACGGGCTTGAAGGCCGAATCAACGAAGTCACATGTGAACACCATCGTCTAGCGAAGTCTGCACCATAGGACGAAACCAATCGAGCCAAATATAGACATCTATGGTGTAAATGGAATTTTTCGAGCAACAGTTATAGCGATTGAATTATATTCCTTCCCATACGCACGAGATGGGTTAATGGCTTGCCCCTTGGAGATGAAGGGGGCATTGCACGTGTCGTACAAGTAGGGCCTATTAAGTAAAGAGTTGTATATGTTCCTTTCAAATATTTTTTCTTGCGCATAATTGTTCTTGCGCATAAATGTTCACCTAAGAGAGCAGAAAAACTATCTTCCAAAGGGCAGAAAAATAATACTTTTGTTAGCAAACAAACATGAAAAATAATAATTTTGTTAGCACGTGGCATGATTTCATGAGGAAGGTACAACAGATAGAAACTGATCACCTAGCACTTACATACCGTAATGCTCTAGGCAATAGACCATAAGAAACCTAGAGTACAAAGAAAAAAAGTGTTACATTTATGTGTTCCTCGAGTAGCTTTGATGTGAACATTTTCCCTATACATGGGCACGTTTACTCTAGTGTTGGCTAGAGCTTATCTCCCCATGTTACCACATACATGATTCACTCGTATGTGGTGGTATTTTGTACTTAGGAATATTATTTAGCTCTTACTTCAGTTTAGTTAATCATCAATAGAAAGAGGTATTCCAGTCATCCATCTTCTTCATGTGTCTTACTATGCTTGTGGTCCCTGTGTGTGCTTCTCGTGTGTCTTTCACACTTCTACACACACCCAATAGTGGTATCAGAGCAGGTTCAACTCCTTCTCAAGTTTTTGTTTTTTGCAACGCGGTGCACGTGCACTTTTAACAATGGAAATCGACTTCGGAGCATAGAAGAGTGAATTTCAACAGCCAAGAAACATTTCCACCAGGTGCGCTAGGGTTTTAACCCCATTTCAAAGCCATTTGTGGAGTCAGAATTACCATCATAGTGACAATTTGTGAGTTGAAATTTCAGCATTCATTTCAGCTTTCATGGAAGTAAAGGTTTTTTCACATTCCTCTTCTTTGGTAAAATGGCAGGCAGCAATGACTTGTTTAACATGCGTCATGTTGAAGATAAGCTTGATGGAACTAAATATCCGATGTGGTCTTACATGATGAAGCATGTTCATGTTGGAAAATAACTTTTGGAACATAGTGGCAAATGTAGATCGAAGACCCACAGGTGCTTCTACTTCACAATCTACTATCATAGATGGAGCTTCTTCTTCAAGTACACTGATTTCTCTTTCTCCACCTACACAAGTGTAGCTTAGATGGGATGGAAAATATGTTGAAGCTCATGCATTGATTCGGCTTTCTATGAAGCATCATATAGTTCCACACCTTCGGTCATGTTCTACATCAAGACAGGCATGCGACACTCTTGCTTCTTTGTATGTCGTGCGTAATGAAACACATGTTGCTTACTTGAGGAAGCAACTTGAGGATGCATGTATGGCTGAAAAAGGGTCGGTGGATGTATATGTGACAAACATCAAGGACTTGAAATAGAAAATCGCAAACATAGATGAGATTATTCTAGACGCATCACTCATTTCTACATTGTTGAAAGGATTGCTAGAATCTTTTCAAAGCTTTGCTACTACACTCCACTTGGCAAACATAGATGAGATTATTCCAGACGCATCACTCATTTCTACATTTTTGAAAAGGATTGCTAGAATCTTTTCAAAGCTTTGCTACTACACTCCGCTTGGTTGCAAAAGGGAATCCCAATATGTATGCATTTGATGAGGTTGTGTCTCTTCTTTTGCAAGAAGAGCAATCTAGAGTGAATAGGAGTGGTTTGATTGAGGGAACGTAAGAATTTGCTATTCAGAAAAGGGGAAAAACAAGTATGGTTTAGCTTTGGGCTCATCAAAACCAAAGCCTCAATCTTCCTCTTCCACGCATTCATCTAATGATGCTAATTTGCAAAAGAGGAAGAGATATAAATATTCTCAAAAGGTTGGTCATACTATTGATGAGTGTAGAGAGTTTGATAAGCGCAATGAAAAGAAGAAGGAATCCGGCATGTCTATTGGTGAAAATTCAGCGAATGCAAAGAATGCTGAAGCTAAAAGGGCTCAAGATTTTTGGGCATGTGTTGTTACATGTCATTATGATGCATCTTTGATTTCTTAATGTATGGTTGTGAGTGAGGCTGGTTCGAATTGGTTCTTTGATAGTTTTACTCCAAGGCACAGTTGATGATAAGTGTATGGTTTATGATTTAAGCAATGGTAATGTTATCGTGATGTCACGTACATTATATAACGGTTTATATCGCATGGATACATACAAGAGGGATGCCCCAAATGCCTTGGTTGCTCATACTTCTTCCAAGGCTTAAATGGAGCTTTGGCATGCTCGTTTTAGTTACTTGAACTTCAATACTTTGCTTTACTTGCAAAAGAGGGACATGGTTATTTGTTTGCCTACACTTCAGTCCTCAAAAGCATGCATGTGAAGGTTGCATCCTTGGAAAAATGATCATGCTTCTTTTCCAAAAGATAGTCATATGGTCACTACAAGAAAATTGCAGCTTGTTCATAGTGATGTATGTGGTACCATCAAGACTCCATCTTTTGGGAAGCATGTATATTTTGCTACCTTCATTGATGATGCTACTCGCCATACATGGGTGTATCCTATGAAAGCAAAGAATGAGGTATTTTCTTGCTTCAAAGCATTTTTAGCGATGGGTAAAAATTTTTCTTCACAAAAGCTTTTGACTTTACACACGGATCATGGTGGTGAGTACATGTCACATGATTTTAATGATTTCCTTCGTGAAAGAGGTATCTCAGACCATTTTAGGGTTCCATATTCACCTCAGAAGTGTTTCCCAGCGTAAATATAGAACTCTACTTGAAATGACACAATGTATGGTTAAAAGAAAGCATCTTCCTGATACGTTTTGGATGGAAGTCGTCATGTGTGCAAACTATGTTTTGAATTGCTACTCTACAAAAGCATTGAGAGTCATTACTTGTTATGAGGCTTGGAATGGACATAAGCCTATGATTAATCATATGTGCATGTTTGGTTGTTTGGCATATGCTCTTGTGCCATCACAATAATGTCACAAAATAGATGACAAGGAAAAGAAATGTATATTGGTTGATCGTTTATACCATCCATTGAAGAACACAATTATTGTGAGTCAAGATGTGGTATTTGCTGAAAATTCAGTTTTCCCTCTACTTAAATGCAAAAAACAGCCAATAGTCAGCTCATAAGATGTGTTCTATACACTTAGGACTTTGTTCCAAAATGGTGCGCTTGACTATGGCCATGTAGAAATAGAGCTGAAAATGCAAAACATTTGCAGCCAAACATGGTTGAATGTTTTCAACCAAAAAATGTTAAAAATGTTGGAAATTTCCAGCCACATATGGCTAAAGATTTGGCTCAAAATATGGCTGAAAATGAGCATGAAGCTCAGCCCACACATGATGCACATGTTGATGATGTATTGCATAATGAACACATGTCTATCAAGAGTGCACAAAGTATGCTAAAGTGGCTGAAACAGACTTTGCAGGAAAGCAAATTGAGTGCACCGTTACTTGGTAGAACAAGATCAAGATCTCACCATGCATCAAGTACTTTTGTGGATTATTCTCTTATTGCTACATCATGTAATGAAGAGCCACTTACTTTTGAAGATGAATGTGGCGATCCACATTGGATGAGCACTATGCAATCAAAAATGGATTCCATACATAGGAATGGTACTTGGAAGTTATGTGAATTGCGAAAAGGAAAGAATGCCATTGGTATAAAGTTGGTTCACATGATTAAGAGAAAGTCTCATGGTAGCATTGATCGCTACGAAGCTAGATTGGTTGCAGAGGGATATGTGCAACAATATGGCATTGAATATAGGGAAACGTTTGCACCTACTTCATGCATGACTACCATTCCTACCATGGTTGCATTGGCTGGCCATCGACGTTGGAAAGTACATTAGGCGGACATAAAAACACCTTTCTTGAATGCTAATTTGCAAGAAGAGGTCTATGTGAAGAAACCTCATGGATTTACCATGAAGGGCAAGAACATATGGTTTGTGGCTTGCATAAGGCCTTGTATGGTCTTAAGCAAGCTCCACGTGCATGGTATGACAAAATACATAAGCACTTGGTTGCTCTTGCCTTCACATGTAGTTCAATTGAAATCACACTTTATGTACGCAAAGATGGGGCTGATCTTACAGTGCTTGTTATTTATGTTGATGAAATAATCTCAACTGGGTCATGTGATGCAAAACTTGACATTCTTATGGCTGATTTGTAGCATACTTTTGATGTCACTTATCTTGGTCTTTTGAGTTACTATCTTGGCATCCAGCTTGTATCCGTTGAGGGGGAATTGTTATGCATCAAGAAAAGTATGTTCAAAAAATACATTAGCATTTTCACTTTGAGGATTGCAAGCCAGTTTCCACACTAGTTGAGATAGGATTTGGATTCTTAGTTGAGGATTCCAATGATGTATTTGACACTTCTCTTTATCAGCAAGCTATGGGATGTCTTATATATGCATGCAACACAAGGCTAGATATACAGTATGTAGTTTCCAAATTGATTCAATTCATGCATAGGCATGGCACTAAGCATTGGCAAGCGATGAAAGGTGTGTTAAGATATCTCAAAGGAACTTTGAGATTAGGTCTCTTCCATGGAAGAGATATTCACCCATCCTTACATGCTTTTACAGATAGTGATTGGGCTGGTTGTTATGATACTCGCATGTCCACTAGTGGTAATTTCTTTTTCCTTGGAGACTCGTGCATATCTTGGTTGACTAAGAAGCATCCCACAGTGGCGACATCGAGTTGTGAAGCTAAGTATAGGGTAGTTTTCATAGCTGCAGAGGAGCGTATATGGATTGAGATGCCTATTGATGGATCTTTGCATGGAGATTGATGGTGCTACACATATTCTCACTGATAGTGAGAGTAGATTGGCTCTTGCAAGAAACCCAATGTTTCATGCACGGAACAAACATATTGAGGTGCATTATCACTATGGGAGAGAGCACTTCATGTAGGAGATATTGATTTGGTATATGTGCTACAGAAGATAATGTGGTAGACATATTCACCAAAGCTCTTCCATAGGAAAATTTTGAAGCTGTTCGTAAAGCTTTAAGCTTATTACCTTGTGGGGGATGATCTTTCACTCCCTGTATGTGTTCACATCATTCACTTCAGGGGTTTCTGTTACACTTATGTGTTCCTCGAGTAGCTTTGATGTGAACCTTCTCCCTATACATGGGCACCTTTTACTTTGGTTCTGGCTAGAGGTTTTTTTCCCATGTTACCACATAAATGCTTCACTTATATGTGATGGTATTTAGTACTTAGGGTTATTATTCAGATCTTACTTCAGTTCAATTAATCATCAATAGGGAGAGATATTCCAACCATCCATCTTTTTCGTGTGTCTTGTTGTGTTTGTGCTGCTTGTGTGTGCTTCTCATGTATCTCTCGCACTTCTACGTGCACCCAACAAAAAGTAGATTTCTCCACTTATTGGGGAAATTTTGTTTCATCAATTTAGACATGGGGAATGAATTACAAGGTACATGAGATATAGATTGAATACAATAGACAACACATGATTTAAAAGCACCTGTAAGATAATAATGAAAGTCTTATTTTTTTAGCTTGAAATACCCTTTGATTCATAGTTGTCCAAATATGCCATAGAATAAAGGTTCTTCAAATTTTCCATAGATAAGATCCAAATTTTCCAAATTTTGTAGTAGAAGCGAGCGTCAATCTCCTTGATTTCAAATGTAGGTATGCTTTTGAGACTTTGATAATAGTAAAGAATCAGCCTAAATCTCTTGCATGATTAAAGTTAATAAAAAAGGTGGGGCAAATCCTCATCCCTACGAAAAAATACACAAAGTCTATTAATTTTAATTCTCTTGGCCTTGTTTTGGATCAGGAGACCATTGTGCAAAATGAGCCACTACAAAACAGAGTGTCTGATGCATAGTGGAAAGGGCCATAGACAATCGAAATATGTATCTCCAATGAGGATTTAACCATTGAGCTTTCCACCTATTGTTGAGTTTGGTAGCTGTTTTGGAGACACCAAAATCAAACAAAGCACTATAAGGGTTAATGACCCTCAGGTATTGAGGTTCATAATTTTTCACATATCCTATAATGTCTTATCACCTCTGTCTTTGAATTTCGAGTTTGGATTAGGTATAGTGTTACATATTTTAAGTGTAGTCTGATCTTCGAATTCCCCTTTAGGGTAGGAGTTTTGTTCATTAGCCTCCATGACGGGTATCGATTTATCATTAATTCTATCATAAGGATTATAAAGATCTTCAAGTAAAACGTCAAACATGTTAAAAAGATTACTAATTTTCTTTAAGAGTGCTCTTGGGGATTACCTTCTTGTGCCCATTGATGGTTGTACCAGAGTTGGCCTCCTGTACCACATTTTCCTTACAGTTTTTATTAGAAGAATCTCAACCACCATAGAGAGAAGTGGTTTAACAAATTGAAAGTCTTTTATGACAATCCTTGCTTGTAGCACTTGTAACAAGTATTATGAAGGGTTTTATAAAGAGCTTTCTGATCATGGAGTATTTTGCGACCAAAATCATTAATGAGAATTGAGATCGTAGTGGGTTTAGACATATCAATTTCAGCCATAATTTGGGTGTCGCATTTGGAATCGATACTCCCTGCTCTAGATTTTGGCCTAGGACTTAACTACCCAAGATCCTCCCGAAGTTGTCATCTAGAGGATACAACTCAATCAGGACATCAGGGAAGTCCACCGAAATGAAGATTTTGGTAGGTTTAGAATATCTTAGCTAAAATCCAATGAACAATGTATATGCGGATACTCTTAACAAGCCAATGGCCATTTAGGATAGCATGGATATCTCTACTGGAATCATAAAAATAATAATAAGAAATAAGGATTCGGCATATAGTGAATGTGCTTCATAAATAAGCCTTTGCTTTTCTAGTTAGCCCTATCCATTGTTTTAGAACATCCTGAGCTTACGTAAGACCATGACATAACCCTTTCACAACTCACTCACTAAGTTGAGCTAGCCAAACATTAAGGGAGTTCCTATAAATACTTAGTCTTTCATCTTCGGAATCACTAAGGTTGGTATAAATATTAAGTCTTATCAGATCTTCTTTTGTATTTTGTTTTCCTTTACTATCTGCTTTGAACGGAGGGGTACAAGCGATACCTGAGTTAAGCTCACCATTGAATATAGACTGGTTACAAGCAGCGGATGCTCGTGTTGTTTTTGCATATGATCTCATTGGGGAGGCTTGTGTGTCTTTCTCTACATAAGAGATCTTCTTTATTATTTACAGGAATAGATTCATATAACACTTCTCGATCGAACAGAGGAGGAATGTGTTAATCACCATAGCACGTCATAGCTTGCTTCGGAGCTTAGAGAGAGCCTAGTTACATCGCTACCCCATTGAAACATCGAATCCGATTGGAATACCTAAGAAATGGAAGATTTGACCACTATAGATCAACTCACAACCATGGTCAATAAGCAATTGAGGAGGGTGCCCACTAATTTCCCTCAAAGCAATTTTAGAATGATTTATTTCGAATCCTGAAGCCTCACAACAAGTATTCAGACAAGTCCAAAAAGTGCCAATGCTTAATGCGTCATTATGCACAAAGACATTAGTATCATCCGCAAAACGTCTCATGATCATCTCATCTTGATTTAGAGGTAGATTGAGGCCCTGAGTACGACCTAAGTGAGCTTGATGGTTAACAAGGCAACTAATACTATTGGCGGTGATAGCAAAGAGAAGAGATACCAATAGGCACCCTTGTGTGATAGAACCTTTTAATCTTATCGTTTGAGAGAGTTGAACATTGATGTTTATCTTAGTAGTTGCAGAGTAGAGATCATCTTAATGAATTTTTGGCCAAAGCCGAAGTCTATCAACAATTAGAGAATGAAGTCCTACTCAGTTTTATTATAAGCTTTGTCGAATTCAATCTTAAGGAAGAGCACATGTTGCACAGCTTCCTTAGTAAACACCACCTCTTCCCATACATCAATGATGGCCTCTAAGATGGACCTCCCCTTAATGAACCCTTTTTTATCCTCATTAATCTAGACTTGAAGGTGACAGTTAATACGATTCGTAGTTGCCTTTGCCAGGATCCCGTAACCCTCTGTAGCATCATAATTGGCTGCCAGCTTTGATTCTATTTTTGCTTCCTTTCTGATGAATGAGCTTTACTATCTCTCTTCTTGTAGAACAAAGGACCAAGAGATCTTCAAGCGGGAGAGAATTTGCAGGAATGTCCTCTAGATTGGTAACCCCAACAGAAGGGGTATCCCCAGAATATAATGGCCTACGTGCACTAGCCAAAAGGATCAAGTTGGTTTGGGCATTCTAGACATCAAAGGCATGGCCAATAACTTAGTAGCAAAAAGGTCAATTAAAGCCTCAAGCAATCGTGATGCCTGTTCGGACAAGCTTATTTTTAGAAATAGGAGGGCTCTTAAAACTATGGGCCTCCCGGGGTGCAAGGGTCTCGACCTTCTGACCATATTGTTCTCCCCATTTTCTATGACTCCTAAAGGCTCATCCTTGGTTTGTTCTCTATAGAAGAATTGGAATAAGGTTAATCAATTTACTAGAATCTATAAAGATTGCAAATGGGCAGCTGGCATTAGACAAAATAATTCAATCTCGTTCCCTATCAAGCGCATCAGAGCTTTGGAGTCTTGGAACCTCCAAAAAGCTTGGAAGCTTCAGAGAAAACGCTTCAGTTTATGGGAGCACCTCTCAAACCAGGAAACGTTTTAGTGGATTATATTGGAGAACATTGATCTGGCCAAACGAGTGGACTATGAAGAATGGCATCTTTTGCAGATCAAATTTAGTGCTTGGGAATGCTCTAGGACCCGCCTCCTTATTGGTCAAGACTCTCCTCACCCTGAGCGTATGAGATGGCACAATGGCAATAGCCTTGAGAAAGTTTTGAGATTGAAGAAGGATGTGGAATTTTATGTGATGCTCAATAGGAAATGGTGTATCGATTGGTTAACCTAGAGGTGGGACTTTAACTTCTAGTCCCTTTGGCACTCCCTCATCGAGATAAAAGAGTATGTGCTTATCTGGCTAATCCTACACTAGGTAACCTGGTTCCCTTTAGAAATCGTAGAGTGCTCTTTCTTGAGAGCAACAAGATCAAAACCAACTCGACCCTAGATAAGGGGGACAAGAGCATTATCAACCTTCATTGTAAAATTTTCTACTAATCTATAAATAGCCCCTGCTATGTGCGATATGAGAGTCCCATGGGTGGGGGTCCATTCTCTTGTAGAACTGTAATTTCTATTAATTAACGTTTGGAATATCAGGCTCTCTTAAAGTTCCTTTAAAAAAACCACTACTGGATCAATAGCGCACATTTTGATTAGGCCATTGCTCAAAGCATCCTGCAAGGCCATAGGCTTCCTTTTTCATAGGACGTGTAGAAGACAGCGGCAGCTTCTAGTGTTCAGCACTGGACATTCGGAACATGACACCGTAGGGGCACATCAATGGAATGCAAACCAGGAATAGGGAGAGGACTCGGAAAGAAACCCTGGCCTCGCCGGTTGAATCCGCCCTCAAGTGGCCGAGTTTTTTGGGCTTTCTTGGAGTCTTCCAGAGTGTATGAACCTACGAACGTTTCATCCGAAGTGTGAATGACATCCAGTTTGAGCTTTCTAGTACCTAAGTGCTCAACCCATATTGCTTTCTAGAGCTACGTGCCTAGCTCAATCCGCATTCCTCAGGTTACAAGTTGCACGTATTTATAAGTGATCCACAAAGAAAGATTCTGCAGCTTGAGGCCAGCATCTAATGCCATATAATTAGCAATGGAGAAGACCAAGCTTTAGCAGTCGTTCGTCTTCCCTTTAGCAAATAGCCAGAAGAGTAGCTTTTCAAATGACGAGCGCAAACGAAAGGGTCTCCGTGGCGGATATGGAGAGAGATACTCCGCAACAGGTATTGACCAAGAGTGTATGGATTCTGCCCTGCCCTCTACAAGGCCATATCAACCCTCTTTTGCAGCTGGCGAGGGCGCTGGCTGGCAGAGGGGTGCATGTTGTTTTTCTAGTGCCGAAAGCCACCCTGCCCGAGAGGTCGAGTCTTGAGACACCTGGCCTCTCCGTTCTCGCACTTGATGATGGGCTACCGCCTGACAGATCACGAGGATCGAACATCAAGGACTCTTTCGATTCGATGAACCACATGGAGTCGGCTTTCGTCCGTCTGCTCGACGCCTCACGACAAGGAGTTGCTTGCCTCATCTACGACGCGTTCGTCGCATGGGCTCCTAAAATTGCTTCCTCCCTCTCCATAAGGTCCTCCTGT
>CM035421.1:80583689-80586189 GCA_020310875.1 Ceratopteris richardii | reverse complement strand
AGTTCTGGGACATCTTGTATCAGTCATGTATTCTTGTATCATTTCCCCTTTGTGGGTTATCTTGTAATCAGAAGTGTATTTCTGAAATCTTGTCTACTGTAGTGAGAGAGCACAATCTAGTGCTCCCGTGACATTTTGGCACGACTAGCTTCTATCCAAGACCGGTCATCATGGAGAATGCTTATGAACAGATTGTAACATCATTTTAGAGTCTCCAACAACAAGTCGAAGACCTTACTCATGGACAGATACAAGTCGAGATGGGACATCCAGTGCATGTACATGCACTTCTCCAAGAATTACAAGAAGGAATCGGCAGTCTTCAGACAGATCAAGGGAGTATGCAAGTAGATCAACGACCTAGTACATCCTTCATGAGGGAACCCAAGATCTGCATGCCAAAAAAGTTCAATGGTGATCGCACAAAGTTCCAAGGATTATTGCAACAAGTCAAATTGTACATCCGTATGCAGTCTCATAGATAGTCTGATGATGCATCCAAGGTCCGTTTTATTGGAACCTTACCCTACAGTCAAGCATTATCATGGTTCACCCCAATCTTCGAGAAAGATATGGCCATACTTCATGACTATGAGGGGTTTCTTAGAGAGCTCATGGCCATATTTGGAGATGCAGACACGAGTCAAGTGGCAAAAACAAAACTTCAAAAGCTACGTCAAAGTAACCACCCTGCCTCTACCTATGCATCAGAATTTAGGCAGTTGATATGTGACCTCACTTGGAATGAAGATTATCTCATAAGACAATTTAGATGGGCTTTAGAGATGATGTGAAGGACCTTCTACTCACGATGACAGAGGTTAAGACATTGAATGAATACATCAACGAAGCTATTCAATGTGATAACCGCCTTTTTGAAAGGAAACAAGAAAAACAAGTAGAAGGAAGACCTTGCCAATGGAATCCCTTCCAACCCACTCCTAGAGATGAGTCTATGCTCGAACCTATGCAGATAGATGTAACTAGGTTCCAGCCTCTAACACCACAAGAGAAACAAAGAAGGAGGGATAACAAGTTATGCCTCTATTGTGGAAACCCTCGACATACTGCAGTTAATTGTGTGAAGAAGAGAACAAACTCTAGAGTCACAGCCACCCTTGTAGAGCAGGGAAATGACGAAGTCCAGTTGTAAAAGAGACCGTGCAGCCGGACCATGATATATGAAAGGGTCTCATAATTCCAGCTACACCCATAGAAACATGTCTTGCACCCGTCAAGTTGATCATGCCCAAGAAGACCCTTTCCCTTAGAGCCCTAGTAGGTTCTGGAGGGTCCTCATGTTTCATCGATGAAGGATTGGTTAAGAAACATGGAATTCCTATACTTCGGAAGAACAAACCAATAATAGCTAAAGTAGTAGATTGATGACCTCTAGTATCTGGGGATATAACCATGGAAACCACACCATTAAGAGTACACCTTGGTGACCATGAATCCCACATATGTTTGATTGTAATATCAAGCCTAGTACATCTAGTTATCATTCAATGCCCTAGTTAAAAAAGCATAATCAAAACACCAATTGGGAAAAGAATAAAATCACCCGTCGAGATATCCAGAAGAATCCAACATATGTTAGAGCCAAGGCCTTTATACATGCAGTAAGGAAGGAACCTACATATATGATCTATGTTATACCAGCTCAAGAATCTAAGAAAGATGATCTAGTACAGCTACCCAATCAATACAAAGGCTTTGTAGTTGTTTTTGAAAAGAAGAATGCAGATATCTCCCAGAGCATAGACCTTACGATTGCCCCATAGATCTTCAAGAGGGAGCACAACCACCCTTTGGGCCAATCTACAGACTATCCCTAGAGGAACTTACAAAACTACGCAAGAACATTGATGAGAATCTAGTAAAGGGGCTTATCAAACACTCGAAGTCTCCAACAAGAGCTCCTATTTTATTTGTAAAGAAGAAGGATGGGACTCTCTGGATGTGTGTAGACTATTGTGGATTGAATAAAGTCACTACAAAGAACAGATAACTGTTACCACTGAGAATACATCCAGTTTTCCATGTATCCATGTTGGAACCATATCAGATTTCACCATTGAGGGGGGAGAGACCTAGTCCTTCACCACCTATCAAGATTGATGATCATGAAGAATTTGAAGTCGAGCATGTACTAGATTCTAGAATATCCCGAATAAGATTGGAATACCTTATTTGTTGGAAAGGGTATGACATCAGTGTCATACTTTGGAACCTACAGAAAACATTCAGAGAGCACCAATCAAGGTTCGAGAATTCCATAAGAGAAATCCAATGAAGCCGAGACCACATAACATGACCGCTCCTTGTGGAACTGGTCCCTTGAGGGGGAGGTAATGTCATGGATAAAAGAAAACCATCCTGAACCTTAGATTCCATGTGAATCCTATACCTCATAATTGGTTCTGAATTAGGAGAAATCAATGCTTCCATTGCGTTCCGAACATGCCAAAACCCTAAGATCCACTATCTACTTGCCTCA
>CM035421.1:80576189-80578689 GCA_020310875.1 Ceratopteris richardii | reverse complement strand
AAAGGTAAAGGACATGTAGAAACAGGTGATGATACAGCCCATGAGATCTCCCATGTTGGAGATGTAGCTTTGGATGACAAGGAGGAAGGAAGATGTCTCAAGGATGTCTTGCATGTACCTACCATCACAAAGAACTTGGTGTCCGTTGGGCAAATGGTTGAAAGAGGCTATCAAGTAAGGTTCAACAAAGGTGGATGCTTTGTGGAGAACCCTAAGCAAGGTTACAAGGTCATAGCAAGAGGAAAGAAGCAAGGGAGACTCTTCACTTTGGAGGTAAATTCTCATTCTACTCAACATGTCTACTTCACATATGGAAACAAGAGGATTTCGGAGTTGGACTTGTGGCACAAGAGGATAGGTCACATCAACATACAAAGAATGAAGGAAATGCAATTCAAGAGGCTGGTTGAAGGTCTTCCCAACTTCCAAGGACAAGGTATGAAGCATTTATGTGAATCTTGTCAACTAGGGAAGCAAGCGAGACTTCCATTCAAGAAGAGTGGCTACATAAGCCAACATCCATTGGAGTTGATACATACAGATGTGTGGGAAGGTTTTTATGAACAAAACATCAAGCCTATTATGGTAAGAAACCTGATCTTTCCCACTTGAAGATATTTGGATGTACTTGTTATGTACATGTGCCAAGTGAATTGAGGCACAAGCTACAACCAAAGGCAGAAAAGTGTGTGTTTCTAGGATATTCAAATGATCATAAAGGTTACAGGTGCTTCAACCCAAATACAAAGGACGTGAGGATATCAAGGGATGTAGCATTTGATGAGCTACTCCCTTGGTATAAGAAGTATGATTGTATGCAGGACTATGAAGAAGAAAAGCATGGACATGATGAAGAACAAATCGACCTAGAGCTAAGCGGCCCAAGGTGTTCCATCAATGAAGATAGTTCAAGCATGAACTCACCATGGAGGGGGAGATCTTCATCAAGCTATGAAGCACAATCAATCAACAAAGGCAAAGCAACATTGGTGGAGTTGGATGAAGAAGGTAATGAAGTTGAAGATGATGAAGGACACATGATGGAGAAAGAAGCCACGTCAAAGAAAGAGATCAAGTTCCCAAGGCAAAGGAGGTTTATTCCTCCAAAAGGTGAAGAAAGGAAGTCTTCTAGAGTTAAGTATCCAACTCAAAGGTTTACTTATGATTCATACATGGCAACACATTATGCATATATGAACAAAGTAGTAGAAGATCATGAGCCCGATTGCTATGAAGATGCAAGCAGGTACACCGAATGGAAAGAGGCAATGCAAGAAGAGATCGACGCACTTGAGGAAAATCAAACATGGACTCTAGTGCCCAAGAAGGAGAACATGAAGGTAATAGGTAATAAGTGGGTGTATAAAGTAAAGAGGAATTCAGATGGATCTATTTCTAGGTTCAAAGCAAGATTGGTGGCTAAGGGTTTTGCACAAACCTATGGAGTGGACTTTGAAGAGACATTCAGCCCCGTGGCAAAGATGAGCACCATTAGGACACTCATTGCAATGGCTGCTAGCAAAGGATGGAAGCTCTTCCAATTGGATATCAAGAATGCCTTTCTCAATGGAGACTTGGAAGAAGAGGTATACATGGAGCAACCACTAGGTTTTGTTCATAAAGAGTTTCCACATCATGTTTGTAGGTTGAAGAAGGCACTTTATGGCCTAAAGCAAGCTCCAAGGGCTTGGAACCAAAGATTGGTGGACTATTTGATCAAATGTGGTTACAATCAATGCAAGGCGGATCCATCTCTCTTCATCAAACAAAGAGGAGAACTTGTGGTCTACATGTGTGTGTATGTAGATGATCTTATCATTACAGGTAATGATACAAAGGGCATTGAGGAGATCAAGGCAAAGCTTGGAAAGGAGTTTAGGATCTCTGATCTTGGAGATCTTAGGTATTTTCTTGGCATTGAAGTTGTATACAAAGAAGAAGGTATTATGCTCATACAAAGGAAGTATATTCTAGACCTACTTGAGAGGTTTGGGATGCTACATTGCAAGCCTATTTCAAATCCCATGGAAGTTAATGTAAAGCTAAGCTCCATTGATGGAGAGCCATTAGAGGATGTAACTTTGTATCGATCTATTGTAGGCTCTTTCAATTATGCCACAATAACCAGGTCTGACATAGCATATGGAGTTGGAGTGTTATCACAATTTATGCATAGTCCAAGGACTACACACTTGCAAGCTGCAAGAAGAATGTTGCGATATCTCAAAGCCACTATAAATGAAGGATTGTTCTACTCATTTGATGATGATATGCAGGTCAAAGCTTATTCCGATGCCGATTGGGCCGGTTCGAAGGAAGATAGAAGGAGTACAAGTGGTTACCTAGTCATGCTAGGTAGCAAGATCATCTCATGGATTTCAAAGAAGCAACCCACGGTGGCATTATCTTCCACCGAGGCTGAGTATAGAGCTTTGGCTCAAGTCACATGTGAGCTAATGTGGATTAAGAAGTTATTTATGGAGCTTAATTTGCAGGTTGG
>CM035421.1:80543689-80571189 GCA_020310875.1 Ceratopteris richardii | reverse complement strand
CGCCTCTTCTTTCTTGCTCTTTTTATAGCTATTCTTGGAGGGAGTTTTGAATTCGAATTCGAATGGCTCCACCTAAAAGTGATCCCAAAGTTAGGAGATATTCCCTCAACTCAAAAATTCGTGGTTTTATGTAGTTAGAGCCACGACTTTGCTTTTACATCATGGATGAGGTAAGCCATCCTTTTCCTTTTCCTTTTTTCAATTACAAGAGATAAAATGCACTCTTTTACAAGAGGTGTTGACATGACTACACATGTGACTTACAAATGATCATAATATCAAGCATATCAAGCATGTAGGCTTGGGTAAAATGCACCAACAGCTCCCCCTCAAGCCTAACATGCTTCGCCTCCAAATAAGTCTTCAATTGTCCTTGATTTCCTACAAGCCAATCATCAACTTGAATCTACTTAACTTTGTACCATCAAGAGCTTTAGTCAACATGTCTGCACATTGCATATCTGTAGAGACATAGGATAGTTGAATATCCTTGCTCATTAGCTTCTCTCTTACATAATGGTAGTGGACATCAATATGCTTGGTTCTAGCATGGTATACCAGATTAGCTGCTAGATGTAGTGAGCTTGTGTTGTCACAAAAAAATGTGAGGTGTTGAAGAATGAAGTCCAAGATCTGTGTACAAAGACTTTAACCACATGATTTCTTGAATTGCATTAGCCAAACCTCTATATTCAGCTTCAATAGAAGATAATGCCACGGTTGGTTGCTTCTTCGATGACCAAGAAATGATTTTTGAACCTGCAAATGATATAGACCCCGATGTGCTTCTTCTATCATCTCTAGATCCGGCCCAATCTCCATCCAAGTAGACCTTAGCTCAATATCTGAAGTAAATGACTAAAAAAAACCTTCATTCATGGTCCCCTTTAGGTACTTGAGGACTCTCTTGGCCGCTTCCATATATGCTCTTCTCGGCTTATGCATAAACTGACTCAATATGCTAACACTATAGCATATATCCACCCTTGTGAGTGTTGCATAGTTCAAACTTCCAACCAAGCTTTCATAGCTTGTGATGTCTTCGATTGGCTCTCCTTCATAAGCACTAAGCTTATGATTTTGCTCCATAGGTGTACCTGCACACTTGGTATTTTCCATCTTGATCTTGACGAGCATGTCATGCACATACTTCCTTTGTGTGATGTATATACCTGAACCTATGTAGATTAACTCCAATCCAAGAAAATAAGTGAGTGGTCTGAGGTCACTTATTTTGAGCTTCTCCTTCATTTGAGTCTTTACCTATTTGATTCCTTCAAGATCATTGCCTATGATAATAATATCATCAACATACACACACAAATAGTTCACTTCAGATCCATTCCTCTTTATGAACAAAGAGGTATCTGCCTTGCTAGCTTTGAATCCTTGGTCCTGCAAATAAGTCACTGATCTGAAATTCCAAGCTCTTGGAGCTTGCTTCAATCCATACAAAGCTTTCTTTAGTTTGCATACATAGTTAGGATGATGTTCATCCTCATATCTAGGAGGTTGTGCCATATACACTCCCTCAGAAATCCATCCATTCAAGAAAGCATTCTTTACATCAAGTTGATAGAGCTTCCAATTTCTAGATGCAGCAAGACTAATGAGAACCCTAATTGTAGGCATTTTTGCAACAGGAGAGAAAGTCTCCTCATAATCAATACCATGGGTTTGAGCAAACCCTTTAGCAACTAACCTTGCTTTGTGTCTATTTATACTTCCATCTGGATTCCTCTTGAATTTGTATATCCATCAAGATCCAATTATCTTCATAGATGGCTTGTTAGGTACAAGCTCCCAAGTGTCATTCTCCTTCAAGGCTTCCATTTCTTCATCCATTGCATCTCTCCAAGCTTTCTTGCTTTGTGCTTCTTCGAGTGTGGTAGATTCTTCATTGTTTGAATCCTTTGCAATGTAGATTGAGTGCTTGGTGACCAAAGAAGTATCATAACCAAACCTTTCTGGTTTCTTCTTCTCCCTTGAAGAGCTTCTAAGTGGTTGATGTGAGCTCTCGGGTCCATATGTAGCATTCTGCATCTTTTCTTTACCTTTCTTCTTCCATAGCTTTAGTCTTTCCAAGTCTTCTAGTTCAATATCCGAATCACTTTCTTCAATCTGCTTTGGCTCCTTTGGTTGAAGTGATGGAAAGTCTTCATCCAAGTCATAAGGCAGCTTCACTTTATTGTTATCATCAAACCATGATTTGTTTTGATACAAAATTACATCTCTACTCACACAAAATCCTTTATTGATTGGATTGTACAATCTATATCCTTTTTGGTTTTGGTCATAACCAATAAATACGCACTTCTTTGCCTTGGGATCCAATTTCCCTCTTACTTGAGAAGGAATGTGAGCATAGGCTAAGCATCCAAAGATTTTACAATGCTCTCGACTAGGTCTTCTTCCATACCACACTTCATATGGAGTTGTTCCATCTAGTGACTTAGATGGAAGTCTATTTATGAGATATGTGGCTGTAGACACTGCCTCTGCCCATAGGTAGTTTGGCAATCCTTTTTTGTTGAGCATGGACCTTGAAGCTTCGACAATAGCTCTGTTCCTCCTCTCTACTACACCATTGAGTTCGGGTGTATACCTTGTAGTGACTCCCCTTTTAATGCCTCTTTCATGCAAGAAGGCATCAAATTCAGAAGAGAAGTATTCTCCTCCACCATCTAATCTGAGTCTTTTCAAATTCCTACTTGTTTGGTTTTCAACAAGAGGAATATACTTCTTAAAGCAATTAAACACTTCATCCTTGTGCTTCATGAGAAACAGAATGGTCCACCTGCTACAATCATCTATGAAAGACACATAATATCTTGATAAGATGGCTCCTTACTTAGACCCCACACATCCGTGTGCACTAGATCCAAAGGATTTTGATACATATATCCTTTCTTATTGAAAGGTTTTCTATGAGCCTTGCCGAGTTGACAAGCTTCACACTTATAAATCATGTGTTGCCTTGTGATATTAGGCAAACCAAGTACACTTTGGACCATGCAAATTTGTTTGAGCGTCCTCTCACCAATGTGAGCAAGCCTTTTGTGCCATATCTCCAACTCGGTTAGAGTTTGAGATCCATAGCTAAACAAAGGTATGTTCTTTGTATCTTCCACTTCAAAAGTGAAAAGCCTTCCTGTCTTTTCTCCTTTGGAAATCCTTCTAAAGCCTTGCCTTGGGTATTCAACATATGCTCCAAGTTGCTTGAATCAAACCTGCAATCCTTTTTCAACAATCTGTCCAATAGTTATTAAATTTTTGGTAATTGTAGGGACATACAAGAATTTGCTTAAGAGGTTCATATTCCCATATTCTGATGTCTTCACATTACCTATCTTCTCCACTAAGTGCTTTGTGTCATCTCTTGTCTGCAGTTCATGCTTGTTATGAGGATCTTCCAAATCAGAAAGTAAAGCCACATTTCTTGTTACATGGTTTGAGCATCCCGAATCAATGTAAAATATGTGATCATCATCCTTACCCTTCTTCACTGATAGATTCATAATCAATAATAGTTATTGTAGTATCTCCTTCCTCTATGGCCACTTTCATAGTTGTTGTTGTTGTAATTGTTGTTGTAGTAGTTGTTGTTGTAGCCTTCATTGTATCTGCCTCTATTTGATCCATAGTCACCTCTATTGAATCCTTTTCGTCTTGAGTTCCTCCGGTTCCTGAAACATTCTTCAGTAGTATGATTAGATAGGCCACATATATTGCAAGGTTGAGATGATTGGAATCTCCCTCGGCGTTGCTTTCCACCTCTGCCTCTTCCTCTAGCTCTTCCTCTACCTGCAAAGTTTCCTTGGAAAGAGCTACCTTCATCTTCATTCTTCCTATTCTTTGCCTTTTCCTTGACCTTAGCTTTATCAGAATATAAGGCAGAAGTTTGATTACATCTTGAGGACTCACCATCTTTCCTAATCTTTGCTTCATGAGTGAAGAGTTGGCCCATGAGTGTGTTGACGTCGGGTACATGCATATCCATGTATAAATCCATGGCTGTTGTGAATGACTCCCACTTGTCGTCTGCTTTGATTCCATTTATGATTTGTCTAATGACTTCCTCCTCTTCAATTACCTCTCCAATGCTTCCAAGTTGGTCAGAAATCGCCTTCATCTTTGTGACATAATCAGTCACACTTTGCTTTGGGCTTTTCTTCATTGTTGTGAACTCCATCCACGATTGTTTCTTCCTTGCTCGAGTGTTGGAAGAGAAGAAAGAAGCAAGTGCATTCCAAGTCTCTCTTGATGTCTTGCATCCCTTGACATGAGGTAAAAGAAAATTAGAGATTGAGTTTAGAATATAGTACCTTGCAAGTGCATCCTTCGAACACCAATTTGAAAGTCCTTCCACTTCTTCATGTGAGGGTTGCCCTTTTTTCCTCATGGTTGGCATTGCTTCATGTCCGGATATGAATCCATATAGATTCCTCCCTTGAAGGTAAGCCTTC
Organism: Ceratopteris richardii; assembly: GCA_020310875.1. Classification (NCBI taxonomy): domain Eukaryota; kingdom Viridiplantae; phylum Streptophyta; class Polypodiopsida; order Polypodiales; family Pteridaceae; genus Ceratopteris; species Ceratopteris richardii. The sequence continues at coordinate 80,566,723 of CM035421.1, read as the reverse complement.
ATCCTTAGAGACCATTCCGGGTAGTTTTTTCGATCTAATATGTCAATTGTTGATGGAAATCCATCTCCCATGTTGCTTGACTATGCTCTGATACCACTATGGAGAGAGATGGTGGATGCAATCTGAAGATGAGGTTGTGCTACTACAACCGGCATCACACCAGCCAACTGAGACTTCAGAGTTGATTAGTAGAGCCTTTGAGCTTCCTAAATCCACCAAAATATCAGCAAAGTACTTTGGAACATGTATCCCAAAAGTTTAAGTCAAGACAGACTAGTTGCGAAATGACTAGCTCCCAAAACTTGCTATTTTTGGACATACACCTACTAGAAAAACTAAACAGTGCTCTCAACCTGATAGGAATTAGATACTTTCCTTTTGGACATAGCAAATAGACTTAGCAAGGTTCCCAATTCAAGATAAAACACTTCAAATAATGGATTGAACAGTGAGAACAAGATTCATCAATTTTTGGAACACGCCCCCCATTCTCGGGGCTCTGTAGAGATAGACTAGTGAGCAGTAAAATGCAGGTATCTCCCTAATTATTAGTGTAATGACCATGATCATTTGTAGGATAAAACTAGACCGTAAGAGCTATCCAATGCACATTAAAACAATGAAAAATGTTGTGTAGAACTCGAGATATGACCTTCTGAAGGTGCTGCTCTAAGTGGGTATAGCAGAGAACAAAACAGAGAAGTAGATAATGATAAATGTATAGATTCACATATGATTACAACCACATTGGCAATGAATATTTGCACAATGGGAGTAGAATGATAGAACTATGGAGTAAGCTCTTCAATCTCTACAAAATGACATCAAGTGGTCACGTACAAGGCTTGCTAATCGCCTCTTCCTTCTTGCTCTTTTTATAGCTATTCTTGGAGGGAGTTTTGAATTTGAATTCAAATGGCTCCACCTAAAAGTGATCCCCAAAGTTAGGAGATATTCCCTCAGCTCAATAATTCATGGTTTTAGGTACTTAGAGCCACGACTTTGCTTTTACATCATGGATGAGGTAAGCAATCCTTTTCCTTTTTCTGTTTTCAATTACAAGAGGTAAAATGTACTCGTTTACAAGAGGTGTTGACATGACTACACATGTGACTTACAAATGATCATAATATCAAGCATATCAAGCATGTAGGCTTGGGTAAAATGCACCAACAAAATTTTCAACCAAGACACATGATGTGCATAAGGTCTACCGACAGTATAAAACTCATTATCACTAAATTTTCCCTACATTCATAAAATGACCTAATTATTCATTCTAAACATTATCCCCATAATTTAACTCAAAAAGTTGAAAATGAAGTACCTCACTATCAAAATGCCTATTATAATTCTCACCTCTTTTTAAGAAATTTTTCCTCAGAGTTGGTAAGAAGGATAATCTGCCGAAAACCATCCTCGTTCACCCAAGTTGAGTACTCAGCTCGTTGTGTGTGCTGTTTCACCAAAATATCTACTATAGATCTAATTTGAAGTAATGTTTCCCTTTTACTTAATACTATTTCCGGTTGAAGCTCAAAAGGGCCATTATCTTTCATCTTATAATTGTCCTGCAAAACACGAGAAACATTAGGTACATATCTTTTAAGTAAGTTAACACGAAATACAAGATTCATGTTTAAATATTCTAATAATTCCACCCAATAAGCAAGAGTTTCTACCTTTTTCAAAACTTAAAAAGGACCTACGTATCATAAAGAAAGTTGATGATCCTTCCCTAAGAAACAAATTAGATCATTGTGGACTGAATTTAATAAAAACCATGTGATCTATTATCTTTTCTAAGCTTCTTTTATGTGTTGCTTAATTTTTTCAAGTTCTTCATCCATCGTCTCAAGAATTTCTTTACATTCTTTTACTTTATTTGCAGAAAGAAAATGAAGGTGGAGTCAAACAATTATAGCCATACATACTCTCAAACGAATTCATTTTTATAGATGCATGGCATGCACTATTGTATGCAAACTTGATTAAAGGCAAACATTCACTTCACTTATCTTGATTTTCATTCACATACATATGCAAATGTTCCTCTCCAAAAATTTGATGTGAATCTAGAGTCTCTATCAGAAATCATGCTTTTAGGCATTAAAGGCAGTAAAAAAAATTCTTTTTACATATATTCTTGCAACATTCAAGGCATCATAAATCCCTTTCATAGGAAACAAATGTACCAACTTGGTAACTCAATCAACTACCACATATATCCTATAATCTTTACTTCTAGTCATAGGCAATTTAGTGAAGAAGTCCATAGAGATAGACTCCCAGTTTTGATTGGGAACATCAAAAAGTGGAAGCATTCAAGGCATTCTCTTAAACTCGGATTTCACCTATTGGCACTTTAAATATTCATCAACATATTTTCTAATAACTGGCTTCATGCATGGTGAGAACTAAGAATACATCGTTTTAACATAGGTCCTTGAATAACTTTGATGTGGAGAAAAAGGTGCATCATGACAATCATGCAATATTTGAACTTTGAATGAAGACTTATAAGATAAACATAACTCATTGGTACAATACAAAAATTCCATTCTACAAATGAAGATTGACTTAATACATCGATCCCCTATTTGCATGAAAACCTTTCAAGATAAGTGCATAAAAAGGCTTGTGGTCCATTTCTTCATGAATTTTATTGATGAGATCAGAATTCTTTACAAAAAGGAGATTACAAAACCAAGAATAGAGCTTTTAGGTAAGCTAGGAATACACCTTGAGATCAATCTTCGATTTATATGTTTATTTCCCCGTATTTTCTTGCCTATAAATACCTCAATAAGTAGGAGAATAACTGAAGAGTAATCATTAAGTAGATTAACTTTAAATTGAACTACAAATATATATTCAAATCAAGCTAGGGCTAGGGTTTTGAATCCAGCTAGGAGTATACCTTTAGATTAGTCCTTGATTTACATTTTCTTGTTCACTTGGCTATTCCCCATGATTGTAAATACTCAAGGAGAAAGAGAAAAGGTCCTAGCAGAAATATGTTCTAGAGTAGTCTTAGACCGAGGTGGGAATATTATGTTAGATGAGGAGAAAATTGATGGATTTATCTCTCAGTATTTGCTTCTTGTGCCAATAACCCGTGTAAGAACTTGTGTATATATGTATCTATAAGAGTTAAGTAGAATAAGACCAAAAGGTTACAGGTCTAGAATTCAAAATTTCCTATTGTACATAAATAAAAGTTAGTAAAGTCTTATGACCTTGTGATCCTTCATGTGTATATATGTGCTTTATATGATTGTATTTCATTTCGATTTCAATTCGAGAAAGAAGCCTTAAAGAAAGTGAAACAAAGTGAATAAGTTGCAAATAATGGGATGAAATGTCTGACAATGTTCATCAAGTTGATCTAGAAGAAATAGGAGTTTCAGAGTAGTAAACGAAAGAATAAGGACTCGCAATGAAGATGCAGAGATGAACGGGATAAACCAAAATGAAGAATTCAAAAGTGCTACTAACTCCACAAGCATGATATGTTTTTTGTTCCGATTTCCTTTTCCTTTCGTACATGTATGTATAAAGATTCCATGCCATGAATATGTGATATGTAAAGAAATGCCAACATCATGATAGCCTACACCCCACTTATCCCCATATCACTCACTACAAACGGGTGGTCGATTTAGTAACAATGCAAATAGGAGTAAATAATTTATCTTTAACAAGAAAATCAAATGTGAATATGTGTAAACATTTATAGCAAGATGTCATCTATATGTTTGGTTATGTGGATAAGATTGTAGTAGATCAAGAAGAAATATATGCACTAGAAACAAGGGAATTTTTTTGCTAAACATGTGATTCAATTAGCCGTTACAACCACATTCAATCTAGAGGTAAATCGAAATATTGAACGAGGACATGTGATGATTGTTAAAGCTCTTTTAGAGGCATGTTAAGGGCATATCTAGCACTAGCTCTGTTTCCTTTCATTTGTGTCACCCACAGATTGCAGGACATGTACATGTACGATTGGATTTATGCTAGTTGAGTCGATGTACAACCAAAAGCTAATTTTTCCAATATTACACATGTTCTCCCTTGTTTTATTTTTCCTTGGGATATTAATCTATTTCGAGAAGAACTTTTGTGCTTGAGAATGCAATAGTTAGAATGCAGGCAAGAACAAGGTCTTCTTTGACAAAAGACATCGATTGAGACCAAAAGACATACAAGAAAATGATTGGGTCCTAGTATATTATAATACTTATGATACACAATATGAAGCTCGAAGAAAATTGTTAAGAATTTAGTTCGGCAAATACATTGTTCATAAATTCAATGATAATAATACTTACATTTTAAAAGAGATAGATGATAATGATTTTAAAGTACCTTTCACTAGGAAAAGGATTAAACTTTGTAAGAAAAGAGGAAATGAAGATAATGATCTACTTGAAGGTGAAGAAATTGAGGAAAATATTGAAGAAGATCAAGATGAAGAAGAAATATGAATGGAACTTACATGACTGTATGTATATAAAAAATAATGATTAAAAGATTAGTTTTCGAGATGTCCAATAACAGGAACTCTGATGCATAAAAACAGTGATTAAATATCAACTAATGTGTGTGTGCAAGAGTGTGTGTAAGTATGTGTGAAGTATGAGATCCATAGCTAAACAAAGCTATGTTCTTTGTATCTTCCACTTCAAAAGTGAAAAGCCTTCCTGTCTTTTCTCCTTTGGCAATCCTTCTAAAGCCTTGCCTTCGGTCTTCAACATATGCTCCAAATCAGTTGAATCTAACCCGCAATCCTTTTTCAACAATCTGTCCAACACTTATTAATTTTTTGGTAATTGTAGGGACATACAAGACTTTGCTTAAGAGGTTCATATTCCCATGATTCTGATGTCTTCACATTACCTATCTTCTCCGCTAAGTGCTTTGTGTCATCTCTTTTCTGCACTTCATGCTTGTTATGAGGATCTTCCAAATCAAAAAGTAAAGCCACATTTCCTGTTACATGGTTTGAGCATCCCGAATCAATGTAAAATATGTGATCATCATCCTTACCCTTCTTCACTGATAGATTCATAATCAATAATGAATCTTGTTGACTTTGGTCTTCTGCATAGTTAATGTAGTCTCTCCTTCCTCTATGGCCACTTTGATAGTTGTTGTTGTTGTAATTGTTGTTGTAGTAGTTGTTGTTGTAGCCTCCATTGTATCTGCCTGTATTTGATCCATAGTCACCTCTATTGAATCCTCTTCGTCTTGAGTTCCTCGGGTTCCTGAAACATTCTTCAGTAGTATGATAAGATAGGCCACATATATTGCAAGGCTGAGATGATTGGAATCTCCCTCTGCCTTGCTTTCCACCTCTACCTCTTCATCTAGCTCTTCCTCTACCTGCAAAGTTTCCTTGGAAAGAGCTACCTTCATCTTCATTCTTCCTATTCTTTGCCTTTTCCTTGACCTTAGCTTTATCAGAATATAAGGCAGAAGTTTGATTACCTCTTGAGGACTCACCACCTTTGCTAATCTTTGCTTCATGAGTGAAGAGTGGGCCCATGAGTGTGTTGAGGTCGGGTACATGCATATCCATGTATAAATCCATGGCTGTTGTGAATGACTCCCACTTGTCGTGTGCTTTGATTCCATTTATGATTTGTCTAATGACTTCCTCCTCTTCAATTACCTCTCCAATGCTTCCAAGTTGGTCACACTTTGCTTTGGGCTTTTCTTCACTGTTGTGAACTCCATCAACGATTGGTTCTTCCTTGCTCGAGTGTTGGAAGAGAAGAAAGAAGCAAGTGCATTCCAAGTCTCTCTTGATGTCTTGCATCCCTTGACATGAGGTAAAAGAAAATTAGAGATTGAGTTTAGAATATAGGACCTTGCAAGTGCATCCTTCGAACACCAATTTGAAAGTCCTTCCACTTCTTCATGTGATGGTTGCCCTTTTTTCCTCATGGTTGGCATTGCTTCATCTCCGGATATGAATCCATATAGATTCCTCCCTTGAAGGTAAGCCTTCATCCTTAGAGACCATTCCGGGTAGTTGTTTCGATCCAATATGTCAATTGTTGATGGAAATCCATCTCCCATGTTGCTTGACTATGCTCTGATACCACTATGGAGAGAGATGGAATCCGAAGATGAGGTTGTGCTGCTACAACCCGCTTCACACCAGCCAACTGAGACTTCAGAGTTGATTAGTAGACCCATTTAGCTTCCTAAATCCACCAAAATATCAGCCAAGTACTTTGAAACATGTATCCCAAAAGTTTAAGTCAAGACAGACTAGTGGCGAAATGACTAGCTCCCAAAACTTGCTATTTTTGGACATACACCTACAAGAAAAACTGACCAATGCTCTCAACCTGGTAGGAATTAAAAATTTCCTTTTGGACATAGCAAATAAACTTAGCAAGGTTCCCAATTCAAGTTAAAACACTTCAAATAATGGATTGAGCAATGAGAACAAGATTCATCAATTTCTGGAACATGCCCCCCATTCTCGAGGCTCTGCAGAGATAGACTAGTGAGCAGTAAAATTCAGTTATCTCCCTATTTATTATTGTAATGACCATGACCATTTGTAGGCCGAAACTAGGCCATAAGAGCTATTTAACGCACATTAAAACAATGAAACATGTTGTGTAGAACTCTAGATATGACCTTCTGAAGGTGCTACTCTGAGTGGGTATAGTAGAGAACAAAACAGAGAAGTAGATAATGATAAATGTATAGATTCACATATGATTACAACCACATTGGCAATGAATATGTGCACAATGGGAGTAGAATGATGGAGCTATGGAGTAAGCTCTTCAATCTCTACAAAATGACATCAAGTGGTCACGTACAAGGCTTGCTAATCGCCTCTTCCTTCTTGCTCTTTTTATAGCTATTCTTGGAGGGAGTTTTGAATTCAAATTCGAATGGCTCCACCTAAAAGTGATCCCCAAAGTTAGGAGATATTCCCTCAGCTCAATAATGCATGGTTTTAGGTAGTTAGAGCCACGACTTTGCTTTTACATCATGGATGAGGTAAGCGATCCTTTTCCTTTTTCTTTTTTCAATTACAAGAGGTAAAATGTACTCGTTTACAAGAGGTGTTCACATGACTACACATGTGACTTACAAATGATCATAATATCAAGCATATCAAGCATGTAGGCTTGGGTAAAATGCACCAACAAAATTTTCAACCAAGACACATGATGTGCATAAGGTCTAACGAGAGTATAAAACTCATTATCACTAAATTTTCCCTACATTCATAAAATGACCTAATTATTCATTTTAAACATTATCCCCATAATTTAACTCAGAAAGTTGAAAATGAAGTACCTCACTATCAAAATGCCTATTATAATTCTCACCTCTTTTTAAGAAATTTTTCCTCAGAGTTGGGAAGAAGGATAATGTGCCCAAAAACCATCCTGGTTCACCCAAGTTGAGTACTCAACTCGATGTGTGTGCTATTTCACCAAAATATCTACTATAGATCTAATTTGAAGTCATGTTTCTTGTTTCCCTTTTATTTAATACTATTTTCAGTTGAAGCTCAAAAGGGCCATTATCTTTCATCTTATAATTGTCTTGCAAAACATGAGAAACATTAGGTACATATCTTTTAAGTAAGTTAATACGAAATACAAGATTCATGTTTAAATATTCATGTAATTCCACCAAATAAGCAAGGGTTTCTACCTTTTTCAAAACTTAAAAAGGACCTACGTATCATGAAGAAAGTTGATGATCCTTCCTTAAGAAACAAATTAGATCATTGTGGACTGACTTTAATAAAAACCATGTGATCTATTATCTTTTCTAAGCTTCTTTTATGTGTTGCTTAATTTTTTCAAGTTCTTCATCCATCGTCTCAAGCATTTCTTTACATTCTTTTACTTTATTTGCAACCAAGAGAATGAAGGTGGAGTCATACAATTATAGCCATACATACTCTCAAACGAATTCATTTTTATAGATGCATGCCATGCACTATTGTATGCAAACTTGATTAAAGGCAAACATTCACTTCACTTATCTTGCTTTTCATTCACATACATATGCAAATGTTCCTCTCCAAAAATTTGATGTGAATCTAGAGTCTCTATCAGAAATCACGCTTTTAGGCATTAAAGGCAGTACAAAAAATTCTTTTTACAAATATTCTTCCAACATTCAAGGCATCATGAATCCTTTTCATAGGAAACAAATGTACCAACTTGGTAACTCAATCAACTACCACAAATATCCTATAATCTTTACTTCTAGTCATAGGCAATTTAGTGATGAAGTCCATAGAGATAGACTCCGATTTCTGATTGGGAACATCAAAAAGTGGAAGCATTCAAGGCATTCTATTAAACTCAGATTTCACCTATTGGAACTTTAAATATTCATCAACATATTTTCTAATAACTTGCTTCATGCATGGTGAGAACTAAGAATACATCGTTTTAACATAGGTCCTTGAATAACTTCGATGTGGATAAAAAGGTGCATCATGACAATCATGCAATATTTGAACTTTCAATGGAGACTTATAAGATAAACATAACTGATTGGTACAATACAAAGATCCATTCTACAAATGAAGATTGACTTGATACATGGATCCCCTATTTGCATGAAAACGTTTCAAGATAAGTGCATAAAAAGGCTTGTGTTCCATTTCTTCATGAATTATATTGATGAGATTAGAATTCTTTACAAAAAGGAGATTACATAAAGGTTTCTGACTCAATGCATCAGTGAACATATTTTCCTTACTAGCCAAATACATAATGTCAAAATCATACTTGCTTAGCAATTCAATCCAACACTTTTGCCTATTGTTCAACAATGGTTGTCTGAAATGTATTTTAGAATATGATGATCTATTTTCAATTCAGACTTAACCCCTAATAGTATATGTCTCCAATGCTTAAAAGCTTTTATAACAGCAAGCATTTTTATATCATGAGCAAGATGATTAAGTTCATGTTTCCTCAATTTTCAAGATTCATATGCAATCTGTTGGTGCATTTCAAGCCTTCACACTTGGCTTGGAACTTTGGAAGAATGGCTTGGAACCCTTGAAGGATATCACTATGTGAAGCAAGAACCATAGGAACCTAGTCTTATGACTTATTACCATTTTATCTCTTGTAAAAGTCTAAATGACTTGGCATGTAAATGATCACACCTACTTGATTAGATTCGTGGAAAATTAGATGGTGTAATTGGAGAGAATATCTCCCTACTTTTAGAGGAGTGATTATAGGAGATTTGAATTTGAATTCAAATTCAAATCTCAACTCATTCTCTATAAAAGATGCAATCAAAAAAGTCGCGCGTGTCCTTCATTTTTCCCGAGGCTAATACTCTTGATCATTGAGTGTGTGAGTGCTACATTATAGCCTACACATCTCCAACTCATTAGGCTACATCTATCAAGCCAATGAGATTGTACATTCATGTGAACTAATAGAAAGATTTACATTCACTATCTCTAGTTTTCTCTGAGTCATCTACTCCAAGTCTGTCATCTTCAACAGAGCATATCTCAGGATCTACTGAACCAAATCAAGTGATTCAAAGCATATTGGATTCAGCTCAAAGTATTCTATACACCTACAAAGTTTGAAGTCAATTAATTTAGCCATTACAGAGCAATCACGCTCGAAGTGGACTCTGGTATTCTGTTGCAGTGTTCCTAAAAAGTCGGGGGTACATATAATTTTGCTAAACTTCTTTCTCAGAGTATAGTTTGTCATTTCCTCTCATTCCACTTGCAAATGGTAGCTTGTTAAGCTAATTTAATATGTCTAGAAGGAATTTGATCAATTGTAAGTGTGCTGGTCATACTGAGTGAAAGACTGAGCAGGTATCAATACCAAATTAGCAAGTTTTCTTGGATTCTTGAAGTCTCAAGTAGTCTGTTTTGATTTGATCATTACACATATCATTTGCAAAGTACATATATGCTTTCTTGGTATCATTTGGAAGCTAAGCAAGTGTACTAAGCATATCTGAAACAAAGGAGGGCTGAAGCAAAGCAGGTTTAGCAGCTTCAACTCAATCCCTTGAGTGCATCCTACCATCTCTCCCAACAGTGGTATCAGAGCAAATAAGGTAAACATGGGAGATGGTTTTCCTTCATTCATTGACAAATTGGACAGGAACAATTACCAAGCTTGGTCATTGAGAATGAAGACATATCTACAAGGAAGAAGCTTATTTGGATACATATCAGGAGATGAGGAATTGCCCTCATTCAAAGCTAGAGGACTACCCACCAAGGATGAACAAGAGAGACTCAACCAATGGTGTGCAAAGGATGCTTTGGCAAGGTCTTACCTTCTTAACTCTATATCTGATTTCCTTTTACCTCATATAAGGAACTGTAAGACTTCCCAAGAGACTTGGGAAACTCTATCAACATATTTCTCTTCCAACACAAGGGCCAGGAAGAATCAACTGTGGATTGAATTCACAACCCTTGGGAAGCAGCCCAAGCAATCAGTCTCAGAGTATTTGACCAAGATTAAAGATGTGGCAGACCAATTAGCAAGCATTGGAGAGGAGATTGAAGAGGAGCAAATAGTCAAGCAAGTAACAAATGGACGCAAGGCAGATGATAAGTGGGAAAGCTTTACCACTGCAATGGACCTCTACATGGACATGCATACCCCAGATCTCACAACACTTATGGGCCAACTATTCACACATGAAGCAAAGTTTACAAAGGTAGGAGATCAATCAAAAGGTAACAACCCCTCTGCTCTATATACTGATAAGAAAGTTAAGGATAAAAGTAAAGGGAAGAAGCAGGAAGAAGAAGGCTCTACCTCCCAAGCTAATTATGCAGGGAGAGGTAGATCTTCAAGAGGAAGAGGCAGAGGAGGTAACTCAGGTAGGGGGAGACCCTACAACTCATCACCATGCAACATTTGTGGATTGTCTAATCATACCACAGATGAATGTTACAAGAACTACAAGAATCAGAGAGGAAGAGGCTACTCAAGAGGTGGATACTCTCAAGGGAGAGGCAGGTTCAACCAACACCAAGGCTACAATGGATACAACAATCAATACAACAACAATTACAACCACAACCACAATGGTAACTACCAAGGTGGATTCAGAAACAGAAGGGACTACAACAACTACACAGAGGAGCAAGATGACTCCCTATTGATCATGAATATGACCTCCAAGGCAGGTACAAATGATGATCATTTATTTTATATTGACTCAGGATGTTCTAACCATGTAGCTGGCAATGTGGCACTACTCTCTGATTTGGAAGAACCCAAGGGCAAACATCAGGTACAGACAGGTGATGATATTAAACACTCTGTTGTAAAGATTGGAAATGTAAAGACATGTGATGGTAACCAGAATCTATTAAGCAGGGTACTCTATGTACCAACCATCACCAAGAATCTAATGAGTGTTGGTAAGATTGTGGAGAAAGGTTTGCAGGTCAGATTCTCTCAAGATGGAGCATATGTGGAGGACCCAAGACATGGATTCAGAAGGATAGCCAAGGGAGAAAAATCAGGAAGATTGTTTACTTTTGAGCTACAAGACACCAAGAACATTGCTTTATATAATTACAAGGATCAAACACTTTCAGAGTTAGAAATATGGCACAAAAGGTTAGGTCACATAGGTGAAAGAACCCTAAAGCAAATGTGCAGGGATCAATGTGTGCTTGGGATACCTAATGTATCCAAGCAACACATGATTTACAAGTGTGGAGCATGTCGGTTTGGTAAGTCTCACAGGTTGCCCTATTCAAGGAAAGGTTTCATGCATGAAGACTACCTAGACTTGTTACACACAGATGTTTGGGGACCTAGCAAGGATCCTTCCATTTCAGGTTCAAGGTATTATGTGTCCTTCATTGATGATTATAGCAGATGAACCATCTTATACTTTATGAAGCATAAAGATGAAGTGTTTAATTGTTTCAAGAGGTATCTTGCACTTGTTGAAAACCAAACAGGAAGAAGCTTGAAGAGGCTAAGGTCAGATGGAGGAGGAGAATACTTCTCCAATGAGTTTGAAGATTTCTTGCAGGAAAGAGGCATCAAGAGGGAGATAACCACAAGGTACTCACCTGAACAAAATGGAGTAGCTAAAAGAAGAAATAGACTCATTGTAGAAACAGCTAGGTCTATGCTTAATGAAAAGAAATTGCCAAATTATCTTTGGGCAGAAAGTGTATCTACTGCCACCTATCTTATTAACAGGTTGCCATCCAAATCACTTGATGGCATGACACCATATGAAGCTTGTCATGGTAAGAGACCTTCTCTGGATCATTGCAAAATCTTTGGTTGTGTAGCATATGTGCATATTCCCTCACAAGTAAGGGGAAAGCTAGACCCTAAAGCTGAAAAATGTATCTTCATTGGTTATGATTTGAACCAAAAGGGATACAGATTCTACAACCCAACAAACAAAGGCTTCAAGGTAAGCAGAGATGTCATCTTTGATGAGAATGACTCATGGTATGAGAATGAATGCAGGAAGGTTAATTTACCCTATGATATGGAAGAAGATTTCCCAAAGCTCACCAAGGAGGAACCAATTCAGAAAGAAGACTCAAGCTCAGAAGATGATGACACAATTAAACTTGAGGAATTCAAGGCATGGAAGTCCAAAGGAAAGATGAAAATGAAGAAGCTAGAGGATATACCAGAATCCTCAACTCAAGCTATTAGAAGATCTCAGAGAGAAAGCAAAAGACCAATCAGATTTGGGTATGACACATCACTTGTAACTAAACATTCTGTATATCTTGCAAAGGATTTGTTGAATGAAGAACTAGGTACCTATGAAGAAGCAATCAGCAAACCAGAATGGAAAGGAGCTATGGATGAAGAAATGGAGGCTCTCAAGGAGAGTGATACTTGGGACTTGGTACCCAAGAAAGACTCTATGAAGGTGATAGGATCCAGATGGATCTACAAGCTAAAGAGAAATTCAGATGGAACAATCAACAGGTACAAAGCTAGGTTGGTAGCCAAGGGTTTTGCACAAACCCAAGGCATTGATTATGAGGAGACATTTTCTCCTGTGGCTAAGATGCCAACTATCAGAATATTGGTGAGTGTAGCTGCATCCAAGAATTGGAACATGTACCAATTAGATGTCAAGAATGCTTTCTTGAATGGATGGATATCTGAAGAAGTCTACATGTCACAACCACCTGGCTATGAAGATCCCAAGAAGGTAAATTATGTTTGTAAATTGAAGAAGGCTCTATATGGATTAAAACAGGCACCTAGAGCATGGAATTACAGGTTGACAACCTACCTCCTAGACCAAGGATTTGTGATGAGCAAAGCTGATACTTCTCTGTTCATAAAGAGAAGTAGTACAGAGGTAATCTACTTGTGTGTTTATGTTGATGACATCATCATTACAGGAAATGATGTCAATGGGATTAGACACATCAAAGGACAGATGATGAAGGAATTCAAGATTAATGATCTTGGATTATTGAAGTACTTCTTAGGTCTTGAGTTAGTCTACACCAACTCAGGTATATATATCACTCAAAAGAAGTATGTACAGGATATGGTCAAGAAGTTTGGCTTGCAGGATGCTAAAGTCTCAGCTACTCCAATGGAAGTCAACCTAAAGCTAAGTGCTCATGAAGGGGAAGAAATACAAGACATTATAGGATATCAAAGCATGGTAGGTAGTTTGAATTATGCTACCTTGACAAGAATTGACATAGCATATGGAGTTAGTGTGCTAAGCCAATTCATGCACAAACCAAGGGTACCTCACCTAGAGGCAGCAAAGAGAATCTTGAAGTACCTCAAAGGAACTCAAAGCCATGGTTTGTACTTTCCTTATACATCAGATATTGATATTAAAGTGTATTCAGATGCAGATTGGGCAGGATGCAAGGATGATAGGAGAAGCACATCAGGCTACATTTGTTTTGCAGGAGATAAACCTATTTCTTGGTCAGCCAAGAAGCAACCTACAGTGGCATTGTCATCCACTGAAGCAGAGTATAGAGGACTTGCCAATGCCACTCAAGAAGATATCTGGTTGAAACTCTTGTATACAGAGTTAGGTCTATACACTAGACCTCCAATCATATTTGGAGATAACACTAGCTCTCTTCACCTTGCAGCTTATCCAATATATCATGCTAGAACCTAACACATAGAGGTTCATTACCACTATGTGAGAGAGAAGTTACTAAGCAAAGAGATTCAATTGACTTATGTGTCTACTAATATGCAATGTGCAGATTTACTCACTAAAGCATTGGATGGAAACAAGCTATGCAGATTCAAATCCATGATTGGATTGCAGGATGTGATTGAAGATTAAAGACAAAGACTTAAGCCAAAGTGTTTGGCTTGAGGGGGAGCTGTTGGTGCATTTCAAGCCTTCACACTTGGCTTGGAACTTTGGAAGAATGGCTTGGAACCCTTGAAGGATATCACTATGTGAAGCAAGAACCATAGGAACCTAGTCTTATGACTTATTACCATTTTATCTCTTGTAAAAGTCTAAATGACTTGGCATGTAAATGATCACACCTACTTGATTAGATTCGTGGAAAATTAGATGGTGTAATTGGAGAGAATATCTCCCTACTTTTAGAGGAGTGATTATAGGAGATTTGAATTTGAATTCAAATTCAAATCTCAACTCATTCTCTATAAAAGATGCAATCAAAAAAGTCGCGCGTGTCCTTCATTTTTCCCGAGGCTAATACTCTTGATCATTGAGTGTGTGAGTGCTACATTATAGCCTACACATCTCCAACTCATTAGGCTACATCTATCAAGCCAATGAGATTGTACATTCATGTGAACTAATAGAAAGATTTACATTCACTATCTCTGGTTTTCTCTGAGTCATCTACTCCAAGTCTGTCATCTTCAATAGAGCATATCTCAGGATCTACTAAACCAAATCAAGTGATTCAAAGCATATTTGATTCAGCTCAAAGTATTCTATACACCTACAAAGTTTGAAGTCAATTGATTCAGCCATTACAGAGAAATCGCGCTCGAAGTGGACTCTGGTATTCTGTTGCAGTGTTCCTAAAAAGTCGGGGGTACATATAATTTTGCTAAACTTCTTTCTCAGAGTATAGTTTGTCATTTCCTCTCATTCCACTTGCAAATGGTAGCTTGTTAAGCTAATTTAATATGTCCAGAAGGAATTTGATCAATTGTAAGTGTGCTGGTCATACTGAGTGAAAGAATGAGTAGGTATCAATACCAAATTAGCAAGTTTTCTTGGATTCTTGAAGTCTCAAGTAGTCTGTTTTGATTTGATCATTACACATATCATTTGCAAAGTACATATATGCTTTCTTGGTATCATTTGGAAGCTAAGCAAGTGTACTAAGCATATCTGAAGCAAAGGAGGGCTGAAGCAAAGCAGGTTTAGCAGCTTCAACTCAATCTCTTGAGTGCATCCTACCATCTCTCCCAACACAATCATCCTATCCTCTTGTGAAAAAACACATCCTATTTGACTACTGCTTGCATCATCTGCAAGAAAGAAAAAGGCTTTCCCATATTTGTTGTTTTCATAACATTATTTTCAATGAGGTTTTATTTCAATTAGTCAAATTATTTTTGGAAGAAATTACGCCACACAAATCTTGCATTCATTTAAGTCAACTCTGTGAAGGGACTAGATATCTTAGAGAATTCCTTGGTATGTCCCTTATAGTTTAAGAAATTGGCCAGTTAACTATTGTTTTCACTTTATCTTGGTCTATGTGAATTCCCTTCTTAGATATGACTCTTTTTAGATATACAAGTTTATCCTTAGCAAAGAAACACTTACTCTTCTTTCCATACAATTTGTGTTCTTTAAGAGTTTGCAAAGTTGGCTTGAGATATACGACATGCTCACAATCATCTTTAGAGTATACAAATATATCATCAAGAAATAATAAGATGAATTCTTGTAGTTAATCATGAAAAACATCTTATATCAAGCACATGAATGTGCAAGAGTGTTTGTCAATCCAAAAGGAAAAAATCTAAACTCTTAGTGTCCATAACATGTTCAAAAAGTTGCCTTGGATATATCTTCTATTATGATCCTAATGGTGATATAAGTGTAGAAGTTTGAGGTGTGCGGAAGCATGTGAAGAGCACAAGGAAGAAGAAGAATCTTGGAGAACAACACACAATACTGAATGTTATATCAAGAGAATTAAGAAAGACAACTAACCCAGTAGGGTTATATGCATATATACAAGACAGGGGAAAACTTATAAATAGGGAAAAAAGTGCCCCAAGGGTCTTAGTATCTTTGCACATATGACTACTAGAATATATCAACAAATCCCCCTTGGGAGTGATGTGGTCGACAAGAAGCTATCACTCATGTATAAGGAAGTGCCAAGCTATGTGATATCAATCCACAAAAGGAAGTAATCCCAAAGCTTTGTGGAAAGCTTCAAAATTTTCCCTAGATAGAGCCTTTGTGAAAGTTTCTGCAACATTCTCCTGTATGGGCACATATACAAAACCGATCTCTCGAGTGGACAAGCTCTCCTTGACCTAATGATAGTGCCCCTCAATTTTCTTAGAGTGATCATATAACATAGGGTTCCTTATAACTAAGAGTGAGGTCTCTCTCTTACTAAATATGGTGGTGGCAGAAGAGTCACCAACACCCAAATAAGCAATAAGGTGTCTGAGCTGCACACGCTTAGCAGTCACTCTTAAAGTTATCCTATAGTCAGCCTCATAATTAGAAGTCGCCACTATAGGCTAGTTCTTGCTCAATCAAAATATGCATGACCTACCAAGCATGAATCAAAAACCACTAGTTGACACACAAGTGTCATAGCAACCACTCGAGTGACCGTTAGAAAAAGCACGTAAATCTTGAGATAGTGATCCCCCCTTATGCTACAAGTGGCCACAGTAGGCTGCTTCTTACTCAAAGTCACAACTAGAAATTTTCCCTAGTGGGATGCTTCTTTCTCAACCAAGATATGCATGAGCTACCAAGCATGGAGCAAAAACTATTGGTGGACACATGAATGTCATAGCAACTAGCCCAGTAAGACGAAAAAAAAACATGTATATCTACAGTAGTGATCCCCCCTTGGGATAAAACAATCCAAGACGTTGGGTATCACTCAAGTAGCAAAAGATGTGGTTAATAGCTTGCCAATTCTTGACACCTCGATAATGCATACACATGCTCATCTATGAAACAACAAAGTGAATATGTAGTTGAGTAATGCATAAGTAAATCAAGCATCCTAGAGCCCCTTGATAGATAACAACATCAAGTGCATGTCCACCATCATGAAGAATCAACTGTAAACCTGTTTCCATACGAGTGGCAATAGGCTTGCAGTCTTCAAGGCCAAAACACTGCAATAATGTGTTAATATAGTTTCTTTGACACAAAGCTATGCCACCAAGTTGCACAAGTTCAATACCCAAATAATGATGTAAATGCCCCAAATCTAACATCTAAAATGAGGCATGCAAGTCAGCATTAAAATCAACAATATGTTGCTGATTAGGACCAATGAACAGCATGTCATCAACATAGATAACAATGATTAGAAGGATGTCATCTTGAGGCTAAAGATATAAGGTGCGCTTAGTTGGACTATTCTCAAAACCATGTGCAATCAGGTAGACATGTATCTTCTGATACCAAGGACGTGGTGATTGCTTCGAACCATACAATGCTTTTTTCAACCTGGACACTTTGTTTTCATGCCCTTTCTCCACAAAACCATGGGGCTGAAAAATATACACTTCTTCATGAAGTCATCATTCAAAAATGTATTTTTAATGTCCAAATGATGTACATTCCAACCATAATGAGCTACAAGTCCACATATGCTATGAACAATAGTCATTCGGCATGTAGGAGCAAAGGTCTCATCAAATTTCAATGCCTCTTTCTTGAGCATAAACTTTTGCAACAAGCCTATCCTTATACCTATCAACTATTCCATCAGGCTTACAGTTCAGCTTGTATATATACTTAGTGCCAATGGCCTTCTTGCTAGGAGGCAAGTCACATAAAGACTAGGTGCCATTCTTCACAATAACATCATATTCTGATTGCATAGCAGCCATCCAATTTCCTGAATTTTGTGCTTCATCAAACAAAACAGGTTCATTCTCATCAGAACGATTAAAGGAAAACATAGCAAAGCAACCTAATGAGAAAGAAGCACTATGAGAGCTTCAATAAGTATGATATCATAGAGGTGCATCTAATTTGCTATCTCCCAAACTCAGCACCAGCCATTTAGGCATAGTTTTTTCCTGCTCGATATAAAATCTCTCCTTAGTAAGTGCATTATGTAAATCTTCATCGAAAATTGAATGATGTACATCATCATGTGGACCTACAAAGGTTGCCAAATTGCCTCATTTGGACCAGCACTAGACTCTCTACTTGTAAAAAGAGTCAGCAAAGTGTTCTACATATCTTTGGAGATAACTAATGTCTCCTCAGTACATGCAAGTAATGGCCAAAAACACCATCATGGCTAACCAAAATCTGTTTAGTCTCCAGATGATGTAGACGATAGAATTTCCTATCGCAACTCTACCAGAAAAAAATACATTTCACTACTTTATCATCCGATTTCATGCGTTGTTGTTCGGACACTAAATTATATGCCAAAAATCCAAAGACACACAAATGAGAAACACATGAATTATGACCATGCCAAGCTTCATATGGAGTGATCAATTGCAATGCTTTAGTGGGACACTTGTTAAGTACGCATGTTGCAAACATAATAGTCTCAAGCGAGAGACTATGTGGTAAAGCCTAACTTTTGACCATACACCTCCTGTTCATTCTATTGAGGTGTATATGGCACAGTACATTGATGTTTTATTTCACATTTGGGTAGAAATGCATTAGACTTAGAAAACATATATTCCCCCCTTGATTAGATTGGAGAGCGGCCATTTTACATGCTTAGAGATTTTCATCCAGAAGCAAAAATTGTTTGAAGCACATAAAAACTTCGGAATTCGCTTTCAATGGATATACCCATGCATTTCTAAAAAGGGAATCAACAAATTTCATGAAATAATGGTAGTTTCCAAAAGAAGAGTTTTGCATAGGACCACAAATATCACTGTGAACAAGCTATAACATTTAAGTAGCTCATACTGAAATATCTTTTGGAAAGGAGGACTTCTATATTTTTCCCAAATACAGCCTTCATTGACATGTTTGCTAGGTGCCTCAAGTTTGGGCAGGGAGGAGAGCAGTTGTTGGTTCATGTGATAGTATTCCCTATAGGGGTAGGCTCAAGTGAAGTGAAGAAACTCTACTTCAATATAATATTTTTTGTTGCCCCATTATCAAAGTACTAAACATCTAGTCTATTGTAGACATACACTATTCATGAGAAAAATATGGTTCATAACTCCGAACAAGATTAAATGCACATTCTTCATTTAGTACAAGATTTGGAGACTCTGATTGGGTTTTGGAGACCTCGAGAAAAACCATTCTAACCTTGTTTCTCTTTGCATCTTTTTTAGCGAATTTTGGAGAATTCTTCATGACATGATCATTTCCTTCAAAGTATCTACAAAATAATTTCTACTTTTTTGTTTTCTTCTCTTCTTTCTCATCCTTCTTTGATTTTGTTAAATTAGAAAATTTTTTATTATTAGCAGATGAGCTCCATTTACCTTTGCTCTTCTGACTAGCGAGGAAAGCTCCATCTTCAACATGTGTAAACGACTTGTTCTGCTTAGACTAATCTTCTTGCAATAGAAGAGATACTAACTCCTCAAATGTTAAGGAATTTGGATTGCCTTTCATCATCAATTGAAGTAGAAGCAAATCTCTTATATGAATCTGGAAGACCATTTAGAACAGTCTCCATAAGTGAATTTGCTAGCAAGACTTCATCAGCAAAAGTCAACTGCTCCTTCAAATCTTTGATATTTGTCAAAAAACTCTCCATGGAATTGTGGTCATGCATGTGCTCACTCTCCAATGCTTTTCAAAGGTAAGGAACATGAGCTTCATTCATTGCCTAGCATAAAGTGGTAAGTGTATCCTAAGCATCCTTTGCTCTTTTGCAAGAGTGAATGTGAGGAATATGCATGCTTGATAGACAAGGCTATCAATGCTTGTGCTTGAGCATCTCAACCATCCCAACAAAGTCTCTCTATGGTAAGTGACATAAGAACCATAGCATGAATAAGAACCTAAATAAGATAATTTTCAATTCCATCCAAATCACCTTTAGTAACTATATTTCTAGATGTAGTAGGATGTTTTTCAACACCCTGCACAATATTCCATAGTCCTTTCGTGAGCAAAACAAGATGCATCATCGATGCCCATAATGGGTAATTGGTACCATCCAACTAATCCTCAACAGCCAGCATACGGAATACATCACTGCTTTCAGCCATGGCCACTTACTAAAATACCCTAATGTCCTCCCTCTCTCTCCCTTTCTCTATAAATGTGCCTATAAGAGAAAAAATATTAGAAAATAACCACACATACAATTCTTTTTTATATGCAATAACATACATTCATGCACACATATTTGTTTTAATCAACACACATTCTTACTTTTACACATGCACAATAGCTGATATTTGATTACTCTTTTTATACACCATAAATCCTCTTATTGGACTCACCATCATTATTTATATACATTTTTCAATATTTACATGCAAACATATACAAAATGTTTATTTTCAACTTCCATTTATTTTTCTTCTCCATCTTGATCCTCCTCAGTAATTTACTCAGTTCTTCATCATCTTCTTTTTCTTCCTCTATCAATATTTCATAGTATTTATTTTCTCTCCTTTTGAAAAGCTTGATCCTTTTTCCAGCAATCAAGTTCTTTAGCCTCATTCCATCTAACTCCCTGAGTAAATATGTGCCATTTATCAAATGCCTTACATATCACATAAGGTTTGAACCACCTCTTTACTAACTTTCATTGGATGTAGTTATATCTCCAAATTATGTAGAAAAGATTTTGAAAGAAGATGTAGTTGTATTTCCAAAAGACTTGCCTCATATACCTCCACCTAGGAAGATTGACCACGCCATTGAATTATATCAAGGGAGCGAACCATATTCTAGATCACCCTATAGATTTAATATAGATAAATTAAAGGAGCTTAAGATTCATTAGATAATCATTTTGAGAAAATTCTTGATAAGATTGAGCGTTTCACCTTGGGGTCCATCTACTTTATTCAAAAGAAGACCAATGGCTCTTATAGATTATGTATTGACTATAGGTAGATGAATAAAAGAAAAATTGAAAATAAATACCCATTCATTCACATAAATGAACTCACTCATAGATATATGAATAAAAAAAATTAAAAATAAGTACCCACTCATTCAATTAGATTATCATTTTGAAAAAGAAGTCTTGATAAGACTGAGTGTTCCACCTTGGGGTACATCTACTTTTTTTCAAACGAAGCACAATGGCTCTTACCCGGATTTTGTATAGTCCTATAACCCTAATGGGTTACTTATCTTTGTACATTCTCTTGATAATACATTTAGTGTTGTGTGTTGTGCTTCAAGCTTCTGCTTTTTCTTCTTTGTGTTGTTCACGTGCTTCTAGAAACCTGAAACTTCAACAATCAGCATTAGAGCTATCATTGTCGAGGTGAATTTGTAGGAGGCTACTAGCTTCTAGTTCTCCCAAGGGTTGTAGCCATGGAGGCAAAGTCGTCAAATCCAGAATGAATTCAAATCAAGCTGGGAATATAAATTTAAATAAAACCAAGAATAGAGCTTTTAGGTAAGCTAGGAATACACCTTGAGATCAATCTTCGATTTATATGTTTATTTCCACGTATTTTCTTGCCTATAAATACCTCAATAAGTAGGACAATAATTGAAGAGTAATCATTAAGTAGATTAACTTTAAATTGAACTACAAATATATATTCAAATCAATCTAGGGCTAGGGTTTTGAATCCAACTAGGACTATACCTTTAGATCAGTCCTTGATTTACGTTTTCTTGTTCACTTGGCTATTCCCCATGATTGTAAATACTCAAGGAGAAAGAGAAAAGGTCCTAGCAGAAATATGTTCTAGAGTAGTATTAGACCGAGATGGGAATATTATGTTAGATGAGGAGAAAATTGATGGGTTTATCTCTCATTATTTGCTTCTTGTGCCAATAACCCATGTAAGAACTTGTGTATATATGCATCTATAAGAGTTAAGTAGAATAAGACCAAAAGGTTACAGGTCTAGAATTCAAAATTTGCTATTGTACATAAATAAAAGTTACTAAAGTCTTATGACCTTGTGATCCTTCATGTGTATATATGTGCTTTATATGATTGTATTTCATTTCAATTTCAATTCGAGAAAGAAGCCTTAAAGAAAGTGAAACAAAGTGAATAAGTTGCAAATAATGGGATGAAATGTCTGACAATGTTCATCAAGTTGTTCTAGAAGAAATAGGAGTTTCAGAGTGGTAAACGAAAGAATAAGGACTCACAATGAAGATGCAGAGATGAACGGGATGAACCAAAATGAAGAATTCAAAAGTGCTACTAACTCCACAAGCATGATATGTTTTTTGTTCCGATTTCCTTTTCCTTTTGTACATGTATGTATAAAGATTCCATGCCATGAATATGTGATATGTAAAGAAATACCAACATCATGATAGCCTACACCCCACTTATCCCCATATCACTCACTACAAACGGGTGGACGATTTAGTGACAGTGCAAATAGGAGTAAATAATTTATCTTTAACAAGCAAATCAAATGCGAATATGTGTAAACTTTTATAGCACGATGTCATCTATACGTTTGGTTATGTGGATAAGATTGTAGTAGATCAAGAAGAAATATATGCACTAAAAACAGGGGAAATTTTTTGCTAAACATGTGATTCAATTAGCCGTTACAACCACATTCAATCTAGAGGTAAATGGAAATATTGAACGAGGACATGTGACAATTGTTAAAGCTCTTTTAGAGGCATGTTAAGGGCATATCTAGCACTGGCTCTATTTCC
>CM035421.1:80528689-80538689 GCA_020310875.1 Ceratopteris richardii | reverse complement strand
GGATCGAATTCCTTTGCTGGTTTGTTACGCAATGGACCACAAAAGTGTACATCATTTTCATCTGCATCTTCATTATCAAATGTATTATCTTGCACAAGATTTGAAGATCCAAATGTTTTGCATCCACTTTTTGGCCAAAAATCATGATAAAATGTATCCTTCCATATTATTTGAGATTTCAAAACCTCCATAAGGTTTTTCCAATAAGTAAGTACCGGATTAATCCATTTTCCATAATCTGAGTTATCCCCCTTCTCTTCCTGATGCATTTTCCACCAATTGGCATATCTCAAAAGTCCTTCCATGACCCTTTCATTATCCTTCACATACTCACTAGGTGGCAATAATTTTGGAACGCCTTCAGGAAGCTTCGATATGCCATCTTCATTTTTCTTCCATAGCTCTATACCATTTGCAGGTAACCAATCAATATTTTTTGGATGCAATTTATATTGCATCAAGGGCACCCCTTGACTCATGTAGAATCTGAACTGCAATGGTTTCGAATGCCCAATAAGAGTATCTGCTCCATCATTTAAGTACCCTTTGACAAAGTTTTTGAAATCTGGTACTTTCTGTATAAGAAAAGGTGTCGGATGCATGCTGCAACATTCATTAAAAGTTCTCATAAGATGTGGAAAACTAAAAATAGATTGTTTTTTGAGCTTTTCTGAAAAGTAACTAAATAAAGCATCAATATCCTCATGTGTATGTCCAACCATAAGGAATCCAAGTTGCACCATATCAAATATCCCATTAGCAACTAACAAAGACAAATATGCAAAGACATACCGATTCTTATTTTCTGAACAACAATTATCAAGTTGCAAAAATAATGTTCTAGGTAATTCCTTGAATGAATTACTTTGATTTTCGCATGTAATATTACATTGTGTTACATTGTCATATAAAATTTGCTCCTTTAATACATCCATATGATGATAAAGTGCATTAGGCCACAACAAAGAATCAAATAGACTCTTTGTGTAATTCACACCAGAACTCTTCAATCCCAAATCTCCATACAACTGACCGTCTTTTTTTTCTAAGTTTCTTAAACACATTGAAATAGATGCAATTGTGAAATTTGGATCACCGGGCCATAATCCTAAAGCAAAATGACCATAAGCACATTGTCCATGTCCATGAGTAAGCATTCCTGTTAAAGATATTGGAAATCTATCAATGCCATTAAGAGATTTTGGAACTGGTATAGCTGTTTTACTTTGATCCATTTTATCATGAATAATGCATAAATATTTATCTGGAAATAATTTTGAGGAAACTCTCCAAGCATAATATAGATTTCTACAACTCATTTGACGTAGCATATGAGATCTTCTTTGTGCTAAATATCTTGCACGTTCTTCATGGTTTTTAGTAGATTGTAACTTTGCTTTTATTCCTGTACAAAAGTCACATTTGGAGAACGTACTTGACGTTGATAAAGAAACTGTTCTAAATTCTGTATTCCACATTCTTGAAAATGTTGGTTGAGATAATTTATTATATCCCAAACTCTCTAATGTCATATTCACCTCTCGAAGAATATCCACTTGTTTATAATGTGATGGAAGCACTCTTTGTGTTTCACGAGAACCATCAGTACATGTTCTCAACTTATGTGGCATTTGATCTGCATTATTATCAATGAAATCATGTATCAAAGCTTTTGCTATTTCTACATGTTTGATACTTTTTCTAAGTATTCCATTATTCCCATGAATGGATACCTTTTGACCAAGTAGAAATTTTTCTCGTAGCCTATAAAATGAGCTCTTTCCAATACCATGAATTAAATACCATGCCTTGATACATACTTCTTTTGCATCAAACATGAAATTAAAACTCAAGCGCTGACTTGAGTTCACAAAGTTACCTTTGTACACCATACGCATGCAATCCAATACATATTTGCATCTATCTGAATAGCATTGTCCCCAAAAGTTTAATCTTGCATCCAGTATTTTAGCCCTACTAGCTACTTGACAACATCTCTGTTCACAACAATCATGCATTGAAACCATCTGAATTCTCTCAAATGAGCATCTCTTATTAGGAGCCAATGTAGTACTTTTTCTAACCTTGTGGATGTAACTTCTTTTTTTTTGGTTCACTTCAAAATATCCACAGTTACTATTTTCCATATGAAAATCCTCTTGTTGATCTGATTCCATTCAAAGAGGAGAAACAACTTGTATATCATTAAAACAATCTTGAATATCAATTGCATGAGAATAATTCTTATCAACATCTACATCCTCAATACCATTGCAATTATCATCATCGATGTTGTATGATGACGTAAAGCAAAAATTTGGATTCTCTCCAGCTTCAAGATCCACATCCTCAATACCATTGCAATGATCATCTTCACTGTCATACAGTGAGTTAAAGCCTAATTTTTGTATCATAGGCTCACCATCTTCTGTAATGATTTGGAGTATAGGCCAACTGACCAATTTCAAAGTTGAATCCAAAGTTGATGCATCCACAGTTTCATCCATAATAACACCTAGGCAACTTTCTCCCAACTCTTTGCAATTTATAGCATCCCATGGATTTACCAATAAAACAATAGCAGTTGCAAATCTTTCATGCTTTTCATGATCCAACAAGATGACTCTCTTTCCTTTCCACTTTTCTCTTTCTTCAAGTTGACTAGATATAGTTTGCTTTGTTGCCATCTTGATTTTGCCTGTAAAGAATAAATGAGAAATTAACAATGCTATTCAATTTATCATTCTTTCAATAATTATTGTAAAAATAATCAATTGAATTAAAACTAGATACAAACATCATTTCCACAAAAAATAATCCATATTTGCATATACAGACATTCACTAATTGAACTTAACTTTGAGTCTAGTCAAAAATCAAGGAAACTACAAGAATAAAAATCTCTAACTTCATTTTGATGCTAGCATGTTAAGAGGCACTCAAACCATCCCTGAAATGATATTATGTATGTCTTTGTACGTGTGTATTTTAGTTGTACAATACTATCATGTTTGGCTCACTTAATTTTGAGATTCTTCTATTATACATTGAATAGAGGCTCAAACTTAAGTTCGAGCCTTTCAAACTGCACATTGAATGGAGCTTCAAACTTGAGTTTGAGCCAATCAAGAAAACTACAAGAATAAAAAACTCTAACTTCATTTTGATGCTAGCATGTTAAGAGGCACTCAAACCATCCCTGAAATGATATTATGTATGTCTTTGTATGTGTGTATTTTAGTTGTACAATACTATCATGTTTGACTCACTTAATTTCGAGCCTCATTTATAACTAAACAAATTGAGACTTGACATGATTCAAAGCAGTTCGAGCCTCATATTATGTGACACAACATAAAATTCATGGACCGACTCTACGTTCAACAGACATTCAATTTTAAACTCCAACTTGAATCGACATCCAAACCTAAGCTTCACCTTCAGTTAGTTCTTTTGGATGTAAGAGAGTATTCAACGTAATAGTAGGCTCAAACTTAAGTTCGAGCGTCTTTTATTAAAATTTCAAAATAGAGGCTCGAACTTAAGTTCGAGCCTCATTTGTAACTAAACAAATTGAGACTTGACATGATTCAAAGCAGTCCGAGCCTCATTTATGTGACACAACATAAAATTCATGGGCTCAAACTTAAGTTCGAGTCTCATATCACGTGAAGACTCAAACTTGATATGATTCTAAAGGTGCGAATTTAAGTTCGAGCCTCTTAGCTCTTTTGGATTCATGAATTAAGAGGCTCGAACTTAACTTCTAACAACTTTTGGAAAAGCTGAAAAAGTCTGAGCTTCATAACTCAGCTCATATGATTCAGAGGCTTAGCTTTTGTAGATGCAAGAAGATTTTGAGTTAAAAATATTAGTGTTTTTACCTGAAAACTTGAGAGGCTCGAACTTAAGTTGAAGCCTGTTTTTGCCGGAAAACTTGAGAGGCTCGAACTTAAGTTGGAGCCTCATATCATATGAGCCAACAATCTTAAACTTGATATGACTCACGGGCTCGAACTTGAGTTCGAATCTATAAGTCCTTTTGGATCCAATGTTGTGTTGAACTTAACATGCTCGAACTTAAGTTTTAGCCTTTCTCAGTCTTAGTTGAATAAAGACTGGAACTTAAGTTCAACGTCTTCGATTCCAAGGTCAATAGAATCTTAAACTCCAACTTGAATCAATATCCAAACTTAAGTTCACCTTCACTGACTTGAAGTTGAATAGAGGTTTCCATCTCACTCTTAGTTGAATAAAGACTGGAACTTAAGTTCAGCCTCTTCGATTCCAAGGTCAATAGAATCTTAAACTCCAACTTGAATCAATATCCAAACTTAAGTTCACCTTCACTGACTTGAAGTTGAATAGAGGTTTCCACTATAAATTTGAACTTATCGTGAAAAAGTTAAATAGAGGCTCAAACTTAAGTGCGACTCCAAATTGTATATGAGAGGCTCGAACTTATCAAGAGGCTCCAAATTGAATACAAGCTCAAACTCTCTCTATCCAAGTTGAAATGAAATTCAAACTGAAGTTCATAGTTTGAATTTCAACCCAAATCAGATCTCTATCCAAGTTGAAATGAAATTCAAACTGAAGTTCATAGTTTGAATTTCAATCCTATCTTATTTACAAACTTAAGTTTGGGTTTCTCAAGTTTTCTGAAGTTCATATCATGTGATCCAACAATCCTGAACTTGATATGGTTGGAAAAAGCTGAGAGGCTCAAACTGCTCTTTGTTCTTTTGCACATAACACACAACAATCCCAAACTTGATATGACTGGAAAAGCTCAGAGGCTCGAACTTAAGTTCGAGCCTCTTTGTTCTTTTCCTCATATCATGTGACCAAACAATACTAAACTTGATATGGTTGGAAAAGCTCAAAGGCTCGAACTTAATTCTTTTGCACATAAGACACAACAATCCTAAACTTGATATGGCTGGAAAAGGTGAGGCTCATATCATGTGATCCAACAAATCCTGAACTTGATATGGTTGGAAAAGCTCAGAGGCTTGAACTTAAGTTCAGGTCTCTTTGTTCTTTGCACATAAGACACAAAAATCCTAAACTTGATATGGTTGGAAAAGCTGAGAGGCTCGAACTTTGGTTTGAGCCTCTTTATTCTTATGCTCATGTGATCCAACAATTTTAAACTTGATATGGTTGGAGAAGCTGAGAGGCTCTAACTCCTCTTTGTTCTTTTGCTCATATCATGTGACCAAACAATCCTAAACTTGATATGGTTGGAAAAGCTCAGAGGCTCGAACTTAAGTTCGATCCTCTTTGTTCTTTTGCACATAAGACACAACAATCCTAAACTTGATATGGGTGGAAAAGCTGAGGCTCATATCATGTGATCCAACAAATCCTGAACTTGCTATGGTTGAAAAAGCTCAGAGGCTCGAACTTAAGTTCGAGTCTCTTTGTTCTTTTGCACATAAGACACAACAATCCTAAACTTGATATGGTTGGAGAAGCTTAGAGGCTCGAACTTAAGTTTGAGCCTCTTTGTTCTTTTGCTCATATTATGTGATCCAACAATTCTAAACTTGATATGGTTGGAAAAGCTCAGAGGCTCTAACTCCTCTTTGTTCTTTTGCTCATATCATGTGACCAAAAAATCCTAAACTTGATATGGTTGGAAAAGCTCTTTGTTCTTTTGCTCGTATCATGTGATCCAACAATTCTAAATTTGATATGGTTGGAAAAGCTCAGAGGCTCGAACTGAAGTTCGTCCTCTTTGTTCTTTTGCACATAAGACACAACAGTCCTAAACTTGATATGGTTGGAAAAGCTGAGGCTCATATCATGTGATCCAACAATCCTAAACTTGATATGGTTGGAAAACCTCAGAGGCTCGAACTTAAGTTCGAGCCTCTTTGTTCTTTTGCACATAAGACACAACAATCCTAAACTTGATATGGCTGGAAAAGCTGAAGCTCATATCATGTGATCCAACAAATCCTAAACTTGATATGGTTGGAAAAGTTCAAAGGCTCGAACTTAAGTTCGAGCCTCTTTGTTCTTTTGCACATAAGACACAACAAACCTAAACTTGATATTGTTGGAAAAGTTGAAGCTCATATCATGTGATCCAACAATCCTAAACTTGATATGGTTGGAAAAAGCTCAAAGGCTCGAACTTAAGTTTGATCCTCTTTGTTCTTTTGCACATAAGACACAACAATCCTAAACTTGATATGGCTCGAAAAGCTGAGGCTCATATCACGTGATCCAACAATCCTAAACTTGATATGGTTGGAAAAGCTCAGAGGCTCGAACTTAAGTTTGAGCCTCTTTGTTCTTTTGCACATAAGACACAACAATCCTAAACTTGATATGGTTGGAAAAGCTGAGAGGCACGAAATTTGATATGGTTGAAAAAGTTCAAAGGCTCGAACTTAACTTCGAGCCTCTTTGTTCTTTTGCTCATATCATGTGATCCAACAATTCTAAACTTGATATGGTTGGAAAAGCTAAGAGGCTTAAACTCCTCTTTGTTCTTTTGCTCATATCATGTGACCAAAAATCCTAAACTTGATATGGTTGGAAAAGCTCTTTGTTCCTTTGCTCATATCATGTGATCCAACAATTCTAAACTTGATATGGTTGGAAAAGCTGAGAGGCTCGAACTTAAGTTGGATCCTCTTTGTTCTTTTGCACATAAAACACAACAATCCTAAACTTAATATGGCTGGAAAAGCTGAGGCTCATATCATGTGATCCAACAATCCTAAACTTGATATGGTTGGAAAACCTCAGAGGCTCGAACTTAAGTTCGAGCCTCTTTGTTCTTTTGCACATAAGACACAACAATCCTAAACTTGATATGGCTGGAAGATCTAAAGCTCATATCATGTGATCCAACAATCCTAAACTTGATATGGTTGGAAAACCTCAGAGGCTCGAACTTAAGTTCGAGCCTCTTTGTTCTTTTGCACATAAGACACAACAATCCTAAACTTGATATGGCTGGAAGAGCTAAAGCTCATATCATGTGATCCAACAAATCCTGAACTTGATATGGTTGGAAAATTTCAAAGGCTCTCTTTGTTCTTTTGCACATAAGACACAACAATCCTAAACTTGCTATTGTTTGAAAAGCTGAAGCTCATATCATGTGATCCAACAATCCTAAACTTGATATGGTTGGAAAAGCTCAGAGGCTCGAACTTAAGTTCGAGCCTCTTTGTTCTTTTGCACATAACACACAACAATCCTAAACTTGATATCGCTGGAAAAGCTTAAGCTCATATCATGTGATCCAACAAATCCTGAACTTGATATGATTGGAAAAGTTCAAAGGCTCGAACTTAAGTTCGAGCCTCTTTGTTCTTTTGCACATAAGACACAACAATCCTAAACTTGATATGGTTGGAAAAGCTGAGAGGCTCGAACTTTGATATGGTTGAAAAAGTTCAAAGGCTCGAACTTAAGTTCGAGCCTCTTTGTTCTTTTGCTTATATCATGTGATCCAACAATTCTAAACTTGATATGGTTGGAAAAGCTCAGAGGCTCTAACTCCTCTTTGTTCTTTTGCTCATATCATGTGACCAAAAATCCTAAACTTGATATGGTTCGAAAAGCTCTTTGTTCTTTTGCTCATATCATGTGACCAAAAATCCTAAACTTGATATGGTTCGAAAAGCTCTTTGTTCTTTTGCTCATATCAGGTGATCCAACAATTCTAAACTTGATATGGTTGGAAAAGCTCAAAGGCTCGATCTTAAGTTCGAGCCTCTTTGTTCTTTTGCACATAAGACACAACAATCCTAGACTTGATATTGTTGGAAAAGCTGAAGCTCATATCATGTGATCCAACAATCCTAAACTTGATATGGTTGGAAAAGCTCAGAGGCTCGAACTTAAGTTCGATCCTCTTTGTTCTTTTGCACATAAGACACAACAATCCTAAACTTGATATGGCTGGAAAAGCTGAGGCTCATATCATGTGATCCAACAATCCTAAACTTGATATGGTTGGGAAAGCTCAGAGGCTCAAACTTAAGTTCGAGCTTCTTTGTTCTTTTGCACATAAGACACAACAATCCTAAACTTGATATGGCTGGAAAAGCTTAATCTCATATCATGTGATCCAACAAATCCTGAACTTGATATGGTTGGAAAAGTTCAAAGGCTCGAACTTAAGTTCGAGCCCCTTTGTTCTTTTGCTCATATCATGTGATCCAACAATTTTAAACTTAATATGGTTGGAAAAGCTCAGAGGCTCTAACTCCTCTTTCTTCTTTTGCTCATATCATGTGACCAAAAAATCCTAAACTTGATATGGTGGGAAAAGCTCTTTGTTCTTTTGTTCATATCATGTGATCCAACAATTCTAAACTTGATATGGTTGGAAAAGCTCAGAGGCTCGAACTTAAGTTCGATCCTCTTTGTTCTTTTGCACATAAGACACAACAATCCTAAACTTGATATGGCTGGAAAAGCTGAGGCTCATATCATGTGAGGCTCATATCATGTGATCCAACAATCCTAAACTTGATATGGTTGGAAAACCTCAAAGGCTCGAGCTTAAGTTCGAGCCTCTTTGTTCTTTTGCACATAAGACACAACAATCCTAAACTTGATATGGCTTGAAAAGCTGAAGCTCATATCATGTGATCCAACAAATCCTGAATTTGATATGGTTGGAAAAGTTCGAGCTTAAGTTCGAGCCTCTTTGTTCTTTTGCACATAAGACACAACAATCCTAAACTTGCTATTGTTGGAAAAGCTGAAGCTCATATCATGTGATCCAACAATCCTAAACTTGATATGGTTGGAAAAGCTAAAAAGCTCGAACTTAAGTTCGAATCTCTTTGTTCTTTTGCATATAAGACACAACAATCCTAAACTTGATATGGCTGGAAAAGCTGAGGCTCATATCATGTGATCCAACAATCCTAAACTTGATATGGTTGGAAAAGCTCAGAGGCTCGAATTTAAGTTCGATCCTCTTTGTTCTTTTGCACATAAGACAGAACAATCCTAAACTTGATATGGCTGGAAAAGCTGAGGCTCATATCATGTGATCCAACAATCCTAAACTTCATATGGTTGGAAAAGCTCAGAGGCTCAAACTTAAGTTCGAGCTTCTTTGTTCTTTTGCACATAAGACACAACAATCCTAAACTTGATATGGCTGGAAAAGCTTAATCTCATATCATGTGATCCAACAAATCCTGAACTTGATATGGTTGGAAAAGTTCAAAGGCTCGAACTTAAGTTCGAGCCTCATTGTTCTTTTGCTCATATCATGTGATCCAACAATTCTAAACTTAATATGGTTGGAAAAGCTAAGAGGCTCTAACTCCTCTTTGTTCTTTTGCTCATATCATGTGACCAAAAAATCATAAACTTGATATGGTGGGAAAAGCTCTTTGTTCTTTTGCTCATATCATGTGATCCAACAATTCTAAACTTGATATGGTTGGAAAAGCTCAGAGGCTCGAACTTAAGTTCGATCCTCTTTGTTCTTTTGCACATAAGACACAACAATCCTAAACTTGATATGGCTGGAAAAGCTGAGGCTCATATCATGTGAGGCTCATATCATGTGATCCAACAATCCTAAACTTGATATGGTTGGAAAACCTCAGAGGCTCGAACTTAAGTTCGAGCCTCTTTGTTCTTTTGCACATAAGACACAACAATCCTAAACTTGATATGGCTAGAAAAGCTGAAGCTCATATCATGTGATCCAACAAATCCTGAATTTGATATGTTTGGAGAAGTTCAAAGGCTCGAACTTAAGTTCAAGCCTCTTTGTTCTTTTGCACATAAGACACAAAAATCCTAAGCTTGACATGGCTGGAAAAGCTGAGGCTCATATCATGTGACCAAACAATGATATGGTTGGAAAAGCCCAGAGGCTCGAACTTAAGTTCGAGCCTCTTTGTTCTTTTGCACATAAGACACGAGGAATCTAAACTTGATATGGCTGGAAAAGCTCAGAGGTTCGATCTTAAGTTCGAGCCTCTTTGTTCTTCTGTTCATA
>CM035421.1:80508689-80518689 GCA_020310875.1 Ceratopteris richardii | reverse complement strand
GCAAGAACACTAGAGAGACATAATGAAATCAAAAGTGAAGCAGCACACTCACACGAGAGCAAATTGTTAATATGAGAACATATTTATAATGAAAGATGCCCGAGAAAGTGGAAAAAAATCAATGTGGATGATTGATGACTTGATGTTTAAGCACACCTTTTTAGACAATTTGTGAATATAATGAGGGAGATGAAGGGAAATTTGGCTTCCCTATTCAACTCAATCAAATTCAATCTAGGATGGGCTAATGAAGCAACATCAAGCTCAAACCTTGAAGAAAAGCCCCCAAACGATATGATTTCGGGAGATGAAAAAGAGAGACAAAAAGATGGTGTACATTTTTCCAAAAGATGTTATAAATTACATGATACTGGTGAGAACCTTAGAGAGCTTATACTCCAAGTCTTGCAAAAAAACAAGGAAGATACAAGTAACATAAATGGGAGTTTTAACAAATTCACGTGCAACTAAAGAGTAGTCACTCTCATTGAGAAGAGAAAGGGAGTTCAAAAGCCATGGTCAACCAAACTATGGACTAAAACTAAGAAGTTAGTGTAATACTAGCAAGGATAATCTTGTATTTATTGGAATTGGGATCAAAGCTCTATGAGAATAATGGGAGATGTTTATACTCCAAAGCACTCCTCTAAAACTTTGGCTATTGGTAAGACTTATAGATCGGCTCAAAGAATTATTTAATGGCATTTGATTGAACACATCTATGCTACATTTTGATTAAGCTTTTGTAATGTACAACTTCACTCAAGCAAATAGCTTTAAAATGATCCTCGGTATGACACAATTAGTATTATCATCTATGAAGATACCCAAAATAGTAAAGAAGAAGAACTAGAATGTTTGTTTGATGATATGAAACGACATATTCATAGAAACCGTTTCATTAGGATAATTTACCCTTTGAAGCATATAGCCCTTCATTTAGGCATGCACGTGTTCAGCATTATGACCAATCTTTCACGCTCTCCTTCGCCACTTTACTCTCATGCATATGAATTAGTATACATAATTTAGCATTAACATTTAAGAATTGATTGCACATCATCTCCGTTTCATGCATTACCACTGGAATTCAATGTCAAGAAAGAAGTTTAAACATGAGAGCACCTCAAATCATTTAGCCTACAAGCTAAAATCATTCTCTTAATTGGATCGATTTTGATGACCTCTCATTAATGCTTTTACCTCATCAATTAGTGAAGCAACACATATTTATTATTTACACCTTTGCAACTCAAAATCAAGAAGCTCACTTTGATTTAAACAAACTAATGATCACTTTCCTTGATCAGATTAGTATGAATGATACTTAAAGATCACAAAGATCATTGGTTGGTCCTCCCTCACAAGGGTTTTATCAGATTATGCTTGGCTGATGATAAGTTTTCATTTGAGTAGGGATAGCTCGGAGTAAGCCTCCATGATCTCTCAACCTCTTTCTGCTTCCTCGTACCAATAGTTGCAATGATGATCATCTTATGATAAGCTTAAACATGTACAAGACATTGGCAGCAGAGTTGTTACATCACGGCTTGAGTTGTTACATCACGGCTTCTATCTTCCCTCTTATATGGATTTACATATCAAAGATAAGACCTCAAAGGTAATCCGGTTTCTCTTTCTACATCCCTCTCTCTCGAGTCTCTTCCTATTTCCCTCTCCCTCGCTCTTTCCTATTTCTTTTGTGTTCAAATCTGAGTATAGAGGTAAGGACTCTCTCTCACTCTCTCCATGCAATGCATAATATCGTGTAATTTCTCAATCTCTCTCTACAATTACCTGATGCATCGTCACTACCTCCACCTTCCATAGCACAATAGCACTTGGTCTCTCCTCCTCCTACCTTCTGCATATTAATCGTTACTGGTTATCAAAGGCCTCAACATGTAATCTTTGGATCTCACAAATTTGAATAGAGATATCTATAAAAAACCACATCCGTCAAGTGACATCTGCATCAAGTTATAACTAATCATATCATGTGTGCTATATAAAACAAAAAATCAATCAAGCGTCAGAGGGGATGGTTTAAGCATAGAAAAAACATATACTTGCATACTCAAATGCTTTAAGCATGCTTATACATAATCTACCAAAATTTTGGAAACATTTCAACATCACAATTATGACTAGAAAATCGAGTGCTCACAAACACATAAAAAATTGCCAAAAGTGCTCACAAGCACTTAGAGAGAACTCGAGAAATATTTTTCTTGCTTCTTTTCTATCTGCAAAAGAACATAAAATATTTCATGCTAGATTACACTCACCAGATGGAAAAGTGGGATGGACAAACGGTGGCACCTTAGCCACATGCAACATCTTTCCAAGATGCACTGTCCCTTACATGTTGCTGCCAGGGATTGAACCCTTGCCCCCGCCTCAAGAGGCGAGAGGCCCAACCACTAGGCCAGCGAACTGGGACAAATAGTTTTCTTTTTTTTTTTTAATATAAAGGAAGTTCGGCATTAGCCTACTCTCTCAGACTTGAATTAAATAAAGAAAATTACAAGAGAAGGAGATTTTTTATAGGCTATTCCCGTTGTGCCATTTGATTCTACTTACCACATATAAAACAAGTTTTACCTTGATGAGGGTTGTTCTTCCCTTTGCCATTCTTTTTCTTCCTTGAAGATGATCCCTTGCTATCTCCTTCTGAATCTAAATCTTCTTCCTTGTACTACTTACACTTTCTTTTCCCCGCTTTCCTATTCTCTCCAGTCTTGCCTTTGACTTTTCTAGCATATCAAGAGGGGTTTCCACTTATCTTCCCCTCTTAGCCCATCGAGAGTAACTTGCATAAGATCTTTGAAAATCTCCCTTCATTGCCTCAATCAAGGTTCAAAAGTCTAAGTTAGTCCAAGATGAAAGAACCCAATTATGGATGCTCTTTCTTGTAGCTCTTGGAATTGGGCCTACAGTTTTGTGATAGTGGAGTCATTGTTTGCCCTGTTAGTTTGTAATTGCTTGAGTTCCTAGAAGATATTTCTTAGCTCTACTTGTAGTCCCCCTAACTGAAGTTTTAGTAGAATAGGTGCATATGTAGTTAAACATACGAGCAACTGATTGTTTTCTACTCTTTATTTATTATTTTTCTCCATTAGGTAGTGCATTGTCGTCGTTATCTACTCCTTTTTCATTTTACATGCATCCTATTTTTCCTTCACTTGTTGCAGTTCTACTCTTATCTAGCTGATTTTCATACGCTGCTTACTTTTTGCTTGTCATAGAATCTCTACGTCATTTATGATTAATACTTGTGAAATCTTCAAGATCATGATTTCTTGTTGAAAGTATTGTATAATCTTCATATCTTCTTCTCTCATTGGTTTTTCTTTACATTAGGCCTTCATTTAGCTTTAAAATTATAGTGGGCAGCTGTGTGACGTCAAGATGTACTCCCAAGAACTTGAAAAATTTGTATATTGAATGTATGGTTTATCTAGGGATGAGGGAACCTTTGATGACCCTACTCCTATTCTTATTATGATGGGGAATGGGAAGGTGATGGTGATCCTCATAAGTGACATGACTATGACATTTGTGGCATGGATGGAAGTATTTGTAGTGGTGGACGATGAGATATCCATGGTAGTGGGTGCACTTGTGTGAGTGGTGGGGTGATTGTGGTTGGCTAAAGATGATGGAGTCTTCCTTCCCGTATCTTCTTCCTTCTCTTGACGTGTTATGGGCTGCATGAAGATTAACCTTTGTTGTATCTTTTTCTCTCAGCCTTTGTTATATCATTTCTCAAAGTTCTTCTTCTTAAGTCTTGTGGAGGGATTCAATGCTTGCTAAAAACACTAGAGATAATTTTGTCCAATAATTTCTCAAGTGTTTAAAACGTATAAAACGTACTTGGAAATGTACAAATCGTATGACACGTATCAATCGTATAAATCGTATAACACATACTCGTATAAATCGCATCAATCATATAAATCATAGAAATCGTAGTAATCGTATAAAATGCATAAATCCTATAAATCGTAGTCTTAATCGTATAGAACGTGTAAATCCTATAAACGTATAAAATGTATAAAACGTATAAAATGTATAAACGAATAAAATGTATAAATTGTATAAAACGTAGTCTTAATCGTATAGATCCTATAAATCGCATTAATGTGTAGAAGTAAATTATGAGAAAGAGATATTGAATTTCATAAAGGCTGTAAGAATGTACATAGGAAAATCTTTTTGGTGATTTCAGGACTGCAAAGATAAAGGGCAGCAAATTGATAGGAAGCTAAAGAGTTGCATGCACCATCTACTCAATATATATATATAAAAGAAATAAGTGCTATTTGTAATAATTTTGATGTGAAAACAATTAATGGTATTGTGGCCAATTTTGCTCTTATGGTTGATTCCTATTCTCAAACATGGCTATTAGATTTTGGTTCTTTTTTTCATGTGAAAACACATAGAGAGTCGTTCTCTGCATAATTAACAAAGTCTCTTCACACAAAGATGCTTGGCGAGTCTTATAAATTTGATATTGTTGTCATTGGATATGTGTGTACATAACTTGTTGAGGATTCATGATTTACCATGCATAATGTATGCCATGTGCCTAATCTTTCATATAGTTTATTTTCACTTGGAGAATTTGATGACTACAAAGTGGCTTCCTATGCTCAATCCTTTTGCATATCAAAGGGCAATATGGTTAAATCTAAATGAGTAAATGTTGTCTTACTTTATCCTTTGTTTTGATCTTATAGACAAGACATGTTAGCTATCATTAAACAACCTATGGTTTGTATATAACAAGGTCGTTTGTGACACATGTCTTTTAATGGTATGGAAAGTCTATCTTTTTCTAGC
Source organism: Ceratopteris richardii (assembly GCA_020310875.1). Lineage (NCBI taxonomy): Eukaryota > Viridiplantae > Streptophyta > Polypodiopsida > Polypodiales > Pteridaceae > Ceratopteris > Ceratopteris richardii. The sequence goes on along the minus strand of CM035421.1, from coordinate 80,513,841 downwards.
TACCTACAAGTGTTATCTTTCTTTGGTTATTCATTTTGGTAGTATTTTCAATATGGAAAGCAAACATGAAATGTGCATAGAGTGCACATTGAATCTTCAATTCAATCATTAGATCTTGTTTACATAGACCTATATTATCCTATGCCCACTAGGTGATGAGGTTGTTCTCTCTACTTTGTCACTTTCATAGATCATAATAGTAGAGAAGTGTAGGTATATCATATCCGATCAAAGGAAGATATTTCCTACTTCCAAAAAAATAGCTTGGTTTACTAGAGATTGAAAGTGGAACTAAGCTTAAGAATTAAAATTTAGCCAGTGGGGGTGAGCATATCTTCCAAAAGTTAAGCCATTGTTTCAATCTAGAGGAAATTGCAAATAGCTTATAGGTCCTTATACTCGAATACAAAACTGTATAGCTAAAAGGATGAATAGAACTATTTCAAATACAACTTTTTCTATGTTGTATCATGCAAACATTTCACAAGGCCTCTTGGTAGAAGGAATGCTGATTGCAATTCATTAACAAAGATTTGAAAGTGATTAATAGTAATGGAAAAGGTATCTCCCACACTATGATCAGCGTCATTGATTTATTGTGAAGTACATTTCCATGTTCCCAACAAGTTGAGGAAAAAAAAAGAAATATAAATAAGGGGTGTGTATTTTCCTTGGATAAAGCAAAGATGGCCAATTTAGATATGGCTCACATGATGCTACAACATGTTCAAGGATTAGAATGTTAGTCCTCATATTTGAGGATATTAGTCCTCATCCTACTATGTATAAAATCTAAAAGATAATATTGTTCATCACTATGTTGAATAATAGTTCACTTGTGCTTTTGATAAGTTACCATTGAGACGATCTTCACATGTCCGATATCCAATTGATAGATTTGTTCCACGATTGGAATTTTTAATATTTATAGATGGTAGTGACCCTTCTTTTCATAAAGAATTTATGTAGATAGGTGACGATGTCAAGTGATACAATGGGAAAATAATTTGAAAGTCACACCCGATTGTGCTTTTCTAATATATAAAGCAAGAATAGCTGAAATAGTATTTTAACAACAACAAGGAGTTTTTTTTTCAGCAAATCTTCATCAACTTGTATAATCGTCAGAACGTCCGCTTGTCTGCAACTCAGGAGTCAGAACGTCCGCTTGTCTGTCACTCAGAACGTCGGCTTGTCTGCCTACTCAGAACGTCGGCTTTTCTACTCAGAACGTCGGCGAGCGAGAGAGAGAGAGAGAGACAGAGGTATGTGTCGTGTGTGCGAGAGAGAGAGAGAGAGAGAGAGAGAGAGAGAGAGAGAGAGAGAGAGAGAGAGAGAGAGAGAGAGAGAGAGAGAGAGAGAGAGAGTCGTGGTGTGTGTGCGAGAGAGAAGAGGAGAGAGAGAGAGAGAGAGAGAGAGAGAGAGAGAGAGAGAGAGAGAGAGAGAGAGAGAGAGAGAGAGAGAGAGAGAGAGAGAGAGAGAGAGAGAGAGAGAGAGAGAGAGAATCTGTGGTGTGTGCGAGAGAGAGAGCTGATCTCTCTGCCCCCTGGAGAGCTATGGGTAGCGGTCTCTGATTGATGTGCTTAGGAAGGATGGCCTAAAGTAGGAAACATCTAAATATTATAAGAGGAGTTAACAAGTAGCGATGGTAGATGGAAGGGGTAGAGTGCTAGTATCCCTACAAAATGTGTTCATCCAAGCATCAATATGTATCTTTGAACAAAAACCAAAATGGATTTCTATTATCAACTGCAAACTAATTGTATGCGCACGACTTAATTGCAAGATTGATCAAACATCTGTGCTATGTTTTCTGCAGCATAGAGCATGGATTTTTTATCTCTATGTTGAATAATCATATAGACAACAATAATATCAAAATAGAGACATCCCATGTGGATACCATCAAGACAACGATTTTAGGAAATTCTAAAACTAAATCCCAACCTAAGTAGCTAACATTGTAAGTCATTTAATTCAGGCGATTAATTCATATTAACCCGTATGCTTGCTATGAATAAGGCATAACTTTGGGATAATCAGTTCATGAAGCTATATTAGTACAAACTAAAAGTTTACATGTGGAATGACTTTATAATGATCAAAATTTCTGAGCATACAAGTTGATCCATTGTAGTTGTTGTGCACACATCATAAATATGCCAATGCCTTTCACACGCATGTTTTGTGAAAATCAAATCTTTGATAGAGTCAATAATTGTTAAGCATTAAATATGAGAACAATAATTTGAAGTACAAGTATTGAATGAAAAGCCAGAAGAGAGTATGACAAAGAAGTGACAAAATACTTCTAGTTGCTAGAAATATTTACATATTCACAAAAAAATATGTAGCCTGAACGTTCAAAGGTGTAGAACTTTGTGCGTTCATTCACAGCAAGAGCTCATGAGTTCCTCGAGGTCATGAAAGGAGGTACTCCGCGTGCGCGTACAGGAGAGAGAGAGAGAGAGAGAGAGAGAGAGAGAGAGAGAGAGAGAGAGAGAGAGAGAGAGAGAGAGAGAGAGAGAGAGAGAGAGAGAGAGAGAGAGAGAGAGAGAGAGAGAAAGAGAGAGAGAGAGAGAGAAAGAGAGAGAGAGAGAGAGAGAGAGAGAGAGAGAGAGAGAGAGAGAGAGAGAGATGTAGCTTGGCACTATTTGCTTGATATATATTGTACTATTGCACCATAGTCTCTATGTAGAAATGTGTATCACTGAGCACACAATGATTGAAAAGTTATGCTATTGCATATCGTGCATGCCTCTACATATGTGTGAAAATCTCAATGTGTGCAAGTATAAGCTTTATGCCTTAAGGTAGAGCTCGTAGGAGTGGTGGTGAGCAAGTGTCGATCTAGTGGCTAGATTGTGGGTGGGTTTATAATTTTGTAATTAATATGGAAGTTTTGTAATTACAAAAATTAGAATAGGTTCAGGACGACCCGAAGGGCAAAAGACAAGAAACTTTCACAATAGCTTTAAACATTTTATGGAGGTGTATGTTTCATAGGAATTTTCATTTTCAACTTCAACACGTGAGTCCATTAATCAATAGGTTGGATATTCTTATCTTGATGTGCTTTAATATGCTAACTCCAGTAATGAAGCAATGAAGTGAGTTGTATATATGCTTTTTGAATTGACATTTGTTTTAAATAATGACTTTTTATAAATGTTTGATGGACATGTGATGCTTATAGAATAACAATGAAGGATAGAAAAACCTATGGAAGAATGGTTCTTTCACGTTGCTACAAAGGATATGGTTGCCTCTCACTTCATCTTGAAGTAAAGAGTAGGTTTAGATGAGTAGGAAACGGGAATTCATTATCACTTGAGTGTATATCTTTGAATCCCAAGCTTAGAGAAAAGAGATTTTTGTAGTGCAAGGAATGATTCATGACTATTTTAAGTCAAGCTCTTTATCTTGCAACCTCCTTGTCACAAACTCTGCGACACCACTCTCATATCAATTGATGTGTGTGTGCATGAGTATAAGCACAAGCAAGAAGCATGAAGATGGAGAAGAAGAAGATTATAGAGATATGTGGACTCATTGTCACAATAGTGACTAGGGTTTGGATTCCTCATTGCTTTTAGGTAAAATGAATGGTGAACATTAGTAAATGGTTAGTGATTGGCCACTTAACATTAGGGCATGACACATTGGGCTTTACATCCCAACACCTCATAGGATACATCATGACCTATTGATAGTCAATATTTGTATACGGTTAGTGATTGGACACCCAGCATTAGGGCACGACACATTGGGCTTCACACCCCAACACCTCATAAGATACACCACTTCTTATTGATGCATACAAATATCAAAAGTTGGTTGGAATTATAATCTATTTGTTCAACACTAGTTCTAACATAATTATAATCTAAGGGATCTCTAAAATATTATTTGAGATAAGAACAAGCAATATCACATCCTTAGGAAACCCTAAAAGAGTGTTATCAATAATCGATGTAGTATTACGACCATATTGGAGCCATGCATTCTGGAATGTGATTAGGTAATTTTCAAACTTTCTTTGGCACCATGCATGACAATGATTGATAGTCCAAATATCGTTGATCATTTAATGGAAGTTTGGTAATGGGAGACCTATGGAATGGTGGACTTTCTTAGTCAATTAGTAACTCCATATGAAAACATCAGATTGCTCCATATCCAAGCTTAGCAGTGGCTTGGTATTGAACCTATATCTCCTCAAAAAAATATAAAATTAGTACCCTTGGTTCTTCTAGAAGTGGCAATATAAGCTCTCAAGTTTTAAAATCCTTATTGATGACACATGATATGTCATGAGGTAGATGGCATTAAATTTCCATAAACCTAGTAGGCATCTCTAAAGAAACTTCACTCTTTCTCTTTTTTCCCTTTTGTGGTTTAGGGAGTATTTGGACATCTTCAGTCTAATTGGTTGCAACATCACGTGATTGGGTCAACCCTTCATTGTCTATAGCAATATAAACATTGTCGTTCATTCCCTTAGTGTCTATTGAAACATAGAATTCCCTCGCCATAACACGTTTACCAACAATGTTTGACTCGACATCATTGTCCCTCAACCCTTTACTAACTTTTGCAATGAAGAATTTGTCAGCCATATTGAGATTACCAATAGCTTTTGTAGACAGTTTTGAAAGAGAATTATACTTAATTAACAAACCATCAATAAAGATAGATTGATAATTAGTAGAAAAAACATCACTAAAGGGCATTGAATATATCAACATGTCTTATAGCTATGATCCCAAAAGCATCATGATTTATTTCCTCCCTTTGAAAATCTTGGAGCTTGATGAAGTCCGGGAGAGTAGGCTAATGCCGAACTTCCTTTATATTAAAAAAAAAAAAGATCATAAGTATTGGAATATACAATAATTGGAGTAAAGTTCGTAAGTCTTAGCTAATTTTAGCTCTCCATAAGATATCAAAGCTTATACTATAGATGCTTCACCAACTCTCTATTAACTTGTATTGTCTGACTAGCAGGCCGGAGAACGTCGGCGACAGAGCATCCTGCGCGTACGAGAGAGAGAGAGAGAGAGAACGTCGGCGATTTGCCTGCGCGTACGAGAGAGAGAGAGAGAGAACGTCGGCGACAGAGCATCACAGGTACTGCGCGTACGAGAGAGAG